>JAFEMH010000248.1:525000-897500 GCA_022495995.1 Adenophora triphylla var. japonica | reverse complement strand
CTAAAAACATAATCCTACTTTGACTTTTTTGGTCAATTTGAGTAAACTTTTGCTAAAGATTCATAATAATTTTCTTTTTTTCATTAGACTCTAAATGTTGTTATTGATATTGTTTTGATTTCATTTCAGTGATTGAAATGTTACCGCCTAAAACATACTACATGCATGCTAGATAGTTGTTTGATGTTCTCCTAGGTTGGCATCCTGACATGGAAGGTGAATTATCTTTTGAGAGAGAGAATCATTTCTTCGTATGGACTTGTTTGTGCAGGGGCGGACCCACATGTATCCAATGGGGTGCGTGCATGTTCATCTGGTTACCTCTCAATATATCTAGAGAGGCTGTTTTGAATGATGCATGATGAAAAATGTATTGAAAATTACATGAACCGACTACTGCTTCGTAAGAAAGAAGCACAAGTAGTTTAGTGAGTCATTTTGCTTTATTCCATCGTATTCTCAAGCAAAAAAATAGTGTCTTAAAAAAAATTAGTTAGACTTACTCTATAGTTTTTGTATAACGATATAGAAAATAAATTTATGCTATCCAGACTAGACTCCCGTGGTTAGAACCCAACCCATACTCGTTGTCTCTTTTAGCTTTCTAATTGTACTCCCTCCACCCCGTACTTGTTATATGCCCCCTTTTGGACCTAAAACCTGCAAGTAAATCTGCAACTACATATTGTGACTATGGGCTATAAAACCTAAAGAAGATACATGCACAAACAGTGGCAGACCAAGGAGATTTTCTAAATTGGTGCACAAATTACATTAAATTTTAAAGCTATTTTTTCTAAATAAAATGATTAATTATATATATCCAAAAAAGGGGGCATTCCGAGAATCGAACTCGGGACCTTTCGCACCCAAAGCGAGAATCATACCACTAGACCAAATGCCCATCCTATAATATCTTCCCTCCTTTTCACAATTGTTTATGTTGGCCACCTCCTAAAGAGGTAAATTTCTAAGAACATTTCCAAGGCAGATTCAGTTGGTTAGCCATTTACTACTCTGTCCTCAAATATGAATGCTTGAAAAAAAAAAATTCACATTTGCTTTTGATCGAAAGCAAATTTGATTTTTTTTTTTTTTACATTTATTTAGGGAAATAAGAAGTATAATTAAAGTATCTGTGATATCAGATTGATTCATTGAAATCACATCTGTGACCATCCCTTCAAATTGAGTAAAAACAGACAAGTTCAGTTCGATTTTCCATCCCAATTTGAAAGGGAGAGGCTGGTATTCTCTCTATTGATTCTTAGTTTTCCTTTCCGATTATTCTTCTTTTTACTGCTATATCATCTCCGCTCGCTAAACACACGTGTGCATGTCGTTGACTTGTCAACATTTTAAAGAAATGTACTTATTTGTATGTATAATGGTGAAATTGCATTAAGATTCTTTTCTAGTTTAGAAACACAAAATTTATTTTGAAATAAATAAATTTGATTGTTGAATATGTATGGGTCAAAAGTGATAAACAAGTGTGGGTGGGTGGGTGGTGAAATGATTTGGATAAGCTAAGGAGCAGCGTTTTGGAGGAGGAAAATATTTGTGAAAAACTGGAAAAAGAAGGGGGCGTTCCGGGAATCGAACTCGGGACCTCTCGCACCCGAAGCGAGAATCATACCACTAGACCAAACGCCCTTATTGTTTTAATTCCTCGGCTGTTTTTATTTATTCATTAGATAGAGACTCGAGGCAACTCATCACCTTTATTTTTTTTTCTGAAACTTTTTATTTTATTTATTTATTTATTTATTTTAAGCTGAAACCAAGTAAATATTTTTAAAATAAGATCTGTCTCTAAAGTTAATATTCATATTGTAAGCTCTCATTTTGTTTTTCTACATGGGTGTTTTTGAAAGTTAAGATTCCCAACACATTCTAATGTTTATAATTGATTTGATTTAGGTTGCGAATTGAATGCCATGCATGATGTAAAGATTGTTTACTTGGATGATCTAGCAGTTAGTGATTATGTGATGCAGCGGATTAAGGACTAAATTCTGTTAAATTTTCTAACGCCACATTATAATTTTTTGTTTGGTTCAAAAGATGAAAGGTTATGGAATGGAATTGCTTTAAGTTCGGCCAGAATGATTAACAGTGGCCAATAATAACCTTAATTTGCTGCAATCCACAAGTTCCCTTTTTCCTCTTTGTTTTCCAATCCTCTCATCTCTTTATCAACTTCTCAAATGCATACAATTTTGACAAGAAGAAAATATTCAGAGAGAAAAGAAAGAAAAAAGAGACGCGGAAAGAGAAAAAGAGGAGAGAGGATAGAGAGAGAGAGGAGATATACCAAAGTTGGCTTCTTCTTCTTCTCTCTATCTATCTAGCTTGCTCTTCATCTCTGATTGGTTTGTAGAGGGGTTTCGTAAGATTATATATATATATATATATATACATATTGATCGAGAATTCTGTTGTTAATAGGAATTAGGTAAAAGACGTGGCAATGGCGTTCGCAGGAACAACTCAAAAGTGCATGACATGCGAAAAGACTGTGTATCTTGTTGACCGTTTAGCAGCTGATAATCGCATTTTCCATAAGTCCTGTTTCAGATGCTTTCACTGCCGAGGCACCCTCAAGGTATGTATCATGCTTGCATTGCATGCATGTTTATCTCCATTTCGCATTTCAAGAAGGAAGCTAAATAAAAATCATTGTATTTTTTTTTTTTTTTTTTTTTTGCAGCTCAGCAATTTCTGCTCTTTCGAGGGAGTCCTTTACTGTAGGCCACATTATGATCAACTCTTCAAGAGAACAGGCAGCTTGGACAAGAGCTTTGAAGGTAAACACACACACACACACACACACACACACACATAATGAGCAAATAATGAGATTAATTCCTTCCTGTTGATTCTCTTTCAGGAACACCAAAAATTGTAAAGCCAGAGAAGCCTGTTGATCCTGAGGTAATTTCTTGGCTAGACCATATTAAGTAAAATTTCATTCTTTAAGTAGCACGAAAAAAATAAATTAATCAAATATGTGGATGTGTATTCAACAGAATGCAAGCAGAGTCTCGGGTTTCTTTGCGGGCACCAGGGACAAATGTGTAGGGTGTACTAAGACTGTTTATCCAATTGAGAAGGTATAAAAATTTGAATCCTTACCACATGCTAAAACCTATAATACGGAAGGAAACTAACGAGGAAAATAACGTTTTTCGTTAAAAGGTTAGTGTGAACGGAAGTGCATACCACAGAAGCTGTTTCAAGTGTACATATGGAGGTTGCACAATTAGCCCATCAAACTATATTGCTCATGAAGGGATATTATACTGCAAGCACCATCACATTCAACTCTTCAAGGAAAAGGGAAATTACAGCCAGCTCGAGATTGAAGCTGAAGAACAGCAGCCGTTCCCTGCTGCTGCTTCCATTGAAGTTGCTGCTGAGTCGTGATGAAGGATTGATTACCAAGTTTTATTTATTTTCTGCATCTCTCTAGCTCTGTTTTTCGCGTTTTCTTGTATTTGAAGTTCATGTTAGAAGATGAGGGTTTTTGGTTTTGTATGCTTTTGTGGCCATTGTGCTTGTTTGATTTTGTAAAATCTTGGATCTGGCATTTTTTTCAAACATCAAATTTGGATGAAGTTATGATCTCATTCTTGGAGTTATTGAACAAATGATTATGGAGAAATATGATTTCTTCAAACATAATATTTCCTCCGTCCGTCCGTAAAGATGTTTCGATTTACCATTCTTGTTTGTCCAAAAGGATATTCTCATTTTCAAAGTTGTTAGGTTAAAGTCATCGAACTTTCAAAATTAATGTGATTGCTAAACCACGAGCGAGCTCTGATAGCATTAGAAAAAGATTTAACTATGTATTCATGCTTCAACATTAACAATGAGCGAGTTTTAGCTTCAATTGATGCCCTTTTATCTGCAAACAAAGGGATTCTTCAAAACCCCTCTGCCCAAAAAGCAAATATGCCCTTCCACTGCATAATCTCGACAGCGTGTGCTCCTGATTCGTGCCAAAAACAAGACAGGCATAATGAAACAGATAAGTTGCTTATCAAAAAGTTTAAGCCGTTAAAGAGAGCCTTGCCCTGCCCCCAGGACCTGACAATCCACCAAACAACTTCAAAAATACCGCTCTACAAAAAAGCAAATTTACCCAGTTTATATATAATTTGTGAAATTACTGTACAATATATACATTAACCTTTGAGTAATCTAAAACTTTGACCTCTGTCAACAATCAAATTACAAACACATGATCAGAGTGACAACACAAAGTTTTCTCCACTGTAGTACACACACAAAATGTACACTACACTAAAGATCCATGAAAACAAATCCTGCTAGTCCCAGTTCCAATGGACACTTGATATAAGCTTCTACTACCTCTGTCCCAAAATGAATATCCAAAAATAAAATATAATAAAATTTGCTCTTGATCAAGAGCAAATTTGAATTTTTGTTTGGACATTCATTTTGGGACGGAGGGAGTATTAAGTTGTCTCATCCATCAATAATTGTGCAGCAAATATAAGTAACTCAACCATCTCAATGCCTGCTGCGGAAACCCAATCTAACTTGTTGGTACTCGAGTCCCCACTGCCCTCAACTTCTTTACTGGATGATATATCTGGCTCGGGAACTGGAAAGAAGCTCCCAAGAGCTGTCTTCACCAGCTTTGCCTCAGAAATAATGTTTTCTAGCTCTTTCCACTGGCTTCCAACAGTACCCTCAGATGCCACGGACTCTTTAACCTGCAAAACAGATAGTAGTGGTCTCAGACAAAATAAAAAGATGAGCAATATTGATCCAGTTTTCTAACCCTTTTCCCCCTAACAGCAGGTGTATAACTGATGATATCACATACTCTGATACTCCCCCCGTCTGAATGTCCAAATTTCATTTTTAGGGACACTCTGAAACTGTGCTTTTTTTACATATTTAAAGGCAAAGATGCATAAATAATCTTGTTATCCACTTTCTAAACATTTACTTTTACGATAATAAAATGAAAAGCGTAAAAATTGGTTAAAAAAAAAACTTTCGCGGACATTTTTTTTTTTTTTACATAAAAGACATTCATTTGGGACAAAAAAAACTTGAATTCGGACAATCATTTAGGGACGGAGGGAGTACTAGAGATGATATAACAAATAAACAATTGAACCCACCAATATACTGGCCAACTAATATTGTTATTCAAGATGATTCGTGTAAGGAAAAGGGGAAAATATGGAATAAACTCTACGGTTCCTGTTTTGAGGATAGCCTCCCTATCCTATGTTTTGTGGGTGGTCCCCCTGAAGGGACATGTATTCTCCGATAGAAGCCTTAGAGGAGAACTTCGTACTCATATTTCAATAAGCCTTAGAGGAGAACTTCGTAGTCTACATTCCCACTATATCCTCAGCGGCCCATACTTGTATGTAATGCCAACGTAGACCCGGTATTCTCCGATAGAAGCCTTAGAGGAGAACTTCGTACTCATATTTCACTAAGGAAATCGAAAACCTTGAAGAGATATGAAGCAAAAAAACCTCATTCTCTTCCCAAAGAAGGGATGTGATGAAAATTTAGAAAGTACTACTCCCTCTGTCCCTAAATGAATGTCCCTAAATGAATGTAGAAAATATTTCAAATTTGCTCTTGATCAAGAGCAAATTTGAAACTTTTTTCGACAATCATTTAGGGACGGAGGGAGTAAAAGATAAAGGGTCCAGTACCAGATCCAGCCTCTCATAGCTACTAGACTTCATCCTCTTAAACTCGCAGCTGTATGTATACTATGCATACGGTTGATCGGAACTCATAGATTCTGTGATTCAAAGTCTTGTATAAGTTGCATTACATAAGCAACTACTACGCCAAGATGTCACCAAAATACCATCCCATACCAACATGAAGACTGATAATCAGTTGTACCAAAACTCTTGCACAGTTAAGGTGAGTTTAGATGTAAAAATTGCATTAGAAAGTGAGGCCTCCTGGAACAGACTAGTTAAGGGAACATTGCGACCACATTAAGCAAGAAGTGAGTATGCCTCCTATTTCATGAGATAGACCATGGATAAGGATAACAACCTTCATCAGAGAAAGACGAAGTCTATGAACTGAAGAAGTAAGGAGCCTCATACTTTCCAAGCTCTCTTTCAAGGCTGCATTTTCAATCTTCATCCTGCAAACATTTGTAGAGTGAACAAAGAGTACAATTTAAAAGATTGTCGGACCACTTAAAAAGAAGTGTACCCCAGGAGCCGCTTCATGTCAACATAAATGGAGAAAACAAATTCACGAACCTTGCAAAATCCATGTTGTGGTTGGAACTTTTTCTGCTGATATCCTCTTCATAATCCAGGCGAGCTTTGGTTTCATTTTCATTAGAATCAGGAGGATTCAACCACTGTCTCAAATATGATTTCTTAAGGATATTTTTTATCCTTCCATCTTTGTCCTGTCCAATACTTTTCTTTTCGGAGTCGGCCAAATGTTTTCCTTGCTTCATATCCAGATTGACTTTCCTACAAGTTTGTAGATTCTAATTACAAGTAATTCCTACTTGAACTTCAATAGAAAAACAAAATGAAATCCAGAAAACAAAGATCATTGTGCAAAGGCAAAAGGCCAATGAAGTACAACTGCCAGATGCAAAAAGTCTCTGGGCCAGTGGACCTTTCATTGATGGTTAAGTTCAGTAGAAAATCACTATAAATGACTGAAATAAACCCCAGGCCTATACTCGGCGGATCAATCATCGTGAATTGCAATGTACAATATGATTGTTAAAGACTAAAAATTGAAGTGAGTGCAAATTCAACAGACACACATATCAAATAGAGAAGCCATACTCTTGCAATAGTTGGTTTTCCTGCTTCAACTGTGCCAGCTCCATAAGAGCTTTCACCTTTTCATTTGTAACCTGCGCCAATTAGCCAATTAAAGGTTCTTTGAGCACATGGTGAAAACCACAACACAAACACACTTAAAACAATTGCTCTAGATTCTAAAGCTCACTCTTAATATGAAACGGACTACAGAAAATATTTTAATTCAAAACAGCTCATTCCACTGAATCAAAAGTTGATCATCCTCCCACAGTTGCCATTGCTCAAGGTCTAAGGACGATGCCAGACTCAGAATTCAGAATGCAATGACAGCTCTTTAAACACAAAAACATATTGATCATGTTACTTAGTTGGCGCCTAGGAAGAACCAAGGCCGCTGCAAGTCCAGGGTATCACGTTTCAACCCCTGAGACACCTAACACGCTGGGGACACCTCTATGACATGCCTAAAAAGTGTCCGGAACATCTTCTTTTTTTTTTTTTTTTAAGACATTATGTTGGAGACACTCAAAATGTCAAATGTTTCCAGGGTCAGATAAAAAGAGAATGTTCAATTTTTATTTGGTTTTAAGGATGATGCATGACTTATTAAGCGATTGATCAAACTTCTGCTGAATGTTTGTGTTGGATATAAGATATTAAGGGTGTGTTTGGTACACAGGCGGAGCTACATAGGGGCAAGAAGGGGCAGTTGCCCCTCCTTGACTTTTCTTTTTTTTTTTTAACAACCGTGTTTCACATTTCATACTCTTTCCATCTATAATTACACTTTAGTTTTGGACTCGATGATTAAATTTATGAATTTTATTGAATAAAGAAATATTAAAACAGTTCTATTTAGAAAGTGTAATTTTCATTTTAAAAAATGTAATTTTTAATGAGACATCAATGAGGTAAAGAACAGGGGCGGAGCCAGGAATTACACTTTAGTTTTTGGACTCGATGATTAAATTTATGAATTTTATCGAATAAAGAAATATTAAAACAGTTCTATTTAGAAAGTGTAATTTTCATTTTAAAAAATGTAATTTTTAATGAGACATCAATGTAATTTTTCGGGTCGGACAAGTAAAAAATGGGTCGGATTCATGAAATACAATGTATTTTAGTTAAAAATGTAAAGAATTAAGAAATGGGAAAAGCCTAACTAATTAATTAAGATTGAAAAAATGTGAGGAAATTAGGAGAAAGAGAAAAACAAAACTGTTAAGAAAAAGAAATGGATGGAGAGAATAAGAGAATAGCAAAGATGGAGGACAAATAAAATTAATTGAAAATGTAGGTAGCAGGGCTCGAACATGGATTTGAAAGGAAACACCAAAGGCTTTAACTTCACCCCTTCTACCGCTGAACCGCACCACTCACTGGTGTTAATCTTGAAGTTAATTATATATATACATATATAAAAAAAATATCGGGGGGGGGGGGGCAAAAAAAAAATTTTTCCACTGCATTTCCGCTGGTTGGGGGCGAGTGCCCCCCCATGCCCCCCTGGCTCCGCCCCTGGTAAAGAATGTAACTTTTATGGAGACGGAGTAATATATGTGGAAGTAAAATATTTATATTTATGATTTTCTTTTAGTAGGTAAGATTTGTAGATGATGAACCTTTTGGTATTGTGCTGTATGAGAGACCAATTAATTTATTATTGTCGACATTAAAGTAGGTACTTAACTATGTGTAAAGTTGTATTGTATAGGAGAAAAATAGCCAAAAAAAAAAAAAATTGGGGGCTGATTCGTCTTTCCTTTGCTCCAAATTTTTTGCCCCCCTTCCTCAAGTTTCTGGCTCCGCCACTGGTTTGGTAGCATCAAGCACCTAATGCTTGTTGCTGAATGACAGTCTTAGAAAACTCGAGTCTTTGTAAACAAGTCATTGTCAATCTTCATGCTCATCGGCTCTTACTCGGCAAGTGAAAATATTAATACTCCTTCGATCAGAGGAATATGAGATGGTTGTTGCCATGCATAGATCATTTTGTCGAACTTTTGTACACTGATCGGTATAAGTCACCTCTTAGTAAGTCATTCAGCAACAAACACACCCTAAATATTCTTATTATTTGTCAACATATTATCCATATGCTAATAAATCCATACATATGGTTTATGAATATAAATAGGGGAAATTGCATTTTGGGCCCCAAAGTTTAGGGGATGTTCCTAAGTTAGGCCCTATTGTATCACTATTTACAATTTAGGCCCCAAAGTTGTCATTCTGTTTTCATTTTAGGGTTTTTAACTAGTTTCATTAGAAAACTCGTTAAATGATCACGTGCAAGTCACGTGTCATTTAACGGAGGATGTTTTTGAATAACATTATTGTATTAATGCAAATTGAATGAAAATGAATAACCAAAATAGAAAATATTAATATCCCTAAATATAAAAACAAATGATATTTTATTATAATAACCGTAAAGGGGGTAAAGTAATATTTTTTAAAATGACAAATTTCTAACCCTAAGAAAATACTAATTAAGATGCTAAAAACGTAAGTACTTTATAAAATACAATTAAAGATATTTTAGCATTTAATTTTCATTTTTTTCTTTTTATTTTTTAAGCAAGCATTTACTTTTTATGAAAACAGAATATTATATACTGTTTAAGAAAATTATTCTTCTATGTTTCGAAAAAATAAATGAACATTATCCTTCTTCAAAAGAAATAAAAATTTATTCATTGTTTTTAAAAATAAATATTCCTTCAAAAATAATAAAATAGATTAATAAATAATGAAATTATACAATAAAACTATTTTATTTATTGTTTATCATTGTATCACCAACAATATCATCCCCACACCATCTTGACTGTCACCACCACCTCACTGCCGCCACCATCATCACCACCTTCCCACCACTAGTCCAACTTCATCACCACAGCCTACCATCATCATAACCACCACCATCCCAAAAATCAAAAGAGAACCTAGATTCAAAATTCAAACAAAACCCATATTCAAAAATCAAAATCCAAAATAAAATCAATCTCCGATTCCAACCTCCAATCAAAACTCAGTTTCAAATCTGATTTTTAAATTCAGATTCAAATCGGATTTTTTCAAACGCAGAATCAAGTCAGATTATAAACGTAGATTCAAAACTAATTTTCAGGCTTATATTCAAATCTGATTTCAAAACCATATTTGAAGAGAGAGAGAGAGAGAGGAGATTTTCGTTGGAGTGCAGTCGTCATAGTAAGGGAAGGAAGATGAGGAAAAGACGACGCTGGATTCAACGACGTAGTGCCTTTAATGAAGTATTAAACGAAGTATTAAGGTGAAGAGGCACCATAGTTGCGAAAGGCGCTCGCTTCTCTCGCCCGCCTCACCATATTGGCGCCTGAAAGGTTACGCCGCCTTTGCGTGTTCTGGCGGTCAGTTTGTAAAAGCGACCAAGCCTTAGAATCTTTCGAGTCAAAGTACGAGTCAAAGTAGGAATCCAGAACGTGTAAAATTGAGTTTCTAGAGTTTCCCTTTTAATGGAAACATCGTTAATAGGAAAATCGATTGTATTAGGAAACTGATTGTATAAAATCGATTGTGAAATCGATGGTAAAATCTTCATTACAATTCCACAAACTTACCCAGACAACACAGACGTAGATAATTACTTCAGCGACTCCTGACGGCACGACGACCTTGACGACCTTCGCGATTCAGCACCAACTCACGTCGTCTTCGTTTGGTACTGTTGTTCCTTTTGTTATTTTTTTATACTCTGTGTTGTTTATCTACTGCAATTTTGTTCTTTTTTTTATCAACAAAAATAACATATAACTTGAGTTCTTGTTCTTTTATAGAAGAATCTTTCTAGTCATCTATTCTTTTATTTGTTAATTGTTGTTTTTTTTTTTTTCTAGTTTCTGGTCATACACTATCTTTTTTTAATTTTGTTTTTTTTTAAACAGCAATATAATTTTGTTTATTTTTTAATATACTATTCTTTTCTTTTTCACTGTCTTAAACTAGTATTTGTTTTGTTGATTTGAAGTATGTGATTTAAATTTATGCTCCTTTTGTCTTCGAATTATCTCTTTTGGGGTCAAATTACGTTTAGGATATTAAATAAGTAGAAATGACTTTTATTAAATGTTTTAGTTTTGTCCCTAATATGCTTTATTTAAATGTATATTTATATATTTTTTCAAATATTTACTAATTATTTATTCTATTTTCCGCCTTGCTCGCCTTTTTGCCGCTTTTCTATCGCCTCACCTTTCGCCTTTTTCAGGCGTGTATCTCCCGCTACTCACCTTTCGTCTTTAACAACTATGAGAGGCACATACAGAAAAGAGAGGCAGAAGGTGTGAAAAGGGAGAGATTGTATAGGACGGCGGGGGTGGGGAACGATGGCGGAGGGAGGGTGTGGGGGGCGAAGGCCATGGTTAAAAAATTGGGAAGAAGCGCTGAAGTTGAAACATAAAAGTGGGATATATGGTTAGAGAAGGGTTTTTAATTTAGATTTTCTATTTTGGCTATTTATATTATTCAATTTGCATTAAAACAACAATGAAATAATTTTTGTTCAAAAACATCCGCCGTTAAATGACATGTGACTTGCACGTGATCATTTAACGGGTTTTTCTAACAAAACTAGTTAAAAACTCTAAAATGCAAACATAATGACAACTTTGGGGCCTAAATTGTAAATATTGATAGAATAGGGCCTAATTTAGGAACACCTCCTAAACTTTAGGGCCCAAAATGCAATTTTCTCATACAAATAATATGCTCTACCAGTACTAGAATAAGTGTTTGTTACTTCTTTTTGGGCCATTTTTGAAGAAGTGACCACTTTGTAAACCTTCGTTCTTGAACTGTCACTTTTAATATTTTACCCATAATTATTGAGGTGAAGCGCCCACCTAGAAGGTAGCACAAAATGCCTAGACCTTTTCTGATTGCACCTGGGTGGCTGACCGGGCAACTGGTCGGCGCATGAGGCGCCCAGGCACTTGTTTTAAGCTGGGCCTTCGCATTAAAGAAGTTCATAAAAAAAACAATCTATAAAATTTGGGCGGCCGAATGAACTAATGGGTGACAAGTTAGGCGCACGGGCACTAACTTTGGGCTTTTTTGACTAGAAAAAGTTCAGGAAAAATAATTAAGAAAACAACTCTCGCTAGTACAACCTGAACGTAGTACTTTCAAGATTTTATAAGATGGATTATTATATGTTACAAATAAATTGGATTAATATTGAAAATAACAAGAGCACACTTGATTAATTTGAACAACATTCCTGATTTGGACCAACCTCTTAAAGTTAGAAGATTTCAACAGCCACACGTTACATTTTATTTGTGACTTAATATAGTGCAATGGTTGATTTTGAATCTTTTTCTAGTTTGTGGTTCTTTTTATTAAGCTATTTTATTACCTTTTGGCCAAATTAAAAACAAGCTTCCACAACCTAGTGGTTGGAAGAACTTAAATTGAAAGAATTTTATAGCTTGAAATAATCTTATAACTTTATTATAATTATTGTCAAGATTTTTTTGGGGGCCTAAGGAACCTTGCCGCCTCGCTCTGCCTAGCCGTTTTGATAACCACGATTTACCCTTGATTGATTGCTCTTTAATCAATGAGAACTCTCGCATGGGTAGCATTGGCAAGTTTAAAGTTTAATACAAACGGCTATTGACTATTTGCCTTTTTTATGCATGTGTGACGCGTTTGTTGTGCCAGGTAAAACAGGACAGGTGTATTGTGGAAAATAGGGAGTGTATTGATGTCAGAAGCCCTAACTCACGTCATGTCAAACTTGTGGAGAGTTGGTTCAAGACAGAAAATAATTCCTTATACAAGGAGACTGACTATATTCAAATAGTAATGTGTTATGATTCATGATAGAAGTTGCGGAAAAAGCACCCAACCTTTTCAGTATTTTACTCTATCCTAAGTTAAATGTTGTAAAACATGAAATTGCTCTTGACACTAGAACCATATTAAGTAGCTGAAAAGGCACCATCATACAAAAATGAAAGGAGCTCACACTGAGAGAAACACCTGTAGGAACTTTATCTGGAACTCCTCCATTTTTTTCTGAAGAGCTGCATTCACGTCGCTCTCTAGTAAATACCTCTCGTCTTGCTGAGATAGGAGCAACAATGTGGCAACCTGAAGAAATTCAACGAGAGATAAAAACCAACAATCCATTCTACAAGCTGCACATCTCTAGCCTAGTTTTGTAAGTACTCCCTCCGTCTCAAAATGAATGACCAAAATTTTTTCTATAGAGCAAATTTGAATTTTTTTGGTCATTCATTTTGGGACAGAGGTAGTAATATATTTAATAACCTTCTGATGTAATGCCTGTGCAAGGGCTTCAGAATCATCCCCAGTTCTGAAGGAGGATGTTTTTGGCAGACCAGATACATTGATCTGCAGCAGAATGAAGGGAAATGATACAACTCAAATCCATGATGGACAACATTTCAGGAGACAAGACAATATGACTTCACCATCTGCTCATTGCATTTCAGAATTTTGTACATTGCTAGTTACTCAAGGGCCATCACAACTATGGCATTGAAAGTAAAAGTTTGTGGCAACCATCAGTATGCATGGTCGTGAGTTATGTCCTTTAATGTAAATGTGATGCAGAATCTACACGGAAAACTAACCGTTGTTGCATTATAATTAATCATAAAAAGAATAATAAGATTATGACATGGAGAAGTGATCCATCAGAAAGGGAAGGCAAATACAAAAAAGGAACATATTAGAGAAACCAAAGCACTCCAACCCCACTGAAGAACCGAGAACTCCTCTAGATGTTCAATTAGCTGACCCGTAGGCCATAGCGGAGCCAGAAAAAAAAACTATAACTACCTCCTTCCCAACAGGAGGGTAAAATTTGACTAACATTCAAATTAAGATAACGATTGAAAATCCCATATTTTCTAATCTCCCCTCAAAACAATTGGACTTAAACTAGGTGGCAAAATATGAATCCAAACTAGGCGGGAAATGAAGGTTGGTCTACTCAATTTGTTATAAAAGTGTCCTTAAAGGGAAATGCTACTCTTCAACTGGGATGGCACAAAAGGAATAATCACCTCTTCTATCGGGACGGAGCGAGTACATTCCAGAACAGAGGAAAAGTTTGATCGCTGATACACCTTACTCCCTCTGTCCCTAAATGAATGTCCAAGTTCAAGGAATTTTTGTCCCAAAATGAATGTCTTTATAAAAAACTGTCCCTAAAGACTTTTTAACCAATTTTTTTCGCTATTCATTTTATTATCATAAAACTAAATGCTTAGAAAGTGGATAACAAGAATATTCATCCATAAAATGAATAAAACACACATTTTTTGAGTGTCCCTTAAAATGAAATTTGGACATTTATTGTCGGGGAGTATTTTTTTCTTTTCTCAATCTGAATGCCCAGCGAACACATCTCACTCTAATAGTTGTTGGGCAGAATATCATGCGTTTATATTTAGAGACAAAGAAATCATTGAGTATAAGATCCCCAGGAGTTTTTTAGTAGTGCGGGATACTTTAGTCTTTAAGTTTATTACGGTACTTCAGTACTCAGAATTATGTAGCATAATGTAGTAGCTTTGAGTATTCGTAAGTACTGTCCGTGGATGTGTTTATTTCAAAATTTATCTTTTTCTTGTTTCACCATGCACTCATCATAACATTCTCAAGTCTCTAACAGCCTATCTTATAGCGCTTTGCTTATTGATTTTCCAGCATAATGTACCATAAAGGTGGTCTAATAGCTATAAAACATGTTATAACGTCGTACGCACAAAAAAAAAATATCCATAAACAGCTGAAGCTTGGCAGCCAGGGATATACCTTTGTCATAGAATCTGAGCTAGCATCAGTAGTTACATATACATCTCGACATTCACTTTCTTGTATATTTGCATCTACCGGCGGCAGTATAATATTGAGTTCGCCAATAGTATGAAGTTCCTTCACCTTATCTTCCAAGATATCAATAGTTGATTTCAGATGAGAATATTCTTCATCTACTAAGTTCTTGATGTCAATCCTTAGCTGAGAATGATCATGAATCAAGCTTGATATCCCTCTCTTCAGTTTTCCTTCCAAGCGAATCTGCACTTAAGTAATACAATCAAAACTAACTTAAAGGGGCAAGCCATCAGTAAATGATTACACCTTAGTTCTCACTTTCTTTTTTTCCATATCGTAGACTTTCTTCTTCAGATGGCTCTCAATTTCCAATCCCTATTTTCGAAGGGAAAAGGAATATCAAACAGGAGGAAGCAACAAAACTCAGATAAATGTAAATATAGACACCATATAAACAGTAAACAAGAATTATACCATTTGTAGCTTGTTCTGAATGTTATCCAAAGATTTTCTCAATGTATCTATTTCTTTCTCAAGAGCAGTCTGTCTAAACAAAAAAGCTAATCAAGTTGCAGATGGAAAACTAACAAAAAGCTTTTAAAGAGTAGGACTGGTCCTTCATGCTGATATAGTGACATGCAATAATGTCCTTTGAACTCGAAGAGCAGAGTATGCCTATTAAACATGACAGACAAATATAGGAAATATATCCATGTCAGCGAAAGAGAACTTCTTGTTCTATTTGTGCTATGTTAGGCACTTTTTCTTACATGCATGAATCCCCAAACACAAGCATGCAAGTTTATATGTCACAATTTATACATACAAATTACTCGCACACAATAACATGGGGATTAGAAGCACCAACATAAGCTAGCAATCACAAGGAGAAATTCTGCAAAAGCAAAAGGGATGTCAACCTGTATTACACTCTAACTGATAAAAAATTAAGCAATAGCCAAAACTAATCAAACAAGAGCAAATAATCTCAATTATTAATTATATATGTATCCGACACGCCTTTACTATGAAAGAAGCCTCCATGCTGGCCACTCATTATTACTACCAGACTAGTTTTTTCATCAAAAGTAAAACGATGTTATTGCCGAAGCAATTCATCCCACCAGATGTGTTGGCCAGTAGTAGCCAGTACTTTCACATTTTCACATCTCTCTGGCAAAGCAATGTTGATTAGGCAATGCTGCAATATGGTCCACATGCACCATTGTGTCACCTGATGCGAAAACAAACAAAATGTGTTCTATGCAAAAAGCATACATTCAAGTAGAGTAAGCTCTGATCACCCTTTGTCTCAACTTGTAACGAATGGCAAAAAATCATGCATATAAATAACAGCTCAAAGTTGCCCAATTTTATGATGAACAGTGAAGAATCGTGCTTTTGTCAAAAAAAAAAAAATGAATAAATAGTTAATGTCTGTAAGATCTCACGATGTATTTAGAGGTCGCTGTTTCACCATAACTCCACTGATCTTCTGGATCATGCAAAAGACATTCACACTTAACATACCAACTCTTTTCATCAGACTCTTTTAAGGAGTGCCCTCGGATCTCATAAAACCTATTGATAACCTATAAGAAGTTAAAGAACATTTCCATCAGGGTAATACATTACAATAATTAAGTGAGTCTAATCTGAAATCTCATGGATAGGTCTTCAAAGAAACATAAAGAGCAAGTTTACCATGGCAATTCGAGAAATTAGTACGTATTTATAGAGAATTTACTATGTGAACCTCTGAAAACTAAGGTGTACAATGATAAAGATATGATTATCTAAAAAATCAATTAACTTTCTGTCTGATAAAATGACATTTCATTACACTGCAGCACATATTTAATAACCCAATTACATAAAATTGGTAGCCAATAAATGGCAAAAGTTAGAGCCATTAAGTACATATCAGGTCATCTTAGGTTCTAAAAGAAAATATAAGTGCTCAATTTATTATTATTACTATATTGGGATTTTTCTTTGACACGTAGAGCATGATTTTTTTTAATTCCTTGGTCATTTTTTTCTGATAGGATTTTCTTGGTCATTCATATCATTAAAAATATTATACTCCCTCTCCCACTCGAAGAGGTGTGTATTCCTTTAGGACCGAACCACTAGAAGATTAATTTTCCTTTTTCAGCCATCATTTTTCAATCAATGGACTATATTAACCTTAATTTCCTGTCTAGTTTGAATTCATATGATGCCTTCTTTTTGAGTTCAAATGTTTTGAGGGGTAGTTTGAAGAATTTATCAATTGTCAACCACTTTCCTTAATTTGCGTGTTTGGCCAAACCACACCTCAACAAGTGGGACAGAGGTAGAACGTTGAATGCAAGTTTCTAACACTTTAATCTGCATATTCGAGTACCCCAATTTTTTTTGTAGGATAATACAGTTAGACAACTACCTTTTTAAAAATTTCATTCTCCTTCTCTTTGTTTTTTAGATCATCCTGGAGGAAAGTCGAAAGTTTCTTTTCTTCAAGACACTCAGAGGTAAGTTCTTCTATCCTGTCTTTCCAATAAAAAAGACACATATATATTAGCATTAGAAGAAAGGCAAAGCAAAAGGGCCATTTGTAAAAATAAGGCAACAAATTAGAAGTGAGTATAAGCATTGGCAAGCAGAAAGAAAATGCTCCACGAATTATTTGTAGAAAAACATTACTAATCTGGATTTGGGGGGAGAGTACTACAAAGCATATAACTTCTTGCAACACCACATACCGGGATATAAGTTCTCAAACACATGTGATGGATGTGTTTTCACCCATCCAAATGATATATCTGTAGACCTATTTGATGCTCAACCTTGGGTGTTTTGATGGCTTTTTGGAGTGTTTATGAATACAAGGAATGAAAGGAGAAAGTCACGGAATATGATCTTAATGAATATAAAAGGAACGATCGCGAGCAAAGGAGGAAAGAATGAAAATTCCAGAAGGACAAAGTTGAGATGACCTTGAGTATTCATTATCATTGAATAGTACTCGTCGAGAGTTTTTCAACGATATGTGTGATGAGACGGATTTATTCTATCTATTTCGTTTGTTTTCCGTCCCTATTATTCTTTATTTTCATGTATTTAGTATAGGTTTGGTGTATTTTGAGTAAATTGTATATTGTGAGAATTATGTGAGAAACAATGTAATTCGAGGGAGATTTAGAGAGTTATACCTTGTAATCGAATTCGCAATCATGATTAAGGAGCTCAAGATCATCATCTCTTCATCAATTCATCAATGGAAGCCAACAAGGTCAAAGCAAAGTTCAAGGGTGTTGAAATCGCGACAGAATCAGCGGAGCAACAGCAGGGACGAGTCGTCCCAAGCACAACCAATTCGTCCCCATAACAGGGACGCCTGAATCAGAAGAGGCTGCAGCGGGGACGAGTCGTCCATCTCGTCACGAGTCGTGCCTTGGCGAGCGGAAATTCAAGCGACGGGATTTTCCGTTTTTATTTTATTTCTTTTTCCTGTTTTAGCCTAGGTTTGGAGAAGGGAGTATAAATACTTATTTTCTTTATTTTTGTTGGGGGGAGTACACGGCTGGAAGGAGGAAACATTAGTTTTCTAGAAACAATTCAAAGGTTTGTGATTATTTCCATGGAAGCTTAACTTCCATCCCTTTGGATTAAAGTTCTTGAACTATTCTTTTAATGAATTGAGGTTTGATTTCTTCTCCCAATTATTATCCCTATTTCATAGTTTTACTTGCTTTGCTTGGTTTATATTGATTACTAGGGTTTAAGAAACTTGATCAATTTCTTTATTCTTGTGATTAATTACCGCTAGAAATCTCTTCTACCGTGTCGGATTAGGGTTTTCATTGTAGCAATTTCACAAATCTTGTATGTGTCATCTTGATTTATGATTTGGGTAAAACTAGATAATCATCTAAGTGAAAGTATATTAGTGATTATTCTCAATCTTAATTTCTTAAATCAAATCAATTGTTTAATTGAATTATTGACCGTGTCGGCTTAGTTTGATTATCAATTAGGGTTCTTAGTCGAGCGTGTCGCCGCTATTAACTACTGTCAAAGAAAGAAATAGAGATTGAAATATATCTCGTGATTGAGTGAATAGGGAATAAGGGAAGGGATTTAATCAATGATATTCGAAATAGAATGGGGATAGAACGATGATCCAAAGTCTTCTTTTAAATTATTGTCTACAAAGCTATTTTCTTGCTATAGTTTAATTACAACAACAAATCAAAACAAATCCCCCAATCTTGCTAAGTGGCAATTACACAACCAAATAACTGTTCCCCGAGATCGATCCCGGACTTTCACTATCTACATTATTAAGAGTCCTTGTAGTAATTTGTAGGTGTTGCGATAAAGCCTATCAAATTTTGGCGCCGTTCGCTCGGGGAACGGTGTTTATTTGTTTGTGTTCTTATTTAATTTCGTCATTTTATTTTATTTGTTTGTCCATTATCTCTTTATTAGTTTCACCCCCGTCCCTTCTCGTGGCGCGGATCATTGTTTGGTCCATACTCGCTCTACCGATTATTCTCTTGAGCTTCTTGATCCGTAAATTGACAGGACTAGCAAGAAAGAGACGGGTGATAGAGCACCCCAAACACTCAAAGTAAAGCTGCTCCAAATTGGACGGAGCAACCACGTGCAAATACTTTTCCCGCTTTGCTGGGAGTCACATTCGAGTTGAAGCCGGGATTACTTAATCAATTGCCGAGTTTCAACGGGCTACCCAGTGAAAACCCGAATCGGCACGTATCTCGCTTCGTGCAAGTTTGTAACAAGCATGAAGCCTCGCTAATCTTCCACCGAGCAGCTCTTCTTCTTCGTGCCTTCTCCTTCACCTTGAAGGACAGAGCTAACATGTGGTATTATCATCGGCCCCGAACAGCATAACCACCGGCAGCTAGATGAAGGAGGCATTTTTGGATGAAGTTCTTCCCACCCGACTGCATAAATATTATGAAGCGGGATATCCAGCAACATGGAGTAGAAGCGACGAGACCTTATATGAGTACTATACTCGCTTCCATACTCTCTGCAGAGCGCCCTTATCACGGGGTATACCGATGACCACTTGATAGTCTACTTCTACGGGGATTACTTATACAGATAAGAGGATGATAGATTCTTGTTACGGGGCGTATTCGAATAAGACGGCGGAGGAAGCCCTTAAATTGCTAGAGGAGCTAGCGAGGAGTACCCGAACACATGGGAGGAGATCCGGTGTCAGCAGACGCGAGTTAGTCTTGTACGGGCACAAGGAAGCCGGTGGGGAGAATGAGAAGCTTGAGTCCGATGTCAAGGAGTTGAAATGTATGATGAAGCAATTCTTTGTTGAGTCGGACGAGAAGTCGGGAGAATGTGAATTCGGTTGGGTTCCCACAAAGCAGAAGCAGGACATGATAACTATGGGAAATCAACCCCATGATAGATGGGGACAACCACCACGGCAGCTAGCCTACGATGACATGTTCCGTTAATCGGCTCAAAGTATGACTACCTTTTAGTGGTTTTGCAGGCGGTATCACAGAAGACCATGCTAGCATCGGTGATTTGACGAGGCAGGGTGGGCCAAATTGCAGGAAGCAGTAGTGAGAATGGAAGCCCAGAGAGGCGCAAAATCATCACCTCAAACCGAAAACCTCCGAAGCAAAATGTTAGCGCAGTGTATGTGAGGCGGAAGAAAGAAAGTTGATGGACAGATGGTTTCTATAGACGCCGGAACAATGTAAGGTTGACAAGAGTTGAGCCGGAGTTGGTGGTAGAGAAGGAGAAGGTTTCCGAGAAATATGTTCCAAATAGTCGTACCACCGCCTATGAGTAGGAAGTTCCTTTTCCAACGGCATTGAAGTAGAGATACTTCACAAGAGTCGGAGAAAAGCATGTTTGATACCTTCAAGAATATTGAAGTAAATATCCCATTCTTGGACCTTCTTCGGACCGTTCCGAGATACGCTAAGTTTACGAAGGAATTGTGTACCACCAAGAGAAATCGAAGCTAAGAAGTCGAAAAGATTAAGGTTATTGAACATGTTAGCGCGGTTTATCGTAAAAGATGCCCAAAAGTGTAGTGATCCTGTAGGGCATGTTCGTGGTTTCGATATCGTTGAGGGTAGCTCGGTGCCGCAGGCGCTATGCTCGATTTAGGGGCTTCAATCAATGTTATGCCTTATACATTGTTTGAAGACCTTAAATTGGGTACTTGGAGGATACCCGAGTGGTTATACAGTTGGCGGATAAGTCCAACGCATACCCCAAGGGGGTAGTGAGAGATGTTGAAGTCCGGATTGGTGACTTGATTTTCCCGGCAGATTTTTATGTGCTTGAGATGGAGACGGATTTTGAGGCTCCTATTCTGTTGGGTAGGCCGTTTATGTCTACTACTCATACCAAGCTAGATGTGGCTAGTGGTTACGTGACGACGGAGTTCGACGGGAAGAAAATTGGGTTTGATATGTTTGATGAGAAGAATTTTCCTAAGAACAATGTTCGTAAAGTTTGTGCCATGGACTTGAGGGAGCCGAGTATCAAGGATGGAGGTGCGGTAGATATTGATGAGTCTCCACAAGTGAAGAGTGAGAAAAAGAAAGGAGAGCCATCAAGGAAGAAAGCAAAGGAGAAGAAGAAGGGGAAGCTGAAATAGTCTCCAACTGGGAGGCATGTCATGGAAACCAAACATCTTCTAGAGGTAAATGAAGATTACTTTCATCCCCCTTACATTGATGAGGCACATGTTGGTGGAGCCTCCCGTCCCTTTATTTAGTCCCTTGGTGCCCTTTCCCCATGTTTTTATTGTTCTCGTTTTAATTGTTTAATCCATCGAGGACAATGTCTAGTTTAAGCGTGGGGGTATAGTGGAGATTGTATCATTGTAAATTTCGTTGTTTTTGAATTAAAAAAAAAAAAAACACAAAAACAAAAACAAAAGAGAGGCTAAGTGAAAACCCGAGAGGGCACTTAGGCAAAAGGAGAGGGTGTGTTTTGAAAAAAAAAATGAAAAAAATGAGAGGCTAGGTGAAAACCGAAAACGGAACCTAGGCAAAAGGTGAGAATTGAGTATTTTCTATCTGTTATATCACCGGAGTGGAAACATAAGGGAGGTTTGGAGTATCGGGTAGGGCCATTATTGGAGTAGGAGGTTTGGATAGTGGTGCCTAGGAATTAGAAACCCTCGTTCACTGTTGGAGTTATAAGGGGTGTTGGTGTTTTTCACGAGGTAAATCTTTGTTTAAGGATCGCAACCTTGCAATGATTTCTTTTTATGAGGGTGTATGTAGTGTGAGCCAAGCGTGGGGGAAACATAGGACATTTTTAGTTCCCCTTGGCTTTTATGTGTGGACCTAAGTTTGGATACCGTTTTATTATGGGAGTTGGTATCAAGCTAAGGTCATTATTTTCATTGTTATTATTTTGATGTTATAAGGAGACGGAGTTTCTATACTTCGATGGTTATTTTTATGTTGGTTGACATTGTTTTGTTGGCGGATTAGAGGAGAATAGGAGTCATTTACCCTCCATGCATCTGTTTTAGACCGGTGTTAGATTGGAGATTAGGATATTACTCAGGGACGAGTAATGGTCTAAGCGTGGGGGTATTTGATGGGACGGATTTATTCTATCTATTTCGTTTGTTTTCCGTCCCTATTATTCTTTATTTTCATGTATTTAGTATAGGTTTGGTGTATTTTGAGTAAATTGTGTATTGTGAGAATTATGTGAGAAACAATGTAATTCGAGGGAGATTTAGAGAGTTATACCTTGTAATCGAATTCGCAATCATGATTAAGGAGCTCAAGATCATCATCTCTTCATCAATTCATCAATGGAAGCCAACAAGGTCAAAGCAAAGTTCAAGGGTGTTGAAATCGCGGCGTAATCGAAGCAGCACAGCAGGGACGAGTCGTCCCAAGCACAACCAATTCGTCCCCATAACAGGGACGCCTGAATCAGAAGAGGCTGCAGCGGGGACGAGTCGTCCATCTCGTCACGAGTCGTGCCTTGGCGAGCGGAAATTCAGGCGACGGGATTTTACGTTTTTATTTTATTTCTTTTTTCCTGTTTTAGCCTAGGTTTGGAGAAGGGAGTATAAATACTTATTTTCTTTATTTTTGTTGGGGGAGGGAGTACACTGGAAGGGAGAAACATTAGTTTTCTAGAAACAATTCAAGGTTTGTGATTATTTCCATGGAAGCTTAACTTCCATCCCTTTGGATTAAAGTTCTTGAACTATTCTTTTAATGAATTGAGGTTTGATTTCTTCTCCCAATTATTATCCCTATTTCATAGTTTTACTTGCTTTGCTTGGTTTATATTGATTACTAGGGTTTAAGAAACTTGATCAATTTCTTTATTCTTGTGATTAATTACCGCTAGAAATCTCTTCTACCGTGTCGGATTAGGGTTTTCATTGTAGCAATTTCACAAATCTTGTATGTGTCATCTTGATTTATGATTTGGGTAAAACTAGATAATCATCTAAGTGAAAGTATATTAGTGATTATTCTCAATCTTAATTTCTTAAATCAAATCAATTGTTTAATTGAGTTATTGAATCAGGTATTCGGCTTAGTTTGATTATCAATTAGGGTTCTTAGTTGAGCGTGTCGCCGCTATTAACTACTATCAAAGAAAGAAATAGAGATTGAAATATATCTCGTGATTGAGTGAATAGGGGAATAAGGGAAGGGATTTAATCAATGATATTCAGAAATAGAATGGGGATAGAACGATGATCCAAAGTCTTCTTTTAAATTATTGTCTACAAAGCTATTTTCTTGCTATAGTTTAATTACAACAAATCAAAACAAATCCCCCAATCTTGCTAAGTGGCAATTACACAATCAAATAATTGTTCCCTGAGATCGATCCTGGACTTTCACTATCTACATTATTAAGAGTCCTTGTAGTAATTTGTAGGTGTTGCGATAAATCCTATCAATGTGTGACGTCTCAATCGGAGTCCATATGAAGAAGTTATGACCTCCGAAAGTTTGCCAAAGAAGGTACAAGTCAGCGATGCACGAATGGCGAACGCACAAACGAAGGAGAGAGACCGCACAAGTGTGAGGTACACGAAAATATGCTCCAGACCATCTGTGTGGTCGCACAAGGTGGTGGTGTGCGGCCGCACAGGCCCCTAGGGCAGCTTCAGCAGTTTTCCTGTTTTGACTCGAATTTGGTCTTTGTTTCCTAATTTTGACCCTTCCTTCTCCCATGTATAAATAGAACACCCCAGCCATGTTTTGACCTATCATTTACATGTTTTAATACTCTCTTTAAGTTATAAACAAGATCTCAATTTATATTCAAGAATTCCATTGATAGATTATGCAATTTATTGAAGCTTTGTTGATGTTTGTTATGAACATATGAGCGGCTAATTCTCTTCTTTTGCGGAATGGAGGCAATATATATCAATCATTTATGTCTTAATAAATCTTGCAATCAATCAAAGGTTGGTTCATCAAAAGTATTTTTCATTTAAGTTTTCTAGGCTACAATCACATGTGTAGATGTGATTGATTTTTTAAACTAAATTTGTGTGTGAAGATTGACTAGTGATTGCTTGATCCATGCAAGTCAAACTTTTGAATGAATATAAATTAGGATTTGACAAGTGATTACAAATCAAAATTATAGGTTCTTGATTCCTAGGGTTTAATTGGTTCTTGAATATTAAGTGGACTTCGCAGAAAACCTAATATTTGTAGAACACTAAATTGTGGACGTGTGAACGCCCAATTTTACTAAAGAGGATGAACCCCAACTATGATTGAATGTATTATTAGTTAGCATATTGGTGCGATATACATGAATCCATTCCGTAGATCCTTCTTCCTTTGAGTTCGGTAATTTCTTGAATTGTTTTATTTGTTTTCTTGTTTTAAGTAGTTAATTGTTTAAGTAGGAATAATAATCAAATCCAAACCCCATCCTTTATTTTTTGTTTAACTATTGAAAGTCGAATTGTTGATTCACAAATTCCTGTGGATTCGACCCTTGCTAAGTGCATACTATTAATTTGATAACTCTTGCACTTGCGAGGTATTTTATAACAAGTGGGTTTTTCTCCATCATGTTTTTGGCACCGTTGCCGGGGATTTGTTTGAAATCTACAATTTAATTTTCAACAATGTATGCTTGGTCAGATATCATTGAATCCCGAGTTGGTTTCTTTGAACAAAAACAGGCTTGGAAGGGGCAATCCCCCTGAAACTTCTACCACCGGGGTAGAAGAGCAAGGAATAAAAATGGGTGAGGAAGTAAATATTCGCCACATGAAGGAATATTTTCGTCCTAAGATTGATGCAACCTCATCTTGCATTGTATTATCTCCTGCTGCAAGAGACTATGAATTAAATGGACAATACTTATCTTTTACCTAGCTTCCATGGAGGAGCTACGGATGATCCCTTAAAATTTATCCGTGACTACTTGACTACTGTTCAGTCTTTACATCTAACTACAGGAGTCACGGAGGATCAATTAAAGATGTGATGTTTTTCTTTCACTCTTAAAGACGCAGCTAAAAATTGGTTCATGACACTAATAAATAATTCCTACCTTTACATTTATACACTATTTTCTCACCCTTTTAAGAAAGTGAAACTAGAAAATGATGAGAGTTTGTGGGTCGTACTTGGGAAATCAAGGGTTTGAGTGGAAAGAGGTCAACAAAAGAAAAGAAAAGGGTCATGTATTGTATTGAAAAGTGGGGCTTGTGCAAAGTATGTAATGCATAGTATTCTTCGTGATTTTTATATATATGCAAAGCAAAGAAAAAAAAAGATATGAAGAAAAATGTGAAAAAGCCTTGTCCCCTCTTATACATTAAAGTGGAAAGTGACAAAAAAGAAAGAAAAGAAGGAGATCAATCCCATGTGTGAAAGCATGCAAAATTATAAATTTGGGGGTTGAAACATTGGGTTGGCATGGATGAGCAGAGTGATACACTCAAGTGAGAAAATATTTTGAACACTTTCTAGTTTCACTTGATTGACTTCGTATGTCCTTACTTTCATTTGTAACCGTGAACCTAGCACGCGATAGTTGCGATGCATTACAAGCTATAAAGCCATATTTGATCCATAAAGGGTAGCCGAGTTAACAATTGTGTTCAAACATGCATATGGGTGTCCTTCCGCGTAATTGTTATCTTATTATCATTGATTTAGAGCATGACACAAGTGACCATATAAAATATCTTATTTTGGTGACGATAATCTCCCATTAATCATTCATATTATCATTATGTGGTGGAGAATTGTTAGTTAGATGCATCCATGTAAATGTAATCTCATGTTCGTAATAATACTTATAATAATACTTGTAGATTATATGTGTTGTAAAGATTTGAGACTTGTATGCCAACAACCTCTTATATGATTTGAACATTCCAAAATATTTTCTTTTGTTTTGGTAGTTGATATTTTGTTTTAGCTTTGTTGTTTTACTCGAGTACGAGCAAAAGATAAGTTTGGGGGTATTTGATGGATGTGTTTTCACCCATCCAAATGATATATCTTTAGACCTATTTGATGCTCAACCTTTGGTGTTTTGATTGCTTTTTGGAGTATTTATGAATACAGTGAATGAAAGGAGAAAGTCACGGAATATGATCTTAATGAATACTCCCTCCGTCCCGGAACTTACTTCACAAACACTGTTTGCACAGGTTTTAAGGAGGGAGTATTATATTGAAAGTGTTGTGAGTGTGAAAATAAAATAGGAGAGAGAATGAGTGGAGAGAATAGTAAATTATAATGGTGTTGTGAGTATTAAAATAATGTAGGAGAGAGAATGAGTGGAGGGAATAGTAAAGATTCCTTTCCATTTTAGGTAAGTTTTAAATGTGTGAAGTAAGTTTTGGGACGCCCAAAAGGGAAAGTGTGAAGATTGTTCTGGGACGGAGGGAGTATAAAAGGAACGATCACGAGCAAGGCGGCAAAGAAGGAAAGAATGGAAATTCCATAAGGATAAAGTTTAGATGACCTTGAGTATTCATTACCATTGGATAGTACTCGTCGAGAGCTTCCCAACGATATACGGCATGTCTCAATCGGAGTCTGTATGAAGATGTTATGACCTCCGAAAGTTTGCTGAAGAAGGTACAAGTCAGCGATGCACGAAGGGCAAACACACAAACGAAGGAGGGAGACCGCACAAGTGTGCCATGCACGAAAATATACTCCATACCACTTTTGCAGTCGCACAAGGTGATGGTGTGCGGCGCCCCCAGGCAACTTCAACAGTTTTCATGTTTTGACTCGAATTTGGTCTCCGTTTCCTAATTTCGACCCCTCCTTCTCCCATGTATAAATAGAACACCCCAGTCATGTTTTGACCTATCCTTTACATGTTTTAATACTCTATTTAAGTTATAAACAAGATCTCAATTTATATTCACGAATTCCATTGAAGGATTATGCAATTTATTGAAGCTTTGCTGATGTTTGCTATGAACATGAGAGCCTAATTCTCTTCTGGAATGGAGGTAATGTATATCAATCATTTATGTCTTAATAATCTTGCAATCAATCATAGGTTGAGTTTATCAAAAGTATTTCTCATCTAAGTTTTCTAAGCTACAATCACATGTGTAGATGTAATGGCTTTTAAACTAAATTTGTGTGTGGTGATTGACAATCGATTGCTTGATCCATGCAAGTCAAACTTTTGAGTGACTATAAATTAGATTTTGACAAGTGATTGCAAACCAAAATTATAGGTTCTTGATTCCTAGGGTTTAATGGGTTCTTGAATATTAAGTGGACTTTGCAGAAAATCTAATATTTGTAAAACACTAAATCGTGGATGCGTGAACGCCCAATTTTACTAAAGAGGATGAACCTCCAACTATCGGTAATTTCTTGAATTGTTTTATTTGTTTTCTTGTTTTAAGTAGTTGATTGTTTAAGTAGGAATAATAATCAAATCCAAACCCCGTCCTTTACCTTTTGTTTAACTGTTGAAAATCGATTCGACCCTTGCTAAGTGCATATTACTACTTCGATAACTCGTGCACTTGCGAGGTAATTTATAACAAGTGGGATTTTCTCCATCAACATGACTAGCAAAGAATACCGACAAATTAGCTTGTCATCGAGATTTGGAACATAGTGATACGTATATGAGATGGTGAAAAAAGAGGGGAAGCGGGAAAGAAGAACTAGAAAAAATGTTAACTAATTCTCAACTCACTGAAGCAAAATGATCACAGTGCTGAAGCTACACTCAACATGTTCAACCTCGTTAACTTGCTACTTTGGGTGTCCCACACCACCACCTAGAGGAGAGGCCTGAGTGCAGGCCTAGGAGTCCTTGATATGGCTTTTACTACATTTCCATAATTCTGAAGCTAATTCTCAAGTCATGGAAGCAAAGTGATTATGGTGCTGAAGCTACAATAAACATGTTCAACCTCGATTACTTGCTACTTTGGGTGTCCCACACTACTACCTAGAGAAGAGGCCTGACTGCAGGCCTTGGAGTCCTTGATATACATTTCAATACATTTCCATATTTCTGTTTCAGAAGACTACCAAACGAGGATCTCGGACCCGCACCTTAAATGGTGATTTTGGTCCAAAACAACTAAAGCCACAAACTAACCCTTGTTCATAAAAGAAGTACAAGTACCTTGGAGAAAAAATTCTAACATAAATATTTGTGGCAAGCCAGTGCTTGAAATATTCACATTCTATTTCAAGAACCCCTGTCATCTTGTCGATGGTTCTTGTACCTGTCAGCCTCATGCTTTCTAGGCGACAGCCTACAGGAGCAGTTGCAGCTTCCAACCAAATATGATTCAAAAGGGAACAAAATTTAAACCATGATACTTTCAAAATCAATCTTACTGTAGACAGCTGCACCGACTTTCAGTTCTTATTTTGACTGAACAATTTCTCTGCTAAAACCGCAGTATACAAAGACCCTACTATTTCGAGAGAAACTTCGAGTGGCATTCTTCACTATTACCATTTAGAAGATACGGTAAACTATCCATGTAAACAAATCTAACAATCAATAGTTCCAGCATAAACCTAGCATTAACCCAAGGGTTCATTACGAAGTGAAATTTTTTATTCTATAAAATTTCAAATTCAGTGAAATTCAAATGTGTTAAAATTGAACCCCTAGGATATGAATTCTAAGGTTTGGTTAAGGTTTTTGAAATTGCCCTGAACATTATTTATCATACAATTGAGTGTGCACATAGCCCATTTTTGTATTCAAGCAATAGAAACTTTCGATTTCAATCGCATGGATTTACGGTTCGCTAACAGACCATTGGGGTTCTTCTCTTCTTCATAAATTACTAGTCTGCATAGAGATTCTTAAGGCAATTTGGAACAACCATCTCTTAGCTTTCCAAATTCTAGATGGTTATCATAATATTTTTTTTGATAGAAGATGGCTATCATAATTATTCCTCATTTTATTTATTCGCATAAATGTATTATCACTATTTTTTCTTTTCTTTTCTTCTCTTCTTTTCCTTTTCTAAATTTTATTCATATTTCTTTTAACTGGTTTTTTTCTTACATCTTTTCTTTCACGATGACACATATGAGAATTCATGTTAGCCGACCCCACATTATTTTGGGCCTATGGCTTTGTTGTTGTTGTTGTTGTTATTTATTCAAATAAATTTTTAGGAGTCAACCTTTATATTTGCACCAACCGAAGTGTAAGTGTCTTAACCTCTTTTCATTTGGGCATATATCAAAGTTTCAAAAACTAAAAAAGTAAATATAACATGATATTAAGTTCCCAAGCAAAAGGGATTTACCTCTCCTGGAAACTGTCTAATTTCTGGGATACAAATTCTTCCTTCTCCTTGGCTTTTTCTGCCTACCAACAACCATATAGACATTTAAAAGCTCATCAAACGATAGTTAAACATACTTAAAAATCTTAATTAAATATAGTTAAAGTCACATATAATTCATGCTCCAAAATAATTGGGCTGCTAGCCTGCGAGTAAACATAGCAGCTAGCTTATTTATTTGCTTCTTTATTAACTTTCATCTTTCTACCAAAAGGATAATCCAACTACTGTAATCATCCTATCTTGTTCTGTCAAGGCCAGAGTAGAGCATTGCTAATTGGCAACTCAACCTTAGGCACCATTTGCATGAAGCAGCAGTCGAAACTCAACCATGAACTTTATTGGCAGAATGTTTACAAGTGCACCATGTGATATCTCCATTCCCAATAGATAGTGATAATAAAAAAAGGATTAAATTTTTTTGATAACAAAGATAAAGAGGCATCTATACCTCCATTACTGAATTGTCACGTTCAGCGAATGCAGCAGCAACACAACCTTGGAAAAACTTTAGCTGCTTCTCGGCTTCCATGCTCTGAAAAAAATTAATCAAAATAAGCACCAAATATAGTCTCATGAGACATACACACACATACACATCCGTCTATATGTTTGATAGCAAAAGAACATAATGTAATGAGAAAGAGATCCACCTGACCATCACAGCAGAACAAAGAAAGCAAGACAAACCAAAAAGGGGAAAGATAGAAACAATAACACCATCAAACATGGAGACCAGCCCCAAACCAAGGATATCCAGGCGGACATTAGGTGGAATATCGTCTAAAGGTTACAGAACAACAATATGAAGAAATTACAATTCTGAAGATATCTTCTATAAATAGGTATATTGCAGCTACAGACAGATTATTGAGCTGAGTTGGTCAATGAACAAAAATCTTAGTCAATCTATTTTGAAGTTTACTAACCAGTTTAGCTCCATATTTGTTTGTCCCGATATTATTGATGGTCAGTACAGTTCTACCAGAAACAGTTTTCTTAATCGTTTATCTAATTCTTAGCTTTTAATGCCAGTTACCTTCTGCACTAAAAAAGCTCACACCCAACTAAACATAATAATCATTGTCAAATTTCTTCATGAGAACCTTGGATTTGTATGCTTCCCCTGTTTTCTTCACGGTGTCAAGGGGATTAAACAGCATTTATATCAAGTATGGAAGGACCCTTTGCTATCCACACAGGTATCATCATATTGACAGCAATTTTAAAGCCTTCTTGACTAGAATTCCAAATTCGTCAATTATTCTTCACACACAAGCATCTATTTTGTGCTTGTGTTTACCATTTTAAAGCACCAACTGGGTTACAGATGTTCAAGCAAATAAAAGTATTACAAGTGAATGATGCATCAATTATCTTCTCAAATGAATATATATACATATATATGCTCCCTCCGTCCCACTACAAACTACACACTTTCCTCATAGGGCGTCACACTACAAACTACACACTTCCTAAAACGGAAATGTTTTATTACTTTTATATTAATGGGACCCACGTGTCATACTCACAACAACAATTCAATTATTATTCCCTACCCCATTTTCTCTCTCCTACCTCACTTTTCATATTCACAACAATTCAATTATTATTCCCTATATCATATATGTATGTATGCATGTATGTGCAAGAGAGAGAGAAAGAAAGAGACCTTTAGGACCTCTGCATTATGTAGATCCGCCAGCTGGCTCTGGAGATGAAAATAACTTATTATACATCAAAATTTATAGTTGAGGAACCATATAATAGATGTTTAAAGGAGAAGAACCTCACTTTGACTCGGTAAGCCTCTGAAAGCTCTTCTTGAAGATTTGCATTCTCTCTGATGCAGAATCCTAACTTCTGCTTCAAGTTTTCAATTTCCTGCTCTAAGCCAGCCGTCCTGATTGGTTTTTCATTTCAATGCATTTTATCCTTACTGATTTTATCCACAATGATAGCTAGCCACATGACCCAAACTAAACATATAACAATAAGTACACATAAAATTGTTGACCCATAGACTTAAAATATTATACCTCTGAAAATGCATTCTTGTAGCAACAGCAAGATAGGCAGGTCCAGCATTTTGCATACACAGTTGTTCAATATCCTTCTGTAAGTCATCACGCTCTATAAAGCAAAAATAATTACACTTAATTGTAATTACAGACACACAAGGTCATCTCAACATCTAACTAGAAAGAAAAATGCAAAAAACAACTTCATGTTGACCAAAGAAGAATCATATCAAACTTACGAAAGAAAATCGTCAAAAAAAACAAGATAAAAAGTATCATAACAGCGAAGAGAGCAATGCTAACAACCGAAGATTCAGACAGCCATCATCTTAGAATGCTTGTTTCAGTATAATTAAGCTAAACGGGGAATTGATCAGAGACCAATGAGTCCTATACTTGTATTTGCTCCTCTCTTCATCAATACATCCTATTAAGAAAATAATTAGTCTCGAAGTCCTAAACCAGACAGATAGTTCCCCGAGCAACCATCTAAGATGTTGACCCTCAGATGAAGAAAATAAAGACATTTGAAAACCTTGATCTTGAAGATTGTGTAGCATAATCAGATGTAACTTCAATCTTGGAAAAGACGCAAGGACCGGTGTAATACCAGCATTGACTTTTTACAATTCTTAGTGAGTCAACATTCAAATTCAGTCATAACTAACAGAAACTTTCTCAAACTTTTTGATTCTGAAAAGAAGTAGTAAAATGGTACTCGTATAGCTGCAATCTAACCAGACCTTACCCTAGAGTGTAGTACCCTCTAGAATTATGGCTTAGAATTAGGGTTGATATGCTCCATCCGTCCCAAATAAGTATCTATTTTCTTCTCGATTATGAAGAAATATGGACGCCTAATAAAACAAACATGTTCAGTTAAATCCATCAGCTCCTTATAACCACAAATCTCTTTACATAGAGATTTTTTTTCCTTCTTTCAAGCTCTACAATAAGCAATGTCCGCACCCGGTAACCTTAAAGTATTTTTTTTTATAGGACCACTAACCTTTAAGCATTAAGCACCTATATTACCAAAATCTAGAGGAAGTGAAGTAATCAACTAGGAGCAGAGTGCCTACCGTGCTCTAACTGTTGAATGCGAGCAGCCAGGGCCTCCTTCTCATTTAAATTCCCATCCATAACTGAGAAACAAAACAAAAAATTTAAAACCCTAAAACTTATATGAAATAAAGTTAAAAGAATTGAGCAAAGATAAACACAGCAATAACTCTGAATTACCCCTCAGTTCCAAAAAAATGTCCAAAAAATATAAATTTACTCTTGATCAAGATCAATTTTTTTTTTAAATAATTGAACATTCATATTGGGATGGAGGGAGTATAATTAACTGATATTCAATCAATTTGCAAAGTCGCCAAGAATTGCGAATTTATCAAACTTACATGAGCTCTCTAGCAACAAATGATCGAAAATACATCGAGGAAAACGCAGATAAAACAATAAAATGAAGCAGAAGAGGCAAAACCTGGAAGGAAGAGGAGAGCCCTAAAGGAGAGAAACAGCGCTAAGGAGATTGGAGAGGAATAATAGAGAAATTGCCCGATTTTGATTGATCACCAAATTAAATTCATTTTTTGATATTTACATCAACGAAGAAGGTAAGAAGAAATGCCCTTTTCAACTATAAAGTTTCAATATTGAGATTTTTTTCTCAAAATATTCCTTTTTAAAAATATAGTAATTTCCAAAATAACAATCCTTTCAAACTATTTATCAAAATGTTCATTTTTTAAAACTTGCTAAATGGTATAGCGAGCTTGACCTTTGTCCGTTGAAACTCGCCAAATAAAATGGCGAGGTTTTTTTTTTTTTTTTAATTTCTCATTTTTATTCCTGCATTTTAAGAAAATAACGTCGTAATGAAACTCGTCAATTGATTTGGCGAGTTTAAGCGAGACTCGCTAATTGATTTAGCGAGTTTGAGTGAAATTTCCAGATTCCCATTCAGCGAGTTTACAGAAGAAAGAAAAAAAGAAGAAAGGAAGAAGAAGAAGAAGAAGAAGAAAGCAAAGGAAGGAATAACGATTTTTGAAGAGCATTTTGCCAAATTCAAAACCCCTATATTCAAGTGATTCTTCAAAATTGATAAGTAAGTTTTCATTTTCTTCCCAATATTTCCATTTTTTTGAAGGTTAGAATGAGTTGTGCTTGTGAATTTAGAATTTAGGTTTGAATTTGAATTTGGTCATTTTAGGTTTAATTTGAACGAATTTTGGGTGTTTTTTTCTAAGTTTTTCCATTCATTCCATTGAAGTAGTATTTATTTGAACAAATGTTAGGGTTTTGATTGTATTTGATTGATTTGTGAGTATTTCCTAGAGTATAATTTATTTTTAATCAAAATTTGGGTATATTTTGTGTTATGAGTATTTCTTAGAGTATTGATTTGTGAAAGTAATATTTGTGTTTGTGTTGATTTGTGAACATATCACTTGTGAAAATAACACTTCCTAGAGTATTTGATTTGTCAAAATAATACTTGTGTTTGTGTTGTTTTGATTAACAAATGGATATTTTTGTTGATCCTGGGCCTTTTGATGCTTCTGTGTTGACTTTACATCACTCCCACCGAGCTCGATATATTTGAGCAAATCATAACGTTTCGAGTTTATCATTTCGCCGTGGTGCGACCATGCAGATGTTATAGCTCCCGTTATTCAGCAGAGATTAGCAGTGGCTGGGTTTTTGAGAGTTCATTTGATTGGGAGAGTGCAGTATGACTGGGCTTTATTTGGGGTAGTGCATGTTTAGCCTTTTTATATAGGGAACTTTGCTGTGCCACTCACCCCGAGACTAGCCGGTGTGTGGATTTCTGAATTTTTTGCAAGTATGCTATAACATTTTAATTAAACGTTATGATGTTGTTGGTTTTTTTTTTTTTTTTTGATTTGAAATCATATGTTTTGATAGTATTTCATATATATTTTTTATTGTTACAGCTTTGGGCATGGGATAGGTTGCTATGTACGCAACCTATTTATCTTAGGCCAAATGAGGATCAGGGCAACCTTCCCTTGGGGTGCATGTATACATTTTTAACGACTTTCCATCTGAAATGTTATTGTCACCTACTACATATTAAAACTTTTGACTTATATTTCTCCATTTATTGAATTTCAGGTGGATTGGACAGTTATCTCTGAAGTATGTTACTGCACATAACCTTCGCAGCTATCGAGATCAGCTGACGCAATTGACTAATGATCAGGTTGTGTGGATGCCATATCTAGATCGACAGGCTCTAACTTATTGCCGTCAGGGAGATGCAGTTTGGAGGTCTAGAGTCCCTCTTATCTGTTTTGAGAAGGCAGAGTGGCACCACCCTGATCGAGTGTTGAGGCAGTTCGGCATGTTGCAGGGGATCCCACAACCATGTAACACAGGGGAGGAGTTGCACAACGTTGATCGCCGCGGGAACAACTATGTCCTTTGGAGTTCCCGACACCAGCGATATATAGCAGCTTGGGAACAACGGCGAGAAAGAGTGGTATACGGGCAGATGGGGGTTGAGGTCATGCATTATACGCATCCTTACATGATTTGGTATAGGAGGATCACGTGCATGTTTGTTCAAACCCATTGCATGTAGAGGAGTTTGGTTACCGGACGATAGCCCCTTTCTTGGAGGGTTTGGTAAGCATTTCTTAAATTGTTCTCATTATAATCACCTTACTTTTTTTACTTCGAATTATTAAATTATGTCTCATTCTCATATTTTATGCTATAAAACACAGGTACAAAACTTATAACGTGTTCATGTGACTAATGAAGCTGGCATTACTAGGGATGAAGAGCAGCGACGTCCGCCATATCCGTCCTGATTTGAGGTGCGGAGGATTTTCAGACATACTCTCACGCATGTGAGAGAGCAGCAGCTGCTTGAGGCTGAAGCACCTTCAGTACCGGTTGATCACACCTAGGGTGTGGCACCTAGACAGCCTCGTAGACGTGGACATCGTACACCCAGAGACGGACATGCACAACCTGGGATGAACTTACATGATGAGCCAGAGCCCGAGTCTCACATCGACCCAGAGCCAGAGCCTCAAGCCCAGACCCAGGATGATGGACTATTTGAATGGTCGTCACAGTGGACAGTTACTCAGAGTCAGTTTAGTGGGGTCCATCATCCATCTAGACCCATAGTGGATAGTGACGATGATATTGTAGACCCTCCCCTAGACCCACTATGCCGTTTAGAGTATATTCGGGGAGTGGGAGTGGCTTTAGGGTTCCTCTATCTACATCACGAGCAGCGATCCCACCCTTCTACGATCCGAGTTTGACTTCTTCTGGTGGGACTCACTTTGAGGGCATTACACAAGCTCAGAGGGAGGAATTTCAGAGACAGTCTGACATAAGAAAGGGGTCTAGGACGCGACATTCGGTAAACAAATACACTCCATCTACATATGATAAAACTATGAAAGAAAGAAGAAGTGATATTTGATTAGTTTAGTAGTTTTTGTAATGGATATTTGTAGTATTTCTTGTTTTTGTAATCTATTTGTTATTTTTTTGAAAGTTTTAGTTTGTTTCTATATTTGTTGTTGTATACATGGATTTTGTTGATTTTTGATATGTCTAGGTTTATTGTTGCAGGTGGGCAGTTTCTGGTATCTGCTGTAGTGGAATCTGATCTATCTAAACTCGCCATTTCAATTAGCGAGTTCACATAAACTCGCCATTTCAATTAGTGAGCTCACCTAAACTCGCTAATTGAAATGGCGAGTTTAGATGGACCAAAAATTACAGAAACTTCAGGCACTTCAGACAGAAACTTTCAAGAACTTCAGAAACTTCAGACACTTTCATTTCATTTTTCCATGTACAGAAACTTTTATTTTTCCAAACAAAATTACATAAACTTTCATTTTGCCAAACATAAACTTTCATATTACATATAGTTTGGAAAAATTCCACTCAAATAGAAATTACATTCAAGTTTAATGGAAATTACATAAAAATAATTCTATTGTCTATTACTTGGACATCTATGACGATTGTGACCTTCTTGCTTGCATGTTGAACATTGAGTCTTTCGTTTATCTGCTTGAAAGTCCATAGAGTTTCGAAACCGCCTTGATCTGGGCCTTCCGAACTTCGCAGAACGTCGAAGGTTGGGATTAGGGAAAAAACGTGGCACCAATTCATCAACACCCCAATAGTCCTCATGGTGTAATGGTTCAAATGTTCCCTTCCATGTCTTGTAGTATTCACGAATAGTGTAAAATGGATCAACATAAGAACGACCGTCAATATGTTGCGCTTGGCAACATGCAAGAAGATGGGAACAAGTCATGTGATATACAACCCATTTACCACATGTGCAGGTACCATCATTCCGTCGGAAATTTTGGATATTACCACATTTATCACCGCAATGTGCGGTTGTCACCTGATATACCCCCATCTTATTAGTGTTGAACCTCCTAACATGATGTTGCGTAGCCTTCTCGCTATTCTTCCTGAATCGGTAATGAACTTTCTGACTGAATTGGTGTAGGGGACTGATATTTGGGTTATCAGGATTTCCTCCTAAAGCATTCAGTGAAAACCCATGTGTTACTTGAAAATACTCTACACAACGATAAAAGAAAGTCTCAACAATTGCTGTTATTGGCATCCCGCGAGCTCCTTTCATGACACCATTAAAGACATCAGACATGTTAGTAGTCATAATGCATATCTATACCACCATCATGCGCCAATGTCCACTTTCTGGCATCTAAATTCACAAACCATTAGGTTTAAGCCTGTGCTTCGCACGGGGTATATATTTCCAAGGACTGTTATGAAAAATAGATTTTAGAATGGGTTCATTACGAATTTTGAATAATTTAAGGACCATTTGGTTTGCTAGAATTAAAGCTAGGATATTTTTAATTCTTCATATATTATGTGGGGGTTATTTGAAAGTAAATGTGTTGTTAGATGTCATCTTCGCAGGTGATGGACAATATGTTCTTATCCACTCATTTTACAGCGAAAGCGGCGCTTAAATCTAAGTCTCCATTGATGGTCTATTTGTGTGGAATTAATTTTTCTTCTCAATGTATTGATGGGCATTATTGATCGATGACAGAGGGAGGTTAGTATTGATTTTTTTTTAATTATTTTTATATATCTTTATGGATAAATCTGAACTGCACATTCAATTTCGAATGCAGAAAACGGGAATTGAAGAACAATTGATGCAATTGAACAGGTATCATTACTTGCTCCCTGCTATCTGATTCATTATATTGTGACGTTTATTATAGACGTGATATGATTTGATGACCTAGGTTGTAGTTTAGAAATAGCTTTATATATGTGTTAATTATGAGAATATGTAGGGGCTTAATATTTTATATAACAGTCATGTCCATTGAAGAATTGGTGTCTCTTCGGTTGATATTTGAACAAATTACTCCCCATTTAGTGAATATAAGTACCTACTCTTTTACCCTTGTTCCTCAGGGAAATTTTTTTTCAAGCCCATTCAATTTCTTTCTCAGTTTCTGTATATAGCCTTTCTTCCCCGTTCTGAAATGAATCTAGCTATCAATCCAAATATTCATCTTTTGAGTGGAAATGCAATTACGTTTTGCACTCTTGACATTTATGGCCAGGATGCAAGGTATGTGGTGGTTGATAGGAGGTCTGATCAAGTTAGATTTGTCTTGCGTAGATCTCCTCATCAAATGTAGAGAGATTGGAAATTTTTTCTGTTCCTGATAATTTAGCAATCAGGCCTGTTGATTTCGAGGGTGGTGTGAATGTGGTGCCCAAATTTTGTGTTGGATTCACGCGAGTTTGAAGACATCCGAGTTATTTGAAAAACGGAGTCGCCACGCCATTTTGATTACCTCAAAACTTTGAAAAAAAGGTTGTTTTATGGGTTCGGAGGTTAAGTTACCCCTTGGGAAGAACGTTTGGCGTTCACCCAAAGTGCCTTGCCGGAGCAAGTCTCCCGAGATTTCATTAATCGTGCTTGGTTGCGTGCTTTCTTGTGTGCATGTGTTTGAAAATAAGGGGGGAATGTCCCAAGTTGTCTTCCGGACGTACAAACCATTTGTTGGTTGTCGCTCGGGATTCCTTGGAATTTTATGTATTCGGGATTATGATCCCGTCCTCATCTTATGACGTGTGATCATCGCATTTTAAATCTCGGGACCCTCGGGACTTGCGTGATCGAGAGAATGACTCTCTTTTGGTCAAAGATGAGGTTCTTTAGAAAAGGAGGGTCCTTAGCCCATCAATCCTACGCTTTAAGACGGTCGAGCTCGTATAGAGGCTTCATACTCTTTCTTAAGCGATAATCGGAGATATAGGGTTCAAGGTATCCCTTTCTAAAGAAATATGGAACCTTTAATGGAAGGAACGATGTAAAGATAGGATCTTTTACACCGGTCCGTTCCTAGGTTGGGGGATAGGGGAAATGCATGATGAAAAATGACACTTTAATGAAAAGATGACATTTTTGGGTTGCAAATAATGCACTTAATTTAAAGAAATAATCTTTATTGCAAATGATACATAAAGATTTGATTTTTATGCAAATGATGCATTTTTGTTGAAGAAATTGGCATTCATTATGCAAATGATGCATAAAGATTGCATTTTGAAAAGCATATGATGCTAGTTTATGGTAAAGACATGGTCTTTAAAGCAAATGATGCTTGAACAAGGGGTTTTGAATGCAAAGGATGCATTTTTATTGAAAAGATTGGATTTTTATATGCAAATGATGCATAAAAATGACATTTTTATTTGGAAATGGGGGTTTTAGGTGCAAAGGATGCACCTTTATGAAAAAAGACTACATTTTTATGACAAATGAGGTCTTAATGCATGCAAAAGGGAAAAGGGGGTGATAAAGATGTGATCTTTATGAATAAATGCCAAGTCCCAAGCAAGATATATGAATGCAATGAGCAAGTATATCAATTAAAATGCAAGGTTAGGGCGTGCGAGGTTACCAATTGCTTCCTTTGCTTCTTTGGTCGGAGCTAGGAGGAGAGATTGGTCTTGGATCTTCAAGGAGGAGGGAGGGAGCTTCTTGGCCTTCTTCTTCACCTTCTTGAGCCTTCACCAATATTCTTCACGTCTTGGGAGTGACTGATTGTATTGCTATGGATTGTATGTATTGTTGTTGTTTTGAAATGGGTAGAGGAGGCCTCTATTTATAGGTAATCTGGATAAGGCTAATGAAGCCGTGCGGCTGCAGGTCCTTTGCAAATGAGGCCGTGCGGTCTTATCCTGAATGACTCAGCATTCTAGAACCATGCAAGGTGGCATTATTCTAGAAGGCTCTTCCTAATTAAGAAAAAACGTGTTTCTTAATTAGGAAGGATTCCCTTCAGCCCTAATTTAATTAAAAACAGGTCAGGAATGCTCCGGAACGCCATTTGGGAAGATGCAGGGAATTACCGGGAAAACTTACCGAAAATGTCGGGAAAATTAGCAGGAAGGCATGAGCCGATTTGGGTACTTACGAAGCCCTCGGCAACGTCACTTGCAAGGCGAGTGGGGTTGTCGATTAAGGATCCAATCGGCGAATGCCGAGACGGATTGAGTGACCAAGGTGGTCGAGTGGCTGAACCTTTTGGAAGGCTACCTACGTATCCGGAGGAATCAAGCCAGCCGTAGTTCGAAATTAGGATCCGGGGGGAGGAAGAAGAGAAACCGGGTCTCTTCTGGGGGAATAGAAGAGAAAATGACCTAGGAGGTCAAGCAATTGATCCTCTTGGGGATATGCTAGGAGTGACCGAGGTGGTCGGATATCCGAACCTCTATGAAATTTGCTTTATCAACGAGGAGTGACAAAGAAACGGGGTGACCAAAGTGGTCGAATGGGTGAACCTTTTATAAAAGGCTACCTATGTATCCCGGAGGAATCAAGCCTTGATCGTAGTTCAAGCATCACTAGATAGTTAGGAACGATGTCTAGGATTCTTGAGATTTTGACAATTACTGGAGGCTGTCACCTGATTGACAATTACTGGAGGCTGTCACCTGAAGAAGCTAGAGCTTATGGCGCTATCTCTTTTAAGTTGGGAAACTTGAGCGTACGTCACTATTCGCGGATAGAGGTAGCACAAGTTGGAATGACTTGGGCATACGTCACTATTCGCGGATAGAGGTAGCACAAGTTGAAATGACTTGGGCATACGTCACTATTCGCGGATAGAGGTAGCACAAGTTGAAATGACAGCATACGTCACTATTCGCGGATAGAGGTAGCACAAAGTTGGAATGACTTGGGCATACGTCACTATTCGCGGATAGAGGTAGCACAAGTTGAAATGACTTGGGCATACGTCACTATTCGCGGATAGAGGTAGCACAAGTTGAAATGACTTGGGCATACGTCACTATTCGCGGATAGAGGTAGCACAAGTTGAAATGACTTGGGCATACGTCACTATTCGCGGATAGAGGTAGCACAAGTTGAAATGACTTGGGCATACGTCACTATTCGCGGATAGAGGTAGCACAAGTTGAAATGACTTGGGCATACGTCACTATTCGCGGATAGAGGTAGCACAAGTTGAAATGACTTGGGCATACGTCACTATTCGCGGATAGAGGTAGCACAAGTTGAAATGACTTGAGCATACGTCACTATTTGCGGATAGAGGTAGCACAAGTTGGAATGACTTGGGCATACGTCACTATTCGCGGATAGAGGTAGCACAAGTTGAAATGACTTGGGCATACGTCACTATTCGCGGATAGAGGTAGCACAAGTTGAAATGACTTGGGCATACGTCACTATTCGCGGATAGAGGTAGCACAAGTTGAAATGACTTGAGCATACGTCACTATTCGCGGATAGAGGTAGCACAAGTTGGAATGACTTGGGCATACGTCACTATTCGCGGATAGAGGTAGCACAAGTTGAAATGACTTGAGCATACGTCACTATTCGCGGATAGAGGTAGCACAAGTTGGAATGACTTGGGCATACGTCACTATTCGCGGATAGAGGTAGCACAAGTTGAAATGACTTGGGCATACGTCACTATTCGCGGATAGAGGTAGCACAAGTTGAAATGACTTGGGCATACGTCACTATTCGCGGATAGAGGTAGCACAAGTTGAAATGACTTGAGCATACGTCACTATTCGCGGATAGAGGTAGCACAAGTTGGAATGACTTGGGCATACGTCACTATTCGCAGATAGAGGTAGCACAAGTTGAAATGACTTGAGCATACGTCACTATTCGCGGATAGAGGTAGCACAAGTTGAAATGACTTGGGCATACGTCACTATTCGCGGATAGAGGTAGCACAAGTTGAAATGACTTGGGCATACGTCACTATTCGCGGATAGAGGTAGCACAAGTTGAAATGACTTGGGCATACGTCACTATTCGCGGATAGAGGTAGCACAAGTTGGAATGACTTGGGCATACGTCACTATTCGCGGATAGAGGTAGCACAAGTTGAAATGACTTGGGCATACGTCACTATTCGCGGATAGAGGTAGCACAAGTTGAAATGACTTGAGCATACGTCACTATTCGCGGATAGAGGTAGCACAAGTTGAAATGACTTGGGCATACGTCACTATTCGCGGATAGAGGTAGCACAAGTTGAAATGACTTGAGCATACGTCACTATTCGCGGATAGAGGTAGCACAAGGTTAAATGACTTGAGCATACGTCACTATTCGCGGATAGAGGTAGCACAAGTTGAAATGACTTGGGCATACGTCACTATTCGCGGATAGAGGTAGCACAAGTTGAAATGACTTGGGCATACGTCACTATTCGCGGATAGAGGTAGCACAAGTTGAAATGACTTGAGCATACGTCACTATTCGCGGATAGAGGTAGCACAAGTTGAAATGACTTGGGCATACGTCACTATTCGCGGATAGAGGTAGCACAAGTTGAAATGACTTGAGCATACGTCACTATTCGCGGATAGAGGTAGCACAAGTTGAAATGACTTGGGCATACGTCACTATTCGCGGATAGAGGTAGCACAAGTTGAAATGACTTGGGCATACGTCACTATTCGCGGATAGAGGTAGCACAAGTTGAAATGACTTGAGCATACGTCACTATTCGCGGATAGAGGTAGCACAAGTTGGAATGACTTGGGCATACGTCACTATTCGCGGATAGAGGTAGCACAAGTTGAAATGACTTGAGCATACGTCACTATTCGCGGATAGAGGTAGCACAAGTTGAAATGACTTGGGCATACGTCACTATTCGCGGATAGAGGTAGCACAAGTTGAAATGACTTGGGCATACGTCACTATTCGCGGATAGAGGTAGCACAAGTTGAAATGACTTGGGCATACGTCACTATTCGCGGATAGAGGTAGCACAAGTTGGAATGACTTGGGCATACGTCACTATTCGCGGATAGAGGTAGCACAAGTTGAAATGACTTGGGCATACGTCACTATTCGCGGATAGAGGTAGCACAAGTTGAAATGACTTGAGCATACGTCACTATTCGCGGATAGAGGTAGCACAAGTTGAAATGACTTGGGCATACGTCACTATTCGCGGATAGAGGTAGCACAAGTTGAAATGACTTGAGCATACGTCACTATTCGCGGATAGAGGTAGCACAAGGTTAAATGACTTGAGCATACGTCACTATTCGCGGATAGAGGTAGCACAAGTTGAAATGACTTGGGCATACGTCACTATTCGCGGATAGAGGTAGCACAAGTTGAAATGACTTGGGCATACGTCACTATTCGCGGATAGAGGTAGCACAAGTTGAAATGACTTGAGCATACGTCACTATTCGCGGATAGAGGTAGCACAAGTTGAAATGACTTGGGCATACGTCACTATTCGCGGATAGAGGTAGCACAAGTTGAAATGACTTGAGCATACGTCACTATTCGCGGATAGAGGTAGCACAAGTTGAGAGTTTTGACAATTCGGAGGTTGTCACCTAGCGTTATCCCGTTATAACGGAATAACGGAGATCGAAAGAGAAAGAGCGAAATGTCATTCTTCCACCTTGGAATGACGGAGATCGAAAGAAAGAGCGAAATGTCATTCTTCCACCTTGGAATGACGGAGATCGAAATAAAGCGAAAAAAGGTCGAAATGTTATTCCGTCATTCGGAAATAACGGAGATCGAAATAAAGCGAAAAAGGCCGAAATGTTATTCCGTCATTCGGAAATAACGGAGATCAAAATAAAGCGAAAAAAACCGAAATGTTATTCCGTCATTCGGAAATAACGGAGATCGAAATAAAGCGAAAAAAGTCGAAATGTTATTGCCTTCTGGCAATAACTGAAATTTTTAACAAGAAACATTATCCCATTTGGCAATAACGGGGGATTTCCCGGAGGAAACGTTATCCCATTTGGCGATAACGGAGAATTTCCCGGAGGAAACGTTATCCCATTTGGCGATAACGGAGGATTTCCCGGAGGAAACGTTATCCCATTTGGCGATAACGTGGGATTTCCCGGAGGAAACGTTATCCCATTTGGCGATAACGTAGGATTTCCCGGAGGAAACGTTATCCCATTTGGCAATAACAGAGGATTTCCCGGAGGAAACGCTATCCCATTTTGCGATAACGGAGAATTTCCCGGAGGAATCGTTATCCCATTTTACGATAACGGAGGATTTCCCGGAGGAAACGTTATCCCATTTGGCGATAACGTGGGATTTCCCGGAGGAAACGTTATCCCATCTGGCAATAACGGAGATTGCGAAAAAGGTTGGATTTTGCAGAGAAGTAGGAAGGAATCAAAAGTTTTTTTGTAAAGAAAAGTGGGACGTATCCGGATAATTTTTGTAAAGAAAACTGGGATGTATCCTGATTATTTTGTAAAAGAAGTGAATTAAAAATGCCAAAGGCAAATAAAATGAGCCACAGGGGTAAATTTGTAAAATAAGCCTCGGGGGCACTGGAGGGAAAATTTGATTGAAAATGATTGAAAATGCCAGGGGCACAAAGGGTAAAACAGACCTATGAGGGATAAAATCGTAAAATTGAGCCTTCAGGGGCAAAATTGTAAAAACAGGCCACAGAGGCTTAGTATGTCGCGCGACTTAGTAAGCCTGAACTGTGCTTTTTAATGCCTTTGGAACTGGAATGGAATTGCAGACACAGGTTGGAATTGGGTGACCAAAAGAGATCACTTACCTGGCCTTCTTGGGACAATGGCAAAGAGATATTTGGTCCCTTCCTATAAGGATGGAAACGGGGTGACCTGGGAGGTCAAACAACCGATCCTACAAGGAATGTGCCAAATCAAAAGGGGTGACCAATGTGGTCAGATAGCTATACCTTTGCGAAAAGCTTACGCACCATTGAGGAATGGGGAAAGAAAAAAGGTTACCAATGTGGTCGGATGGCTGAACCTTTATGAAAGGCTACCTACGTATCCCGGAGGAATCAAGCCTTGATCGTAGTTCAAACTTCAACTAGACAGTTTAGGAATGATGTCTAGGATTTTCGACGTTTTGACAATTAGGAAACTGTCGCCTAGAGTTATCTCGTTATAACGGAAGTAACAAAGGCGCTTTTGGGAGAAAACGTTATCATTAGCAATTGGTACGTTACTTGAGCCTAGGGATGATTTTTCTCTTGGAAACATGGTAGGGACTGGGTCTGGATGTACATATGGAATGTGTTTGAAAATTGTTTAAGACGGGTTTCAAGCAAGTGGGGTTGTATCTCTTGGGTGCGGACTGAACTGCTGTTGTTGCTGAGATGTTGTCTACGTGGACTAGCATTCCCTCTTGAGCTGAGACTGGGTTTGAACCTCGGGTCTCGGTGAATGTTCTTTTCTCACACTCTAGCATTTGAAGCTGATGCTAACAGATGTCGAAGTGACCAATCCTCTCTTCTAGGGATGGATGCAACTTATCGAAGCCCCGGTCTAAGGAAATACTCTCTGCAAAAGCCCCATATCTTGTTGAAGTAAGGAAAGATCCTTTCATTGGCAAAATCCTGGTGGCAAAGCCCCGGCTGGACAAACTAAGTAGGCGAGGTCTTGGTGAAGCCCCGGTCTAAGGAGAAGATCCCAATATGATTGGTACTGCGAACGTGATCCTGAGGTTGATCTGACCAAGAATGGATCCATTTTATGGGCGAGGAACCTGAGGCGGACCCCAAAAATGGCTAAAGAAGCCCCAGTCTAAGGAAATGGCTTGGCAAAGCCCCAAACTCGAAGAGTGTCAAGGCAGCCCTAATGCGAATTGTAGCAGAAGAGGGAAAACCTATACTTCTCTCTCTCTCTTTTTTTTTTATTTTCTTTAGTCAATCAGTCAACCTAAAGGAAATGTGAAAGGAAAGATTCTCAGAAATACATGCAGGGGCATATTTTTCAAAAGGTGGGAATAGATCCCGATTTTTTGTTATTTTGATGGCCTTATTCGATGTAGGCACAAAACTCGCTTTGGGTTTGACTCTTTTGAGAGAGTATAAGCGTAGAAAGGTTGGTAAAAGTGTATGGAAGCTCCCCGCCGACGTAAAATCAGTGTTTAGCACTATTTTTCCTAAGATGTAGAAAGAGAAGACTTGTCAAGACATCTGAAAACTTGTTTTATTTACAACGATCACAAGATTGCTTAAAACCCTTTATTAATGTTCGGGTTATTCAACCACTAATCTCGATATGAAAAAACATTCTTATTAATCATGAGGAGAAAGTCAACCAATGTCGCGGATCAAAGTTGGCTGGTGTGAAAGAAAAGTTTGTGTATAGGGAGGTCATTGATGAGACCGGGTTTTCTGGAATCTGATTGTGTCTTATGGGAGAGATCATTTGATGAGACCGGGTTTTCAGGAATTTGGATATGTTTATGACCGGACCATTTCTGGTTGCCTACGTTCCCCTCATTATGAGGAGCTCAGGTCGCCGTAGTTCGGCCTTGGCCGGACTGTGTTTGGGGAAATGGGATTTGTGGTTCCTTTAGTGAAAAGGCTAGGATGAAATGATGAGGCGTGGGCCTCGGGATGATTCCTTGACCAAGTCATTCTTGGACGGTTGCTTCTGATTGCTTCCTCTTTCATTGGGGGAGAAAGGATTTGCACGTGCCTAAATGCTTCTGTCTTTGCTTCGACCGTCCCATTGTTATCGACAACTTTTATTTTCTGAGCTTTGGTCTTGCCTGTCCGTCAAGCTTTTGATTGGTGACGCTGGGTCCTTGGCCTCATTTTCTTTTATTTTTATGTGCAACCCCGTTTTTGCCTAGATCGCCCTTTTTGGGATTTTCAAATTAGCTGGGTATTACTCTTTTGCACTAAGATTTTTCCTTTTCTTTTTTTTTTATATATGTGCAACCCTGTTTTTTGCCTAGACTGACCCTTTTTTTTTTTTTGGATATTCAGCCTAGCTGGGTATTACTCTTTTTGCACTACATTTTTTTTATTTTTTTTCTGAAGCACATGAGGACCAAGGCGAGCCCCTGCTTGAACATTCTTGATACCCTTGAGGTCTAAGCCAAGCTCCTAGGTTGTTGCCGACACGGGGTCAATCTTTTGAAGCTGAGTGGCCTTTTGCTGTCCCTTGATGATGCCGCCGTCGTTGACTTGGTCAAGGTGATGGGGAGGACATGGTTTGGGAAAGTGTATGGCTTTGATGAAGGCCTTTTACGGGGTGAGGAAAGTGTATGGCTTGATGGCATTAGTTGACTTTCTCACACCGATTAATCAGAATGTTAATTATTTCGAGAGATTATTTGTTGAGCAATGCAAGTGATCATATAAAATAAAACCATTTCATTAAATGTAATGTAGGTATGCAAATAATGTCTTAAGTCTAGCAAGAAAAGAAGAAGACTCTTTTATAGAAAATTGAAGATTAAATACAATGTCCGTAGAGGACTTGATTGAAAGAGAAAAGTACTAGAACCTACGAAGGTTGACTGAGAGACTATTTTTTTTTTTTTTTTTACTTAAGGATAGGTAGACCCTAGTCTAGCTACTCTTCGCGGGTTGGACTGCCAGGTAACTTGAGCTTTCCTTCGTAGATCGCCCACCGAATTTCTTTCTTCAGATCCACACACTTGTCTGTCACATGTCCAAAATGCTTGTGGTACTCGCAGAACTTGGTCCTGTCAACTCTACTGGGGTTTCTTGGCTTATAATTCTCGAGAGGTGTGAGAAGACCTCGTTTCACCAAATCATTGAAAACTTTGCTCGTGGGCATCCCAGAATCATCAGGCTGATGTTTCTGATCTTGCACTTCCTGAATCGACCTCTTACCATAGCTTTCTGTTTTTGGCCCATGGAGGTTCTCGAGCTTCCCATTTTCTATCAACTTCTGGATCTCATGCCTCAAATAGGTGCAATCATCAGTGTTGTGCCCAGGGTATTGATGGAAAAGACAGTGCTTGGACTCATCCAACCGAATACTGGGGTTCCTGGGCTTCCAATTCTCCAGTGGCTTTATCAGCTTTTCTTTTATCAGTTCTTCCAGAATCTTGCTTAAAGGCATCTCCATGTTGTCAAAATGAAGGGAGCGGGGTTTTTGGGAGACCTTGTTGTTCTCAAAACTCGGATTCCCATCGTCCAATTGGTTCCACTGTTGGATTTGGCTGAAGGAAGCTACGACATTCTTTCCTTTGTGAGGGACTGGTGCTGAGCCAGGTACGGTTGCTGCTTGGTACTGGTGGCATTGGGTTATGCTTGGTGGAGTCATTTCCTTGCCTGGTCCGACATCTTGGGTCAAGGGAGTATTGATACTCATCATGAGGTCAAGCTTCTCTTGCATCTGTTTCACTTGTTCCATCAATATTACCACATGGGGGTCAACGGGGACTCTCGGGTTATCGGAAATCGGCAAATGTGACTTGTAGTAGCAACCGACGGCTGAATTCATTAAGTCCGGTAGGTGACAAACAAAACTCGGATCATCCTTTGGCAACTCATGATCGCATTCAAAGAGTATAGGGGCTTCGTAACATAGCCACATATCTCAAACTGATTATGTGAGGTTGGAGCATAAACCGGCAGTATTGCCGAAAATGAGAGACAGGTGGGGTAAAGTTCAATCCGTTCTGAGGAGATGAGGGCAATGGAGCCCTGATGAGCTGGGATGTTGGAAAGGACTGAAGAGAAGTGGTCCTTGGCAAGGGATCATATGTGGATGGAGGAAGGTATTGGTTATAGGCTGGGGGAGCTGAGATGGCTACTTTCCGGAGTCTCATCTTCGACCACTACCAGAGGAACCGTTGGACTCATTTGTTACTTGGACTCCATGACGGCGAAGAGCACCGATAAGCAATGACTTGCTCTTCATGAACCTTATGGGCATTTTCCAAAGCCAGGACTAACTCTTCCTTCCTAATCATCTCGATTTCCCGCACCCTCACCGTTTTACGTCAAATCCGCCATTCTCGACTCTCCGAGCCGATGAACGTCCGAACCTAAGGTTTTCGAAAAGCCGCCGACCCAAAGTATTCTAGTCCACTTCTTTCTCGCTGCGGGAAATGGACAGGCAAGGTTTAGGCTCGGGGATAGGTAAGGTAGGTAAGATTTAGACTTGGAGGTAAGTGTTTAGGCTAAAGGCTCAAGTAACATGCACTTATCGCTTAAGTTTTACTCAAAACACAATTTCTCCTAATCCTAATTGATCGGAAAAGATGAGACCTTGAAAGATCAAGATTGAAAATTGGAGAATGGACCGAGGAGGTCTCGATTAAGGATTTGACCATGAAAGGTCGAGATAGGAAATCGGAAATCGGACCGAGGAGGTCTCGATTAAGGATTTGACCATGAAATGTCGAGATAGAAAATCGGAAATCAGACCGAGGAGGTCTCGATTAGGGATTTGACCATGAAAGGTCGAGATAGAAAATTGGAAATCGGACTGAGGAGGTCTCGATTAGGGATTTGACCATGAAAGGTCGGGATAGAAAATTGGAAATCGGACCGAGGAGGTCTCGATTAGGGATTTGACCATGAAAGGTCGGGATAGGAAAATAGGAGATCGGACCGAGGAGGTCGCGATTAGGGATTTGACCGCGGAAGGGTCGAGATGGAAAATCGAAGATCGGACCAAGGAGGTCACGATTAGGGATTTGACCGCAAAAGGTCGAGATAGAAAATCAAAGATCGGACCGAAGAGGTCACAATTAGGGATTTGACCGCGGAAGGGTCGAGATGAAAAATCGAAGATCGGACCAAGGAGGTCACGATTAGGGATTTGACCATGAAAGGTCGGGAGATGGAAGATCGGAAATCGGACCGAGGAGGTCTCGATTAGGGATATCAGAGATAGGAAAATGCAATTATGATTACATTAATTGTTCAAGTTTACTTAAAATCATGTCTTTTATTAATTCCTATTTGGTTGGAAAAGGGGGTTTGCCACTTCTTTTCGCAACTACTCTAGATCCCGGATCGCGGGTTCCGTCACTACGTCTATAAGCCCCTCGTATTCCACCTGTATTTCGACCTCCCAGGGTGGACAGCCCCGGGCGAGGGTCCTATAGGGCACGCGGACCCCACCGACCGAGAGTAAAGAACGCTCCTATCGGGTCTAGCGGGTCATAGGACCTTTCAACGCACGAGCGATGCGGATTATAGTCAAGGCAATACCGAGAAAGTCTCGTCTCTCTGCCTTGACGGATCTTTGGCATAGTTTCGCTTGAGCGAATGACGGTTTCTGACTTTCGGTAATGTCCGAGAGAATAATAGGCATAGGTCGGGCGGCAAAAGCCGGATGACACAGTGTCACATTGAACTTCGTTGCATACACGGTGCGTGGGTCGGAATCGAAGTCAATGCCGGTCAAGTTCTTGCCAATTTTTCCTTGTCGGAATTTTGGCAGAGCTTCGCTTGAGCGAAAGATCTTTTGATTTTTGGCAAAGACTCGGTCTTGACTCTTACGCATTCCGTGCGGGTCAAGGTCAATAGTCAATGTCGGAGTCAAGATCCCACCGATTTTCCTTGTCGGAATTTCGGCACTTTCGCTTGGGCGAAAATCTTGGCTTCCGTTATGAGCTAAGGCTTGACCTTTACGTGGGTATGCAACCGGGCTTATATGACACGGACTAGACCAAAACCAACCAAAAGTCACGGTTTTTTGAAACGTGTAACACGGACCGTGCATTGGTCGACACCGGCCGCCATGGGGAGGTTGGGATGATTCCGTGCGCGCCCGGAGCATCGTAAGGCCGTCCGTGATCAGCACTGGAACCACCCTCGGGTTTGAAGGACGTGCGTGCAAAAGTGTACAGGATATATCAGGTGCGCGTAGTGTGCGGTCTCCTAAAAAATGTTCCTTTTTGAGTTAAAACAGAGATTTTCAAAAATGTGTTTTAAAGGAATGATTTTCGGGACGGGGAGAATGCAACACATAAGCACGTAAATTTTCTGGGAGCCCCACTACCATGGAGCCGAATAGCCCCAAGCCGCTAGGATCGAGATTAACCATGATTTTTCCCGGTGGAATTGCCACCGAGGTCGCCCTGGCCGTAATCCAAGGAGGATTGAGCCGTACGACTGCATGGATCAATTTTCCAGGTTCCACTCCTTTTTCTATTTTTCGGGTTGTTTCCCGTTCAAAGCATGCACAGATTCCAAGATGCAAATGATGCAATGCAAGGTAAAGAAAGCAAGCACGATTAATGAAATCAGCGACGGGAGTCTAACCCGCTCAAAGGGAAAAGCTTTCTTTTATTTTTTTTTTTCAAAATTGTTTTTCGAAAAAAAAAGGGATACTGGTACGTGGATTGTTAAACCACCGGTTATCCCAACTCCCACGTCAGGGAATGTACAGGAAGGGCAAGTGGTTTCCACCTATATACCAAGTATCGATTTTAGTTTGTTTTGAAAATAGAAGCTTTTCTCCTTTGGGATATCCCCAGCGGAGTCGCCAAACTGTGAATGTGGTGCCCAAATTTTGTGTTGGATTCACGCGAGTTTGAAGACATCCGAGTTATTTGAAAAACGGAGTCGCCACGCCATTTTGATTACCTCAAAAATTTGAAAAAAAGGTTGTTTTATGGGTTCGGAGGTTAAGTTACCCTCGGGAAGAACGTTTGGCGTTCACCCAAAGTGCCTTGCACGAGCAAGTCTCCCGAGATTTCATTAATCGTGCTTGGTTGCGTGCTTTCTTGTGTGCATGTGTTTGAAAATAAGGGGGAAATGTCCCAAGTTGTCTTCCGGACGTACAAACCATTTGTTGGTTGTCGCTCGGGATTCCTTGGAATTTTATGTATTCGGGATTATGATCCCGTCCTCATCTTATGACGTGTGATCATCGCATTTTAAACCTCGGGACCCTCGGGACTTGCGTGATCGAGAGAATGACTCTCTTTTGGTCAAAGATGAGGTTCTTTAGAAAAGGAGGGTCCTTAGCCCATCAATCCTACGCTTTAAGACAGTCGAGCTCGTATAGAGGCTTCATACTCTTTCTTAAGCGATAATCGGAGATATAGGGTTCAAGGTATCCCTTTCTAAAGAAATATGGAACCTTTAATGGAAGGAACGATGTAAAGATAGGATCTTTTACACCGGTCCGTTCCTAGGTTGGGGGATAGGGGAAATGCATGATGAAAAATGACACTTTAATGAAAAGATGACATTTTTGGGTTGCAAATGATGCACTTAATTTAAAGAAATAATCTTTATTGCAAATGATGCATAAAGATTTGATTTTTATGCAAATGATGCATTTTTGTTGAAGAAATTGGCATTCATTATGCAAATGATGCATAAAGATTGCATTTTGAAAAGCATATGATGCTAGTTTATGGTAAAGACATGGTCTTTAAAGCAAATGATGCTTGAACAAGGGGTTTTGAATGCAAAGGATGCATTTTTATTGAAAAGATTGGATTTTTATATGCAAATGATGCATAAAAATGACATTTTTATTTGGAAATGGGGGTTTTAGGTGCAAAGGATGCACCTTTATGAAAAAAGACTACATTTTTATGACAAATGAGGTCTTAATGCATGCAAAAGGGAAAGGGGGTGATAAAGATGTGATCTTTATGAATAAATGCCAAGTCCCAAGCAAGATATATGAATGCAATGAGCAAGTATATCAATTAAAATGCAAGGTTAGGGCGTGCGAGGTTACCAATTGCTTCCTTTGCTTCTTTGGTCGGAGCTAGGAGGAGAGATTGGTCTTGGATCTTCAAGGAGGAGGGAGGGAGCTTCTTGGCCTTCTTCTTCACCTTCTTGAGCCTTCACCAATATTCTTCACGTCTTGGGAGTGACTGATTGTATTGCTATGGATTGTATGTATTGTTGTTGTTTTGAAATGGGTAGAGGAGACCTCTATTTATAGGTAATCTGGATAAGGCTAATGAAGCCGTGCGGCTGCAGGTCCTTTGCAAATGAGGCCGTGCGGTCTTATCCTGAATGACTCAGCATTCTAGAACCATGCAAGGTGGCATTATTCTAGAAGGCTCTTCCTAATTAAGAAAAACGTGTTTCTTAATTAGGAAGGATTCCCTTCAGCCCTAATTTAATTAAAAACAGTTCCGGAATGCTCCCGGAACGCTGGGAAGGTCTGGGGAATTATCGGAAAACTTACCGAAAATGTCGGGAAAATTAACCGGAAGGCATGAGCCAGATTTGGGTACTTACAGGTGGAAATAGTCCATTATCTTTCATTTTCTTGGACGATGAATTTCTTACTGATGAAGAAATGAACATTAATTTCAATACCTATGTAAGGTTTTTACGGCCTGATGTGACGATAATCAGTCTTGGGTTTGAAAGATCTGGTATTCATGATTTGCTAATGACTTATTATGATGACTTTCGTATGATGGAATTAAGGGGAGGTGGCAATGTGATGATTTTATTGTTTTTCTTCAAGAGTGCGAGAGTTTCAGTTAGTGGAATGAATGATAGAAATGTCAGCTTTCTAGAAGTCAATCGTGTTGTTACTGAACTACTAGTCGCACCAACTCCTGTCGCGGTTGCAGGTGTCATGGATGCAGAAGATCCAGGCATCCCAGACCACAATTTGCCTAATGGTTTTTAGTCCTTGGCCGAGAGGAAGTTGACTCTAATTCTGTTTTCTCGTTAAGGTTTTAGTCTTTGGAAGTAATGAATATGGTGGTTTCCTTTTTGTTTATGAATGATGTGGTCTAGTATCAACAAAGGTGTTTGATGGTGGTCATCAATTTGTTTTCTGGTTTTGTATTTCGGGTGAACTTTTTGTAGGGGTTCGATATGGTAGCAAGGCCAGGCGGCTTTTGTGTTTGGTTTTAATGTTAATTGGCTATGTTTTAGTTCGTTTGTGTTTGCCTTTTGTTTTTTAGGTTATAAAATCTCCTGTTACATAGTCTTATGCTATAATGGATGTGAATTTACTTTCCTTTTATTGGCAATAAGTTTTTACTGTTTTCTTATTTTTTTTCCTACTTAAAAGAATATATTATTTAGAAGTAGAATTAACCTTCTCTCCATACAATAACGAAAAAGTCACATATATTACACTTGACATTTAAATTTTTCAAATGACGCATAGTCAATATGGAAATGAGTAAAATTTCATGTTCTATTTTGACTTGTTTTTTTTTTTTTAGGAAATTGTATCTCATTCTGTTACAGTTGTACTATGGATATTAAATATTTAAATTAGTAAATATTTTTTTGTATAATATTTATTTTACTCCCATGCTTCAAATAGTAATATATTAAAAAGATATTTAAAGGAAAAAATGATAGGACCAAAATTTTTCTGTAAATGGATTTAGTTATAAACTCAGCTAATTTTTTTTTTTAAATTCAGTTAAATGTGTTTTAATTCTATGTTTTTTTTCCTAAATTGTGTTACGAATTATTTATTTCTGGCATATTATATTATCATTTTTTGATAATGTTAGCTGATTATAAAAGAATAAGTGTTAAAATACGTATAATTTCTTATGAAGAAGAAGCTAATTATAATAAAAAGTTTAGAAGAGTAAGACTAATGTAATTCATTAAATATTTCCCTAAAGACAACATTTTTGGTCCATCCCTTATAATCATCGTCACATTCGAGACAAAGTATTCTCAAGCCGTTTGGTGTCTTCACTCTAGATATCGCCACGTACAATTGTCCATGACTAAAAACAGGCTGTGGTAGATATAAACCAACATTTTCCAAAGTCTGTCATTGACTTTTGTTTATAGTCATTGCATAACAAACACGAACAGGAAATTGTCTCCTTTTTAGAAGGAAAGTAAGTTTCCCTTCCGATGCTGTTAATGTAATTCTAGGAATCATGACTTTATCACCTATATTTGAGTTGGAGATGATAATCCCTTCAATTACTCTTTTACCAAGTTGAGTAACAATAAGTATTGTGCCGTTGCATAATCCTTGATTTGGGTTGATATTTCTCAGCAACATGATTGGTACTCCGATTTTCAGTTGTAGAATGTGATTTGGTATACCAGTAAACTTCAAACTCTTCAGAAATTCCACTGGGTATAGCATATCGTGATTCTCTGTGTTCTCACCTGATTTATCAATCGTATCATAGCTGAGATATTCTTTCATTTCAGCATCCACTAAATTCATGATGAATGAATTTATTTCATCAACAACATCATTCCTTGGAGTTAAAATTGCCCGATTTATCAAATAAGTTATATCAAATTTTTTTGAGCCAAAATCTGGATATGTTGACTGGAATATATCCTCAATTGGATTATCACCTGGATGCAAGTAAATGTCACTTGGTATTTTAACCCACTCAGCTTCCTCAGCATCTCCTCGGTTTTTGCCATTTCTTGACCATCTCCAATTTGAAGAATCCATTTTGAAAAATCTTCTACATTCATATTGCTTCCTTGAACCTGCGTACTTACTTGTTGTAACCGCATATTCTTGGTCAATACACACAGTTCACAATGTCTACACAAATAAGAACTATTTAAAGAAGCACAAACAATATCTCCCTGTGTCCCTCCAGGTATTACTGGAAGAATTTGCCTAAAGTCACCACCCAATAGAACTATTTTCCCACCAAAAGGCTTATTAATGTCAAACATTGGAGTATCCAGTAAGATATATTTAAGAGTTTTATCAACAGCCTCAAATGCAAATTTGGAATCCATTGGCGCTTCATCCCAAATTATTAAAGATGCCTTTTGAATCAATTCAGCAAGCTGCGTGCCCTTTTTATTGGGCAGGTAGAATTTTCATCAAGAGACAACATAATTCTAAATCTTTTGTGGGCAGTTCTACCTCCTAGTAGCAATAAAGATGTTATACCTGTTTAAATTTTTAGAAGAGGGAAATGAACACATAAGTATCAAACGTCTAGAGTAAGCAAACATTGTTTTATATAGCAATGATCATTTTCAGAAACATGAAATAGTTAATATATTACCTGACGAAGCAACTGCAAGGACAATCTTAGATTGTGATATGAGCTTGTTCACAATAGCCTTAACAAATATGTCTTCCCAGTTCCTCCGTAACCGTAAAGGAAAAACAATCTGGACTCATTATGTTCAACTGCGTTAACAACTTTTTGGTAAACATTCAACTGTTCTGAATTTAAAGAGTCTTTCAATATCTCATGGTCCTCCTGAAGACTTCTGATGTCATAATTCTGTTCCTCCATCAGAAGTCTATTTTTCAATTGGTCTAACAATCCTTTATTTGGCAATGACATTCCCTGTATATCTTCAAGAGATCTTCCATTCTTTACCATTGTCTTTTGCAATTCTGCTAATGTCAAATTTCTTATCTCCTCTTCGCCCAAAAACCAATAAAGGTAGCCGCAATATTCTTCTTCTCATTCTTAAGATATCGTCGCTTATTTTTTGCCAATTGCATTCCCAAAATTTTTTAGCGTCAGAAACCTCACAAAATAATAGAATTGTTAGAAATAAATCCCTCAACTGTGTTCCACTTGCCCAATTACTTGTCTCATCTATAGCTTCGTGCCACTCACCATCATCTTCCAAAAGTCCATGCGCATAACATGCCATTTTCCTGGTTGGATATATGACACCATTAACTTTTCTAATGTCTTCATAACTTTCACAACCCTTTACAATATTCAAAAGCAGTCTTAAGTAATACCTTTCACCTAAGTTTGTATGTGCATATGTAAGCCGTCCAATACTCCTGCCAGTCTTTCTTTTTTTCCACATCAAAGTAACCTTATTCCAAACATATTTCGATGAAAATTCATCATATGTTAAGGACTTGGCATGGGCATCAATTTTATTAGTTTCCATCAATTCTGTGAACATGGTCTTCCTTGTTTTATCTGTGTTTACAATTCTAGGCAACGAATCATCATCGTTAAAAATTAACATTTGTTCATCCTTCAAATGATAGCATAATCTTTCCACAGCTGACTTCCTATAATGAATAGGGAATTCACATATCCTCCAAATGACTTCACATGCTGCAATGTATCGGCAATCAAGGAAGGTTTTTATCTCGTCATTTTTATCTGGAACTGTCTTTGAACTCTGTTCAGAACTATCAGAGGAACTTGTAATCACAACCGTGCTTCGATCAGGTCCCTTAGTAACGTACTTAAATAGATATTTGATTGCCTTTGACTTGTTACATGCCTTAACATTGATATGACTTTGATATTTTATCAATAAATATCTGTTATACACAGAAACATACCTATTGTCAAGCTTGACTCCGTTCTTTTCAACTGTAATATGTGTTTCTCGTCTTCTATTCACACAGTAACCATTCTCGTCAACTGTGGTCTATTTCTGAAATGCCTTGGGGAATTTCTTTGAACATACTCCTGTAAATGTTAGAAGTTAATTTTGATCAACAACAAACTCTAATGAGTTAATGTACCGTCAATCATGCAGGGGGAACTTGGATTTGCACAACCACATGGTCCATGCATCATGAATTTTTCCACAGCATCATGGCCAATTGGATCAATCAATGGATCAGGTATTTCTGATGATATAACTGTGTCCACTTGCTCGGCTGTGTTACTTTTGGTTAAACTATTCACCTAAAAAATTATATGTGCATGTGGCAAACCCCTCTTCTGGAATTCAATTGTGTACAACACTGTTCATTATAATAAGTTAGAGAGTAATGATATAATTTAAAATTAATAAAGTCTGAAATATATAAATGGTTAAATACCTGCTTCAACCTTGCTGAATATTTCATTGTCTACAATGTCATAGATCATCTCGTCTAGTTTAAGCTTGAAAATTCTGGACTCTATGTCCGATCTATTTTCAGCCTTCTGACCACACAGGTCACTAAGAAATTCAGCAATTTCTTTCCAGTTGGGATTTGCAGTGAAAGTAATAAGGTAATCAGGATTTTCATAAACTCGGCATATTGCCATTGCATCTTGATAATTTTACACCATATACCTCGGACTTCCTGTAAAAGATGAAGGCAAAATAGTCCTCATTCCGACGTTTCGAGAATCTGAATCTCCATTTTGTATTGCATCATAAACATTTCTATAGAGGTTTGTACGCAGACTGCCCTGATTTTTCCTTAAAAAAACGTAATCTTTATTGCTCAAGTTGAGTGTAGACATCGACAATGTATTTTGTTTAAGTCTTCCGGAAGCTTGTAAGGTTTGGCCCTGATTATTTCTTTGCTGAAGCATATAAGAATAGTATTCCCTAGTTGTCACATATTTCCGCTTTGGCTTTCTCTTACCATTGTAGCGAACGTAAGGAATTTGAAGATGGAAGCCATCTTCTCCGTACGGAAAAAGGAGAGGATAATGCAAAGCCATAAATAATGGATGCAAATCACTAATTCTCTTTAAAACCCCATTAGTTCCTTGTATAATTAGGTCTCTTTCTCCATTTGTGCTTGCCATGTCTTCGACCATGAGCATTGCAATTTTCGAGGCCATTGGCACGGAATATTGTCTCTGTGAACTCTTTTTGTTTTTAACTAACTTTATGGCCAAATTCCCAATCTCATTTTCCTTGTACCAGTCACGGGCTGATCTGAATACTTTAACCAATTCATTATGAGAATTTAACATTTCAATTAATTGTTGTACTATCTCTGGGGATAAATCCTGATTAAATTGACCTCTGTTAACAACCTTTAATCGATTTTGTACTTCATTGTCTGTATCATAGACATATAACTGTAAAAAACTGGCCGCCTAATTTTGCTCCGGCAAAAGTGATCCAATACGGTGATAGTTTTGTCCACTTATTTTATAAGTATAGACAACCCATTATTATTTACTGAATTGTCCACTTTTGCCCCCATTGATGTCATTGAAAACATGGAGTTATATGCTCGGATATTCTCTAGAAATTTTGTAGAAGACATCTCCATATTTCCACAAAATAGTGACTTTAACGGCTCAGGTGGTTGCCGTCTAGGAGGTAACTATATTTTGCCATCTTTGCAGCATAAACCATAAATTGGATAGATTTTTTTGGAATGTTTTTTGACACGTTCCCATCCCCAAAAAATGGCATCAGAGTACTTACAGCTGTACTCAGGGAGACCGTAATAAGAAATTTATGCTGAAAATTTATCTGTAGCAATAAATATTAAGTATCAGTGCTATGATATAAAAGCCTCATTTCCATTAAAATGAAATTTCAAGTTCTTACCTCTTGCATGTGTTTTAGGAGTTCTAGCAATATTGACATTTTCATTGATTGGCCGAAGACCAGGGGCTCGAAAGCTTCTCTCAAGTGCACGTTCATTTCTCCTTTCATTTATTCTTTGTTGTGCATACATCCGTTTCATTCCAGCTTATTTTAAAAAATTAGAAGTTTACAATACAAATCAAGCAACACATTTTGACAATAAAATAAGTTGTATGAAATACCTGGCATTTAAATTGTTGATGAACTTGATTCTCCATAGCAGAAATTTTGTTCTATCTGAATATCTAATTTCCTTTTCTTGGCTATGTTACACGCCTGCAATGATTCAACACTTGAATCTGTGTAATATATAACGTATCATAAGTTTTTAATAAACATCTATTCATGTATAGGTTATGCAGGTTGGTCAAAGAAAACCAAGCAATGAAAAGATGTAGATATGTCCGTAAGCAATGGAGATTCATTTGGCTGAATTCACTATTTAGTCATAGAAAGTACTATTTCACTACCTACAACAGGGAGCACATTTTGATGAAGCGGTGTATGTATCTTCCTCTTCTTTGCAAGCATTATCTCCTTCCTGAATGAACGATTTACTTCTACTGTTTCCTTTGAAATTATGTCTAATATAAAGCAGATTTTATAAATAATGAATGTGACTTATGCAGAAAATTTCAGAACAGCACAACATAATATTATTAATCTAATTTATCAACTGACCTGCTGAGATAACATTATCATGACTTTGTTTGCGAATAATTTTCCTTCCCATGTTGCCAGTCTAGTTACATGTTCCCGCGAGAAGCAACGACTATTAGTGATTCTGAAGATATATATAATTTGACTTATTCAATGGGAGATTACCATTGAACACAAAAGGAAAACAAAACTTAAGAATAAGTAGAGAAATTTTTACCTGTTCAATATAAAATAACCATTGATCTTCCAAGGAAGATAAAACATATAAATAAGTAGAGACATTTCACCTAGTACATGCCTGTTTGAATTTCTCACGATAATATTATAAGACAGATACATTGTGCATTTAACTATCATTTTAAAAATATTATAAATGAGAATGCACAGACTATTCAGTTACTCTTCTTTCACTCTGATTTATATATATTAATTATGACTTGGAAAACATTCTGTAAATATGTAAATGTCTAAGCATTTGTAAAGGCATTGACTAAATGTATGCATCCTAAAGATATTTGGAAAAACAAATTAGATAACTGATAATAAATTGAGCTACATGGCAGAATCTTATATAATATAAAGGTATAAATATCAATAGCATAAAATAAACCATCAGTATATATATATATATATATATATATATATATATATATATATATATATATGCGAAGAATATTGATCTGTGTAAAATTATAAAATGATTGTACCATTTTATTATAAGGAGGAAATAAGTACATATACTACTATTCATAATTACTTATTCTAATGATATATAGATTGAATAATATTATTTTTTATAAATTTTAATAACGTGTAAGTTTATATTATTTTGAAAATATTTTTTGGTATTCCCTGAAAACAGTTTGGGAAAATAAACCGAGATACGACTATGCTTTATTTGCAAGTAAATTGCATATTATAAATTTATATAACTTAAAGTCTAGAGGGTTAATTCGTACAGGGTGAATTTGTGCATTTTAGTCGGTTTGCAATTTTATTTGATCTTAGACGTGACTTCTTCAATCCTATATTTCACATAGAAGATGTGTGTTCCTTTGTTTTCCTGAAGAATACATTCTAGAATAATCTCCAAGGTATATATTTTCCAAAGTAAATATGAAATGCCATTCTATTATGATAGCGAAGAAAAAAAAAACAAACTTTTTAATAGTCAATACGAAACTACCTTGGAAAATTAGAGCTATAGTATGTAAAGAAGCTTAGACTTCAATTTTTAAGGACTTTAGGCCCATATGTAAAGAAGCTTAGACTTTAATTTTTAGCTAAGTCCATTTTATAGAATAGGTTAAATTAGGCTTGAAGACTGGCACAAGACTCATTGGATCTGAGGATGCAGTTCAGAGTTTCAGACCACATTGTCAAAACCTCCTAGCAAACCGCTTCATGCAACCGCTTGATGGAATCCTTTGTCTGAAAATGCTCATGAACCTATATGAGCAAACCGTAGTGTGAACCGCTCTATGCAAGCTGCTTTGCAGTTTCAACCTTAAAACCACACTGATGGAAATCCTCCTCTGGTGAACCGCTTATATTTAAGAACCGCTTATGCACCAGGACCGCTCCAATGATTGAAGACTTGAAGTGAACCACATTTGACTGTTGGAATCCACGTCAGCAATATCAAATGTCAACCACCATATCTTGTCACGTGACTACTTTTCAGACAAGATATGCAAGGATCTTGAAAAGGTGACAGATGTCCTAACCACCTTAATTGCAACTGAGGTCTGTTCAGCTTTACCTGCAACTATAGTTCCTAAGGACAAAAGTGGTTACTGTGGACCAATGGGAAAGCATCAGTACAGTCCTTGCAACAGCTGTGTCCAACGGCTATATCCTTGATGCTTGGGTATAAATACCCCTAATCTTCACCATTTGAAGATTGCTTGAGAAAATTGAAAGTGCTGTGTTCATAGAAGCTGAAGCTCTGCCCAGAAATTCTTAGTTCTTTGAATCTTCATCTTCTACTTCAAGAAATATATCCCAGCCCAAAAATCAAGCCTTATACACATCAAGAATCATTGTGCTCTCCATCTCATAGATCTAAAGAGCCTTGATCTTGAATACACACACACCCCTCACTTGTTTAATCACATAGATTATTCATTTGAGATACACTGGTTATAGTCTAGGATTTGTTCTTCATAGAAAAGATTTTAGATCTGAGTATTACTCATTGTACTTTGTAATCTCTCATATACTTAATATAAAATCTCTCTTAGAAATCCAAGACTAACCATCTTGGTAGTGGACGTAGATCGTTTAAACGATTGAACCACTCCAAATATTGTGTTCTTACTTTACTGCATTTATTATTTCTTGTGCTTATTTGTTATCTATTTTTTCTCGGTTTGATCTTTATTGTAGTTATCCTTAATAGTGAATTGTGTTTGGAGTTAACATTGTCAAAAACCTCACTTGTTTGTAAACTGCACTCACCAAAACCGCACTATCAAAACCGCTTTACAAATCACACCTCAAAATCGCTTTGTATCTTCAAATATTCCGTTGTGCATTTTACATCTCTACTTGCAGTCTATTATCAACTGCAAGCGGTTTTGTAAGCTTAGAGGTTCAGTTTTTAAAAGAGGGCAAAAATTTTGTAACAACTATTCACCCTCCCTCTAGCTGTTTTTCACCCTTGTTGCCACCTTTGGGACCAACAAGTGGTATCAGAGCTAAACACATTTATAAAACCACTATTTTCAAGCTTAACAGCTTGTGTGCCGATTCAATATGGCAAACTCAAAAACGATGACAACTGTTAACTATTCACACATTCCAGTTTTGGACGAAGACCACTTCGACATCTGGAAATGCCGAATGCTTATTCATTTGGAAACTATTGATGAGATGCTGGTGGAATGCGTGATCAATGGCCCGTTCGTTCACATGAAGGCCAACACAGATTCAACCACCAGTGCAGAAACTCCAGAAGTCAAAAAGCCAAAAGGCGAGTGGTCGGATGAAGAGAAAAGATTAGCTGCCTTAGACAGCAAGGCAAGGAATATCATTTCTGGAACCCTTCCCTTTTCAACCCTTCAAAAGGTGATGTATCTCAAAACCGCAAAGCAGATGTGGGATGCCATAGAGAGCTACCTCGAAAGTGATGACGAATGCAAGGAGAAAAAATTATATGCTGTTGAAAGATCCTACAATAACTTCAACAGAAAATCCAACGAAACCTTGCATCAAACCTACGACCGCTATGTTGAGGTAGTTAATGATTGTAAATCTCTTGGCAAAACTTTAACTGATAAGGAAATCAATATGACTTTCCTAGCTGCTTTAGGTTCTAGATGGGTAAATAAAGCAACCTCTCTAGAAGACTCCAAAGTTTTGGGTACTTGATCGTTATGTAACTTGTATGCCAATCTTAGAGTCTATGAGCTTAAATTAAATCACATTGAAGAGATTGAAGGGAAAATCAAATCACTTTCCATGTCCGTCGTGGAACATGAGGAGAAACCATCCACATCCAATCAAACCGCTGATCCTTCCATATCAACCTTATCACTCATCGAGATGGATGATGATGATTTTGCCATGTTTGTGAAAAGATTTCAAAAATTTAGAAAATCCTCAAAACCTTTCACAAAAACATTTTTTAAAGGCAAACCTCCTGCAACATTTTCTAAGGCTGCAGATACAAAGAGAAAGGGTGACTAGTTTGCTACAACTGTAGAAAACCTGGTCACTTTGCATCTGAGTGTCCACATCCTAAATATGAATACTTGAAAAAGAAAACCCCTCCTGCGAAATTTTCTCGTCGCAAGGGAATGGTTGCTGAGGAGGAAGAGAATTCCAGGGAATTAGCAACTTGGATTAAAACAGACTCTGATGGTGGAAGTGATGAAGAAATCGAAGAGGTTAATCTCTGCTTAGTTGCAGATGCTTCCGATGAGTCAGATACTGAGTCAATCGAGTCGCTGGATATGGAAGATGAAGAGGTTTCTACAAAAATTTCAAATTTTAAATTGGATGCTGATGTCAAACTTACTCCTAGCATTAAGATAGGTCAAACTTACTCCTAGCATTAAGATAGGAAATTGTTCGTATTCACGTCCTATTTTTCCTCCTACAAATGCTCCACCTTCAAAAGCAATTCCAAAGAAGAAAATTTTGAAAAAGGTGGTGGAAGAAGTTTCTCCCGTGGAACATGAAAGGATGTTCAAGAAAGCGAAAATGATGATCCATAAATTCTCCAATGTTAAGAAAGCTTTAGGATTAGCTCATGATGAAATTTCTCAGTACAAGACGGAGAAAACTGTGATGAGGTCTGAAATTTCAAATCTTAAGGACCAAATCAAAAGTATGACTCCTCTTGCTGACCAAAATCACATCCTTGAAACTAAGGTTGCTGCACTTCAGCTTAGGAATGATGACCTGGTCACCCAAATCAACGATCTCCAAAAGATTATTGATGGGTGGCTCAAGTCAAAATCCACCATGGATCAAATCATAGATTCCCAAGTGACCAGTGAAATTAAAGAAGGTCTGGGATTTGGATCTGGTGAAGAAAAGAAGTGTGCATTCTGTTGTGAAAAGGATGAGAAAATTTTAAAACTAACTAAAGAAATTCCTAAGGGGAAGCTTGCTAATTATAAGGGTAAAGGACAACATAATTTCAATTATGTCTACCTAAAGAAGCAGTTTGGAAAAAACTCTCATATGAAAGGAAAGGATTCTGAGAGTGAAGATGCAGAGGAAATGGCTTATGGAGTTGGTCGCATCCCCACTCCAACCGCTTCTGGTGGAATTGGTGGTACTGGCAACTGCAAGGCTGACCACCCTTCTTCTTCGACCGCTCCTCCTGCCTTCAAAAGCAAGAAGAGCGTTCCTAGAAAACCCGCGGTCAAACCAAAGCCAGTTTCCTTTGTCAAGGCTAAAATCGCTCCTTTCAAACTGCATGCACCTCCTAAGAAAAGTAAGGAGTTATAAAAACCTCATGATGCTTGTAGCTTTTATAAATGCTCTGTGTGTGATGGTTTAGGTCACAAGGCTGCAGAATGCCTTTTACAGTTCACATCCAATGCCAGGAAGAGTAAACCTCCTTCTGTCAAACAGGTGTGGGTCGTTAAAGATTGCTAACTTCAGGACCCAAGGAATAAAGGGGGACCTCGTTCTTAATGTTTACATTTCAGGTCCTCTGCTTAATAGCTGGTCACTCCAAGGATAATGAATGGTATCTTGACAGTGGCTGCTCAAGACATATGACTGGGGATAGATCATTACTTGAAGATGTCATTGAAGCAAGTGGTCCATCTGTAACCTTTGGTGACAATAACAAAGGCAAAATCATTGTGTATGGTGTAATAAGGAGAGGAAACCTAACCATTGAGAAGGTTTCTCTTGTTGAAGGACTCAAGCACAACCTCTTTTCAATTTCTCAATTCTGCGACAAAGGAATGCTTTGCAACTTCACGTCATCAAACTGCTTTATCAAAGATAGCATTTCCGGAGTCACCCTACTCACAGGGATTCGTAAGAGTAATATTTACATTATTGATCTAAATGCTGCATGTAGTATTACTAATCTCTGTTTTGTAGCTATAAATGTGAGCGAAAATAGTTTGCTATGGCACAAGAGGTTGAGCCACTTAAACTTCAAGTATCTAGAAAAGATTGGTAGGGAAAATCACGTTCGTGGTTTACCCAAAGTGGCTGACCACCATCCAGAGAAATGCAGTGCATGTCAACTTGGTAAGCAATCCGCGTCGTCTTTCACCAGCAAGACCGCTCCATCAACTTCAAGATGCTTACAACTGCTTCACATAGACTTGTTTGGACCCGTTACCACTGCCAGCATTGGAGGAAGTAGATATTCTTTAGTGGTGGTGGATGATTATTCAAGATATACTTGGGTTGAGATGATGATTTCTAAGGACGATTGCTATGACATCTTAACCGCACTCTTTAGACGGCTCCAAACTCAGAAAGAAGACGACATCGTTAGTTTTCGATCAGATAATGGAACAGAATTTAAGAACAATGGTGTTGCTCAGTATTGTGATGACCATGGGATTGATCACAATTTCTCAACTGCTGGTGTTCCACAACAAAATGGAGTTGTGGAAAGGAAGAACAGGACGTTGATTGAGGCTGAAAAGACAATGATATCTGAAGTAAAGCTACCTCAGTATTTCTGGGCTGAAGCAATCAACACTGCATGCTTCACTCAGAGCTGCTCCCTCATCAATAAAACCTATAACAAGACTCCATATGAGCTATGGAGAGGAAGAACCCCTAACATTACATTCTTCAAGATCTTTGGCTGCAAATGCTTTATCCTCTACAACGGAAGAGAAAATAGAGGTAAATTCGGAGCCAAGGCCGATGAAGGTATTTTTGTTGGATATGCTAAACATTCAAAAGCTTTTCGCGTTTTCAATAAAACTAGTTTAAAAATAGTTGAGTCTATCCATGTTACATTCGATGAGCATTCTCTTCTTGAGCCACATTTGGCTCCAAATGTTGCTGATGATTTTGCTGAGCATAATAAAACAGGTGAACCATCTAGAACCGCACCTGAACCTCAACCGCAAAATCCAGCACCCTCAACTGAAATTCCCTCAAACCGCACCTTTAAAACCGCACCTGAAGTTTCCACTCCAGATGTAACTCCAAGGGAAGAAGATGTTGAGAATTCCCCCATCCAGCTTATTGAACCTCTTCGTCAACTTACCTTCCATGACTTCGCTGAAGGATATAACGATGTTCCAATTGAAGATCTTCAGCAAACCTCAGTCCAATCAGACTTACCCCCAGAGGTTCGTGAAATCAGCAGTCACCCTCTCTCTAATGTGATTGGTGATCTGTTTTCCAGTGTTCAAATAAGGAGATCGAACTATGATGAGCATACTTCCTTGTTATCTCAAGTTGAACCCAAGAAGATTGATGAAGCACTCCAAGATTCCAGTTGGGTCGTTGCTATGCAAGAAGAACTCAACCAGTTTGAAAGATGCAAGGTCTGGACATTGGTGCCTAGACCTCAGGATCAAGGAGTGATAGGAACTAAGTGGGTGTTTAGGAATAAGATGGACGAGAATGGAAGCATCACAAGGAATAAAGCAAGGTTGGTTGCACAAGGATATAGGCAAGAAGAAGGAATTGATTATGATGAAACCTTTGCTCCAGTTGCAAGATTGGAAGCTATCAGAATCTTCTTAGCCTATGCCTCTTTCAAGCGTTTCAAGTTATATCAAATGGACGTGAAGAGTGCTTTCCTCAACGGTGAACTGCAAGAGACCGTGTATGTTGCCCAACCGCCTGGATTTGAAGACTCCAAAATTTCAAATCAAGTCTACAAACTCCAGAAGGCTTTGTATGGACTTAAGCAAGCTCCAAGAGCATGGTATGAGACTCTTTCTAAATTTTTACTAGAAAAAGAATTTAAACGCGGTAAAATTGATACAACTTTTTTTATTGCCAAATAAAATGATCATACTTTACTTGTTCAAATATATGTCGATGATATCATTTTTGGCTCTACTAATGAGTTACTTTGTAAGCGTTTCGAGAAGCTAATGAAAAGCAAGTTTGAGATGAGCATGATGGGAGAATTAACATTCTTCCTCGGGCTTCAAATCAAGTAATGTGAAGAAGGTATTTTCCTCAGCTAAGCCAAATACACCAAGGAGTTGATAAAGAAGTTTGGATTAGAAAATGCTAAAGCATATGATACTCCAATGGCCACCGACAATAAGCTAGATAAAGATCTAAAAGGTAAGAAGGTTGAGCAAACCTTATATTGAGGTATGATCGGCTCATTACTTTATTTAACTGCTAGTAGGCCCGATATCATGTTTAGTGTCTGTGTATGTGCACGCTATCAAGCAGATCCTAAAGAAGCACATCTAATTGCAGTCAAGCGTATAATCCGCTATTTATCTGGAACCACTAACCTTGGACTTTGGTATTCCAAAGATTCGAACTTCGATCTCGTAGGTTATTCAGATGCAGATTATGCAGCTTGTACTATTGATAGGAAAAGCACTAGTGGTACTTGTCATTTCCTCGAGAATAGACTAGTTGCTTGGGCCAGCAAGAAGCAAGCATCAGTTTCAGTGTCAACCACAGAGGCTGAGTACATTGCTGCTGGAAGTTGTTGCTGTCAAATCTTTTGGATGAAGCAGCAGTTGGTGAACTATGGAATTGAAGAAGGAAATTGCCCTATCATGTGTGACAACACTTCAACAATTTCAGTCTTCAACAACCCTGTCATGCATTCCAAGACCAAGCACATATATATCAAGTATCATTTCCTCAAAGACCATGTGGAGAAGAGGAATATCCATTTAGAGTATGTGGGGACGACAACTGCATTGCCGATATCCTCACCAAAGCCTGACTCCAAGAGGTTTTCCTTCCTCAGAGAAGAAATGGGTATGCTTGAACTTAAATGATTCCATACTTTTTATTTGCTAACTTGTGTGTTGAGTATATGTTGAAATTCCTATTGAGGATTCAAACCACACCTGTTGAAACCGCGTGTACCAAAACCGCCTGCTGTTAAGACCGCCTGCATCCAACCGCCTATGCCAAACCGCTTGATGCAGATTGACCGCTTGATCCAAACCGCGTTTCAACATTAGAGTAAATTCTGTCTATTTATCTCTCATCTTTATTTAATTAAAAAAAACTGTTCAAATTCCTTGTATTTATTTTTTTAGTCCTTATTTTGACATAAGGATATTTTTGCAAATGTTTTCCATTATTTATTTCAAAATTTAAAAGCATTTAATGCTAATGGGACATGAGCATTAAAAACCCTCATGTCAGCCGTCATAGAGAGAAGTGCAGGAGGTGAAAGGGTGCAAGAGTTGGAATTTTCAATCATTTTTCTTCTGAACCAACTGCCTACCCCTTCACCTATATAAACCTAGTTGGGTAAAATTCTCAACTTTTTACTGCCACACCTCTGCACTTGTACTCTCTCTTCTACCAACTTCACTTTCTCTCTCTAAAACCTTCAAAACCACATCTTTCAAAAACTTTAAACCTAAAATGACTTCTACTTCAAAGAGACAAAGAGCCTCTGCAGTCACTAGGGCACCCAAAAAACCTATCCTGGATATGGTAATAATTTCTAACCCTAATTCCTTTTATTTTTCAAATCTGCCATTGTTGAACACAGAGACTCTTCGTATGCTTCAAATTTCATTTTTGATGATTATGTTCTTGTTTCTCAGTCATTTTGGATGATTTTTGTTGGGTTATGTTCGGATTCGTGTATGGATTAAATATATACTGTTTATTTCATGATCAATCCATGCCTTGAACACTGATTTGATGATTTTCAGTTTATGCTCTTCGAAAACCCATTTCTGTGTTCTTGATGATTCTTGGTGATTCTGACTTCAAGTTGTTACTTTGATGATATATTATTAGTCTACAACTTGTTAGGATCATTTTGATATGTATTTTGTTCATTTTGGTTAAAATTTGATAATCTCTGTTCTTGGTGTTCATGAACTGTTCTTCGTGTTCTTCATGAAACTCATACGTTTTTCACTAAATTTCTTATGTTTTGGATACCTTGATTTCATGAATAGTGTTTTCCTTACTTAGAATTTTTTTAACTTTTTCATGAATTTTGGATTTCACTTTGTTTTGAAACTGCTTGTTCTAAAACCGCTTCAGTTCCTCAGTTTCAAACCGCATGCTGAACCGCTTTCTCAAACTCCTTAGAAACCACATGCTCTTTAAAAATTCCTTCCTTAATTCTTGAGATATTACTAAGTATATATGCTGGACACCATAACCTTCCCCTATAAAACACTGCTTGCATGTGTGGGATAATTTTGGATTACAACGCCACGTACTGGTAATGCTGTTCTCAAATCCTCATTCTCTTTAGTATTCATGGTTCACTTGGGGTTTGAAAGTTGTCACTTTTCAAACCGCACTACTGCTTAACCGCTTGGGTGCTCAAATCGCTTGTGAACTGTGAATACAAAAATGGATCTAACATTTAATGTTTTTCTTTGTAGGATCCAAATACCTTTCTACCAGGGTGGGAAGTTAATGAGGCTGAGCTAAAGACTAATGCTCTAGGAAGGGAACTGCTAAGGAAGCTGAAAGCCTCAGGGATTCTTCCCCTCTTCACCAAGTAGCAGGATTTTATTGTTCCTTCCTTTGTGGACCAATTCTATGCTACTGCCAAGCGTGGAGTTAGACAACTTGAAGATGGTCCAAAAGTTTCATGTCTGACTGCTGTTATTGAAGGCCTCTCTCTCTCCATTGACTACATCTATGCCGTTGCTATTTCCACCGCCTCCACCCATCTACGATGGTGATGAACTAGTACGAAAGAGAGAGGATCGGGGTCGCCGGAGATGGGAAGTACGGGAATTGGAGAGAAGGCTCACGATAGTGGAAAGGGTGGTTGGCGTTTGTTTATTATTTAGGTTAGGGGGTAGTGGGAAGGAAAGGAAGGGAAGTGAATGGATACGGAAGATGAGAGGACAGTCGTCGGTAAGGTATTATACTGTATGACTTCGATTTCAGTAAATATTGTGTGATGTGATGTTGTTGACCAATTATAAATCTCAAGATGAATGTTATTATTGAGAAATATTTATTCTAAAACTAAATATTACTCCTCCGTCCTGGTAATTGCTTCACCATTTTTCTTCGACACGCAAATTAAGAATTTCAAAAATATTGTGAGTGTAATAGTAAAATATGAAAAAGAATGAGTGGAGAAAATAGTAAATTTGAAAAATGTTGTGAGTGTAATAGGGAAATAGGAGAGAGAATGAGTGGGTGGAATAGTAAAGATTCTTTGCCAAAAAAGGAAAAAAGTGAAGCTTCTAATGGAACGCCCTTTAGAGTAATTGGTGAAGCTTTTATTGGGACGGAGGGAGTATTTTATAAAAAATATATTTCCAAATATTTTGTCACCAATTTTTTTCTATACTTATTGCATACTTCAAACTAAAATAAAATAGAAAGTAGATATTTAAAATATTTATACATTTTATTATAATTTTTTGTAAAAATTAAATATTTTTTACGATAAAAAATTAACAATTTTTTACGCTGTCTCATGTCAACAAATAAGGTGAGGTATTGAATCTTAGCGCTTATCATCGAGAGTGGGGCTTGCTTTATTACTGGGTCACTTCTTTGAGACAACATATGAATATTTAATTTCACATTATTTTATTTTATAAATCAATGATCAATTTATTTTTAAGGCAAATGCATGTATTTACATTAATGGAGATCAAGAAGATTACACAACACAGTCTCACGGGCTCATTATAAATATAAAGAATAATACTCAACAAAATGATTGTCGCAAAATTTGTAATACTTTTAACAGATATGATCAAAAATGAAAAGGTGGAAGAAGACAAGATATCCATATCAAATTCAAAACCAAAACCAAAATTTCATCAAACTCTCTCTAAATGTTAAACAGGTTTTGAAAGTGATAACTTTTAGAAAGGAAATTTTGAAAGTTTTTTTTAGCGTCTTCAGAGCGTGTCCCGGCGTGTGGCCAAGTAGGTGCACGATTCGGGGTGCGTCAGTTGGTATCAGAGCCTTAGGTTTAGATAGTCTAGAGTGACTACATGACCTTGGAGGGTAGTATGGATTGAGTGAGTGACGTTAAATGTTTTATGCAGGTACTCATTTGCTATGGCAGGAGCAGAAGGAGATCCGACCGGACCTTTAGGCAGGGGAAATTTAAGGGAGGAGACCCGAGATATGTTCCAAGGAATGTTAGAAGTGTCTATGAAGGCCATGAATGACCAAAAACAGCAAGGAGAGCAAGTAGCGGCCCAGGTGGGATTGGATCAGTTTTTTAAGTTGAAACCTATCGATTATGATGGGGAGCCGGATGTGGCAAATGCGGAAAGATGGATTGAGGCTATGGAAAAGATCTTTGAGGTGTTGAGATGTACCGAGGATGAACAAGTCAGGTTTGTGGCTTACAAGTTTTTGGGTGTGGCGGAACATTGGTGGCGAACTTTAAAAGCAAGTTAGGACGAGGCACATGTTTCGTACACATGGGAAAATTTTGTAAGGAAATTCAAAGAACATTTTATTCCAACCATGGATCAAGACAAGAAAGAGATAGATTTTCTTAATCTGGAGCAGGATATGATGACCGTGGCGCAGTAAGTGGCTAAGTTCACGGAGTTATCAAGGTATTGCACTCATTTGGTGGCAACCGAGGAGAGGAAGGCCATGAGTTTGTTAGGGGTTTGAAGACAATAATCAGGACGCCATTAGTGGCCCATAAGTTTCAAAGTTTTCAAGATGCAGTAGATCAAGCATACCACGTGGAGCACGACATTGAAGAGCATAAGAGGAAAATGGAAGGGGTTAGTACGGGAAGGCAAGGAGGATAAAGTAGACCACAACAACAGCGTCGAGATAACCGAGGAGGGCAAGAATCAACATTTCAGTTTAGAGGGCAGCCACAAGGTCAGTCTGGTGTTCGAAGGTAGGGTTTTAATTCGGGGAATGCACCAAAGAAAGTTTATACTTATTATCAGAAGGAGGGGCACGTAGAGGAGTATTGTTGGAAGAGACTAGGGAAATGTTTGAATTGCGGATAGTTGGGACATTTCAGAAAGATTGCACCAAGCTAAAGAAGCCAGCATCCTTGAGTGGCACCGGGACTTCTCAAGGACAGAAGAGGGATTCTTCTGGAAGGCCTAAGGTTCAGGGTCGGGTCTTTGTGGTGAATCAACAACAAGTGGCAGATTCCTCCAATATCATCGGAGGTACTATTTTTATAGCAAGTATGAGAGCACGTGCACTGATAGACCCTGGCTCATCTCATTCTTATGTGTCCATGCATTTTGCATCGAAATTGCATGTTTCTGTTGAGTCTATGCCTTATGTGCTAGAAGTGTCAACTCCGATGGGAGAGTGTTTGGTAATCAATGAGGTGTTACGTGCCTGTGATGTGCAAATTTGTGATCATGTGTTACCCGCTGACTTGGTAGTGTTGCCTATGTATGATTTTGATGTTATTTTGGGTATGGATTGGCTAAGCAAATATCATGCTTTAGTCGATTGTTATAAGAAGGTTGTTACCTTTTCAGTCCCGAATATGCCTAAGTTTGTTTTTGAGGCTATTCCTTCGGTTGGGACTATTCGTGTCATTTCTTATGTGAAATCTAGGAAGTTATTGCTTCGTGGTTGTACGGGATTCTTGGCTAGTGTCCTTGATACTACTAAGGTGTTGCCTGAATTTGGGGAGGTACCGATAGTTAAGGAATTTTCGGATGTGTTCTCTTCTGAATATGTGATGCCTCCGGATAGGGAGATAGAGTTTGGGATTGATTTGCTTTCGGGTACAGCTCCAATATCCAAGGCACTTTATAGAATGGCCCCAGCTGAATTGAAAGAGTTGAAGGCTCAGTTGCAGGAATTGCTTGACCGGGGATTCATCCGACCAAGTGTCTCGCTGTGGGGAGCTCCGGTTATTTGTTAGGAAGAAAGATGGGTCATTGAGATTGTGCATTGATTACAGGCAGTTGAACCAAGTAACGATGAAGAATAAATACCCTCTACCTCATATTGGTGACTTATTTGATCAATTGCAAGATACGACAGTCTTTTCTAACCTTGATTTGAGAAGCGGGTACCATCAGTTGAAGGTTCGTCCAGAGGATGTTTCCAAGACTGCTTTTCGTATTCGGTATGGTCATTTTGAATTACTGGTCATGCCTTTTGGGTTAACGAATGCTCCAGCTGTTTTCATGGATTTGATGAATCGGGTTTTCAAACCCTATCTTGATACTTTTGTTGTGGTGTTCATTGATGATATTTTGGTCTATTCCAAGTCTTGGGAGGAGCATGAACAACACTTGCGAATGGTGTTGGATGTGCTACGAGATAAGAAGTTATTTGCCAAGTTCAGTAAGTGTGCATTTTAGCTTGAGGAGATTTCTTTCTTGGGCTATGTTGTGTCTAAGAACGAAATTTCAGTTGATCCTTCCAAGATTGAAGTCGTGGTTAGTTGGAAGAGGCCAGAAACAGTCACCGAGATTCGGAGTTTTCTGGGGTTAGCCGGGTATTTTAGAAGATTCATCAAAGGGTTTTCAAAGATTGCTACTCCGTTGACTCAGTTGACTCAAAAGAATATACCGTTTGTGTGGAATGAGAAGTGTCAAGCGAGTTTTGAGGAATTGAAGAAGAGGTTAACCTCGGAACCTGTCCTTGTTCTACCAAATGGGAATGATGGGTTGGTGATATATTGTGATGCTTCGAAGGAAGGTTTGGGGTGCGTATTGATGCAAAATGGGAAAGTTATTTCTTATGCCTCGAGGAAGTTGACTCCGTGTGAGCAGAACTACCCGACACATGATATGGAGCTTGCAGCTATCGTCTTCGCCTTGCACAAATGGAAGCATTACCTTTATGGAGCCAAGTTTGAGATCTTCACGGATCACAAAAGTTTGAAGTACCTTTTCTCGCAAAAGGAGTTGAACAATAGGCAGCGGAGATGGATGGAACTTTTGAAGGATTATGATTGTACTATTTCCTATCACCCGGGCAAAGCAAATGTGGTGGCGGATGCTATCAGTAGGAAATCTTATGTCGCTTCATTGATGGTTCGGGAATGGATGATGTTGGAGGATGCTCGAGATTGGTGTCCCCGAGAGTCGAGGCATGGAGCTATCTTTGCGAGCATTAGTGTCTTGCCAAGCTTGATTCAACAAATAAAGGAGGGTCAAAAGGGTGATTTAGAGTTGAAGAAAGTTGTGGATCAGATCGTGGATGGAAAATTCAAGGAGTTCTCCCTTAGTCCCGATGGAGTGTTGACATTTAGAAGCCGATTATGTGTGCCAAATATTGATGAGGTGAAACGCCAAGTTCTAGATGAAGGCCATAAGTCCAAGTATACCATTCACCCCGGGAGTACGAAGATGTACCAAAATTTAAAACAACATTTTTGGTGGAATAACATGAAGAGGGAAATATCAGATTATGTGTCAAAGTGTTTGACGTGTCAGCAAGTGAAAGCAGAACATCAAAGACCCACCGGGTTGCTTCAGCCATTAGAGATTTCGGAATGGAAATGGGAGCATATTACAGTGGATTTTTTCACGGGATTGCCTCGTACGAGTAAGAAGCACGACACAGCTTGGGTGATCGTGGACAGATTGACTAAGTCAGCTCATTTCTGTAGGTGTTAGTGCCCTAGGCTATAGAGATAAACTTATTTTTAATGTCATTTATTCATTTATATAAGAGATTATTTCTTTGATTATTATATGTGTTTGCATGTTTACTTTAATAATCGTGTCCCTAGTACTTATGAAGCACTAGTATGAAGTCTAATGGATATTCATGTGATGATTATATGCATGGAGATGCACATTAGATTCATGGGTACTTGTTAGAGAACAAGGTACTGGACTTGACCCATTATGAGATTTATGTCATGGTCGTATGTCATAAATAAATCTCATATAGTTATATCATTGATATCCTTTGACCTGAGATTATCATCGTCTTCCATTCGATGAATATTATGTTTGATATAGTTTAACGTTGTCTTTAACCAGATAACAATAAGGGCTATTATTGGCATGATATGATTCTTGTTGGGAAGAATGATAAGTCAAGATGGAAATTTGTCCCTCGTAAAGAGAGATGTTTGCTAGGCCACTCGTAAGTAAGATTGATGTAGTGCATGGCCATGCCCGAATGAATTAATGTGATTAATATCATTCGATTAATCTATTTACTTAGTAACGAGAAAGCATTGAACAATATGAGTTGATGTGGACCATGACTCATGTTCAATATAACATCGTGTGACAAAGGGATTGTGATATGTTCTATGTAGGAAAATCGAACTTGATACTATATTGTTTGGGTAGGCATGATGGCTTGCTAGAGTCCGCTCATGTCTTATGAGGATCGATGTGATCGAACTCATTGCCAACTTAATATAGTCCTATGGGGTCACACGCATCGAACGAATTGTCAAAAATGAAGAATATGGAGTTTTTGTTCTCAGGGGACGACTCGTCCCCAGGCCTGAACTAACTATTCCCTTGGCCTGGGACGAGAGAATCAGAGAGAGTGTCCTAAGGGATGACTCGTGCCCATGGGGACGAGTCGTGCCCATAGGGACGACTCGTGACCTGAGCCAGAACCAACTATTCCCCTTAAGGGGGACGCCAGTATCAGAACATCGTGGCAAGGGGACGGCTCGTGCCCTGGGGGACGAGTCGTCCCGTCGGCGCTGGACTGATACGCAAATGACCTAAAATTAGGGTTTTCGCAAAGGGCTTTTATTTATAACGTATAAATACAAATCCTTAGTTGCCCTAGCAGTCTTTCCATGGTTTTGGGTTTAGAGAAACACAAAAGAGAGAGATTTTCAATTGAGAATTGAGAATCAAATCAATCCAATTCCATATTTCTTCGTCAATTGAAAGGAGTTTCAATCCAAGGATCTAGCAATCCGCCTAGAATTGTTCTAGGGTTCGTTCAACGCGTGGATACACATAGATGATCTTCGCCAATCAAGATCTAACGTTAGTGATTCAAGAATCGTTGATTGAAGATTTTCTAGTTCTTCAATCTGGAGTTGGAACGCGTTTATCAACGACAAAAGCACACAAGGTTAGTAATTCTAAATCATTCTTCTTAATTAATCATTTAGAACGGATCCTAGGGCTCCGGGTTTTCGAGTTAATTTGCATTATTCCACTGCGCATGGACCCTCGAAACCCAACAGTGGTATCAGAGCCCCGTTCATGATGTTTATATTAGATTATCATGATAATTATATAATGTGATTATGTTAATTTTCATGATGAATATGATTTAGAACATGATTTTATATGAGAATTGCTTGTGGAAGTAATTGTATATTTTGATATACCATGATTGTGAATTGAATTATGTGATTAATGTGATTAATCTATAATATGGGTTTTGATGTATTACTTAGTATATAGGCTGAAATCCAAAACCTTCCCCACAGGCACTTCTGGGAAGTGTGGGATAACTTTGGAATACGATGACACGTACTAGTAATTACACATCAAATGTGATTTGTGTTGCATCATTCTATGTTCATAATTATGCTCATATAGTTTTCATGAATCAACCTTGCCATGTTAATTGATAAACATGAAAATTGAACCTTCATTGAAATTTGAGTTTGTCTATGCCACCCATGTTTAAACACTTGTGAGTACACGGATAGTTTTATGTAGGCTACGCCACAGCGAGGTACATTAATTCTATCTTTGTATGATCAAGATGAGCAAACGGTGATTGCTATACGTTTAAAATGGTTGAACTCAATTAGGCTATCAAAACATTTTTGGGCCTAAGGTATAAGATGGGATTGAAACATGTGACATATGATGTCTATAATCTCATAAAGGATCTAAGAGTCATATGTTGATATGATTGATAAAAGTTATCTACCTTTTTAGTTTAATTTTGAGCAGTCGTGCTATAGCCGACTTGAAATTAAATTAAGTTGGGTCTTAGCCTATTAAATTATATTATGCATATTTGTATAAGAAGGTTATATAATTTAGTGGGAGTATTTGTTAAATACGTTAATTAATCTCTTAAATGAAATTGGTACTTATATGTGTTCATATTTGTTGCATATCTTTGTAGATCAATGGCTGTTAACACTAATCAAAATCTGTCACTGCGATCAGTCCTTGAGAAGGACAAGTTAGAAGAGAATGGCAACAACTATGTGGATTGGATCCGCAGTTTGGGCATTGTTCTCAAACAGGAAAGGAAGTTGTACATTCTCGATGGACCCGTTCCACCCAAGCCTGCTGCTAATGCAACTAAAGCTGAAAAGGATCAACATAAGAAACATGTGGATGATTCTATTGATGTTGGTTGCTTGATGCTTGCTACCATGTGTAAGGCCCTTCAGAAGGACCTTGTACACATGGAAGCTTATGATTTGGGAAATCATTTGAAGGAAATGTTCGATTTGCAAGCACGTCGAAAGGTTTGACACTATGAAGGCTCTTCATTCATGCAAGATGATTGAAGGACAACCTGTTGGGCCTCATGTGTTGAAAATGAAGGGTCACCTCGAACACCTTGAGAGGCTTGGATATCCTATCCAGTTGGAGCTGGCTACGGATATGATATTGCATTCACTCCCTGAAAGTTATAATCAGTTCGTTATGAATTATAAAATGAATGGGATGAATAAATATCTGTCTGAATTGCATGGGATGCTTAAGAATGCGGAGAACAATATCGCCAAGAAAACCAATCAAGTGTTGATGGTGAATAAAGGAAAGGGGTTCAAGAAACCCAAGGTTAAAGCAAGAGTTGCTAAACCGGAGGAAAAGGTTGGCGTTGTTGAGAAGCCTCAACCCAAATCCCAAAAGGATGCGGTGTGCTACCATTGCAAGGAAACTGGGCATTGGAGGCGTAACTGCAAATCTTATCAGGAAGGACTGAAGAAGAAGGGCAATGAGATTGCCATGACTTCAGGTATCTATGTGATAGATATTTTACTTTCTACTTCTAATTCTTGGGTATTAGATACCGGATGTGGATCTCACATTTGCCTAAATGTGCAGGGACTAAAGAATAGAAGGTCGCTCAAAGAGGGTGAAGTAGACCTGCGGGTTGGAAATGGAGCAAGAGTTGCTGCATTGGCCATAGAGACTTACGAAGTCACTTTACCTAGCGGATTAATATTAGTTTTGAATAACTGCTACTATGTTCCGGATTTGAGCAGAAACATTATTTCAATTTCTTGTTTAGACAACGAGGGTTACAATTTTCTTATTGCGAATAAGAAATTTTCCATTTATTTGAATGATATGCTTTACTGTATTGCTCATTCTTATAATGGCCTTTATGTCTTGGATGTTGAAAATAATGTTGAGAATGTCTATCATGTTAGTAAGAAATCTAAACCAAACAATGTGAACAACACATATAAATGGCATTGCCGTCTTGGTCACATAAATGAGAAACGCGTCTCTAAACTCCATAAAGATGGATATTTAGACTCATATGATTATGAATCATATGATGTTTGCGAGTCTTGTTTATTGGGCAAGATGACTAAAGCACCTTTTATTAAAAGTAGTGAAAGGGCTAGTGATTTGTTGGCTCTCATACATACTGATGTATGTGGACCAATGAATAGCATTGCTAGGGGAGGATTTCGGTACTTCATAACGTTCACTGATGACTTATCAAGATATGGCTATGTCTATCTGATGAAGTACAAAAGTGAAGCATTTGAGATATTTAGAATATTTCAAAATGAAGTACAAAATCAACTTGGCAAAACTATTAAAACACTTCGATCCGATCGAGGTGGTGAATATTTAAGCCAAGAATTTGACGATCATCTTAAGAGTTGAGGAATTGTTTCAGAACTTACTCCACCCGGAACACCACAATGGAATGGTGTGTCCGAGAGGAGAAATCGAACTCTATTAGATATGGTTCGATCGATGATGAGTCAAGTCAACCTTCCTATTTATTTTTGGGGACATGCACTGGAAACAGCTGCTTTCACACTTAATAAGGTCCCTACTAGATCGGCTCCTAAAACCCCACATGAGATGTGGCATGGAAGAAAACCTAGTTTATCTTTCATGAAGATTTGGGGATGTGAAGCTTATGTAAAGAAATTAGTTTCTGAAAATAAACTTGCACCCAGATCTGATAAATGTATTTTCGTTGGTTATCCTAAGGAAACGAAAGGATATCAATTTTACAACCCATCCGAGAACAAAGTGTTTGTTGCTCGACATGGTGTCTTTCTAGAGAAAGAGTTTCTCTCTAAAGAAACTAGTGGGAGTAAAATTGATCTTGAAGAAATTCAAGAACCCGAAAATGACAAGGAACCAATAGTAGAGACGGAACCAAATTCACAAGTAGTTATGGAACCGGTTCAAGATACACAAGTTCTTCGCAGATTGGATAGGATACAATCCAAACCTGAGAGATATGGATTTCTCATGACGGAAAGTAATGAAGTAGAAATCATTAAGAATGATGAACCTACTTCCTATCAAGAGGCGATGTCCACTCCTGATTCGGACAAGTGGCTAGGAGCCATGGAATCCGAAATCAAATCCATGTACGATAATCAAGTTTGGAACTTGATTGATCCACCTGAAGGTGTAAAAACCATAGGGTGCAAGTGGGTTTTCAAAAAGAAAACCGACATGGATGGGAAAGTACATACTTTTAAGGCTAGGCTTGTTGCTAAGGGGTATAGGCAGACTCATGGCGTTGACTATGATGAAACCTTTTCGCCCTTAGCAATGCTTAAGTCTATTAGAATCTTAATTGCCATAGTCGCATATTACGACTATGAGATATGGCAAATGGACGTCAAAACAGCGTTTCTTAACGAAAACCTACTTGAGGATGTATACATGATACAGCCTAAAGGGTTTGTCGATCCAAAGAATTCTAATAAAGTATGTAAGTTGCAGAGATACATTTATGGATTGAAGCAAGCTTCGAGGAGTTGGAATCTACGTTTTGATGAATCAGTCAAAGAGTTTGGCTTCATCAAAAATGAAGATGAACCTTGTGTATACAAGAAAATAAGTGGGAGCATAGTTCTATTTCTGGTGTTATATGTCGATGACATCTTGCTCATTGGAAACAATGTTCCTGCACTTGAGACTGTTAAGTCTTGGTTAGGAAAATGTTTTTCAATGAAAGATATGGGTGAAGCGACTTATATCCTTGGTATCAAGATCTATAGAGATAGATCAAGAAGGATGATTGGTTTAAGTCAGAGTACATATATTGACAAGGTCCTTAGAAGATTCCGTATGGAAAATTCTAAGAGAGGGAACTTGCCAATGGGACATGGAATTACTCTTAGCAAGACTCATTGTCCTAAGACAAATGATGAGCGAAAGAGGATGAGTGATATTCCATATGCTTCGGCAATTGGGTCTATCATGTATGCCATGTTATGTACTAGACCTGATGTCTCGTATGCTCTAAGCGCAACGAGTAGATACCAATCTGATCCTGGTGAGAACCATTGGATAGCATTCAAGAATATCCTTAAGTACTTGAGAAGAACTAAGGATGTATTCTTGGTATTTGGAGGAATGGAAGATGATCTGGTTGTAAAGGGTTACGGATGCAAGCTTCCAAACCGACAAAAGGTGACTATAGATCGCGATCTGGTTCGTGTTTATGCTAAATGGAGAGTCTTGTTTGTTGGAAGAGTTCCAAGCAAAGCCTTTATTGCTGATTCTACAACCGAAGCCGAATACATAGCTTGACATCGGATGCGGCTAAGGAGGCGGTTTGGATCAAGAAGTTCGTTAGTGACTTAGAAGTCATTCCGAGTATCACTAACCCGATAGAGCTTTATTATGACAATAATGGTGCTATTGCCCAAGCAAAAGAACCAAGGTCACATCAACGATCCAAACACATTTTGAGACGTTTTCACCTCATTTGAGAAATCTGTGAAAGGAAGGACGTCAAGATATGCAAGGTACCAACGGATGACAACATTTCGGACACTCTCACCAAGCCTTTGCCACAAGCTAAATATGATGGTCATGTTAGGTCCATGGGTATAAGATACATGAATGATTGGTCCTAGTGCAAGTGGGAGACTGTAGGTGTTAGTGCCCTAGGCTATAGAGATAGACTTATTTGTAATGTCATTTATTCATTTATATAAGAGATTATTTCTTTGATTATTATATGTGTTTGCATGTTTACTTTAATAATCGTGTCCCTAGTACTTATGAAGCACTAGTATGAAGTCTAATGGATAATCATGTGATGATTATATACATGGAGATGCACATTAGATTCATGGGTACTTGTTAGAGAACAAGGTACTGGACTTGACCCATTATGAGATTTATGTCATGGTCGTATGTCATAAATAAATCTCATATAGTTATATCATTGATATCCTTTGACCTGAGATTATCATCGTCTTCCACTCGATGAATATTATGTTTGATATAGTTTAATGTTGTCTTTAACCGGATAACAATAAAGGCTATTATTGGCATGATATGATTCTTGTTGGGAAGAATGATAAGTCAAGATGGAAATTTGTCCCTCGTAAAGAGAGATGTTTGCTAGGCCACTCGTAAGTAAGATTGATGTAGTGCATGGCCATGCCCAAATGAATTAATGTGATTAATATCATTCGATTAATCAATTTACTTAGTAACGAGAAAGCATTGAACAATATGAGTTGACGTGGACCATGACTCATGTTCAATATAACATCGTGTGACAAAGGGATTGTGATATGTTCTATGTAGGAAAATCGAACTTGATACTGTATTATTTGGGTAGGCATGATGACTTGCTAGAGTCCGCTCATGTCTTATGAGGATCGATGTGATCGAACTCATTGCCAACTTAATATAGTCCTATGGGGTCACACGCATCGAACGAATTGTCAAAAATGAAGAATATGGAGTTTTTGTTCTCAGGGGATGACTCGTCCCCAGGCCTGAACTAACTATTCCCTTGGCCTGGGACGAGAGAATCAGAGAGAGTGTCCTGAGGGACGAGTCGTGCCCATGGGGACGAGTCGTGCCCATGGGGACGAGTCGTGCCCATAGGGATGACTCGTGACCTGAGCCAGAACCAACTATTCCCCTTAAGGGGGACGCCAGTATCAGAACATCGTGGCAAGGGGACGACTCGTGCCCTGGGGGACGAGTCATCCCGTTGGCGCTGGACTGATACGTAAATGACCTAAAATTAGGGTTTTCGCAAAGGGCTTTTATTTATAACGTATAAATACAAACCCTTAGTTGCCCTAGCAGTCTTTCCATGGTTTTGGGTTTAGAGAAACACAAAAGAGAGAGATTTTCAATTGAGAATTGAGAATCAAATCAATCCAATTCCATATTTCTTCGTCGATTGAAAGGAGTTTCAATCCAAGGATCTAGCAATCCGCCTAGAATTGTTCTAGGGTTCGTTCAACGCGTGGATACACATAGAGGATCTTCACCAATCAAGATCTAACGTTAGTGATTCAAGAATCGTTGATTGAAGATTTGCTAGTTCTTCAATCTGGAGTTGGAATGCGTTTATCAACGACAAAAGCACACAAGGTTAGTAATTCTAAATCATTCTTCTTAATTAATCATCTAGAACGGATCCTAGGGCTCCGGGTTTTCGAGTTAATTTGCATTATTTCGCTGCGCATGGACCCTCGAAACCCAACAATTTCCTACCTATTGACATTAGCTATTCGATGGAGAGGCTTGCGAAGTTGTATATTCACGAGATAGTGAGATTACACGGGGTTCCAGTTAGCATTGTGTCAGATCGTGATCCTCGATTTACTTCCAGATTTTGGCAAGCATTGCAAAAGGCTTTGGGGTCAGAGTTGAGATTTAGTACAGCGTTCCATCCTCAGGCTGATGGCCAATCCGAGAGAACCATTCAGATTCTTGAAGATATGTTGCGAGCTTGTTCAGTTGACTTCTCGAATTCTTGGGACGTTCATTTGCCTCTTGTTGAATTTTCTTACAACAATAGCTATCAGTCAAGTATTGAGATGGCCCCTTATGAAGCCTTGTACGGAGGAAGTGTAGGTCTCCGATTTGTTGGGATGAAGTAGGTGAATCCAAGCTTTGGGGTATTGATATGGTTCGGGATTCAGTTGAAAAAGTCAAGATTATTCGAAACCGATTGATTACGGCCCAGAGTAGACATAAAAGTTATGCAGATCAGAGGAGGCGAGACCTTGAGTTTCGGAAGGGAGACTTAGTGTTCCTACGAGTGTCACCTAAAGTGGGAATTAAGAGGTATGGTAAGAAGGGTAAGTTAGCTCCGAAGTTCGTAGGTCCTTTTGAGATTTTGGAAAGGGTTGGAAATCTTGCGTATCATCTTTCTTTACCTTCATCTCTTGGGAAAATGCATAGTGTGTTTCATGTTTCAATGCTTCGGAAGTATGTATATGATCCTTCTCATGTGTTGCCTAGGATTCCTGAGGATATAGAGCCGGATATGTCTTACGTAGAGCAACCGGTTCAAGTTATTTATACCAAGGTGCAAGAACTGAGAAATAAGAGTATTCCTCTTATGAGAGTTGTTTGGAGGAACTACGACTGGAAGAGTCTACTTGGGAGCTCCGGGAAGAGATGGAGCGGAAATACCCTTGGTTGTTTGATATTCATGGTAAGTCAATTTAAAATTCGGGTCAAATTTTTCTTTTAGGGGGAGTGAATGTCACGACCCTAATTCTAGGTTCTATTTTGAGTCGTGCTTAATCATATATTTGGAGTGCATTTCATATTATTATATGTTGCATTTGATTTGTAGCAATTATGTGTTAATTGGTATTTTATAACTTATATGCTATTCTAAATATATGAATAAAATAAAAATAATTATTTAATGTGTAAATGGAAATATTAGGAGAGAGTAGTGAATTGATAATATTGGAAAATTAATTAAACATGTCATTGTAATCTTCAAGGTGCTTAAGTGTAAGAAGTATAACTTCAAGGCTTTAGTGGTTGAAAGTGATTAATAGGTGAAGGAGCTTACCTTGAAAATTTCATGTTTATCTCCATGTGAATAATGAAGAAGCTTTCATTTTAACAAGAAATTTTTCTCAGCAAAAGCCTTGGACCAAAATCAAACCCTAACCTCTCTAATTAAAATTCTCCAATTAATTCTAGAAAAATCCTTTTGAAGATTCGTTTGTTTCGTTGTGTTCGGGAGAAGAAGGAGCACATTTCCATCCGATTAGAGTTTCAAGTTTTTTAAATTAATTTCAAGCAAGTTATTATATTTTCTTGAATTTTATGTTCATTTAGTGTTATAATTGATATTATTGTGTTGTTAAGGGTTGCATGGGATTTTGGAAATTATTTTTTTAGGTTGGGAATGGAAAAATTGGTTTTGGTTAGCTTGGAAATGAATTTTTGTGTTGAAATGGTAAAAGATTGGTTTTGGTTAAGTTAGAAATGTTGGAAGGGAAAAATAATGGCTTTGGCTAGGATGGAACTAGTTTGAGGTCATTTTGAGATTGGTATAAACTGGAGTTGGGTTTTGGTAAGTTTGATTGAGCTGAAACAATGAGATTGAAAGGTTGAAATTGGAGTTGCTGAAGTTCAGCTCTGCTTCTGAAGTTTCTGCTGAGGGCACGAGTCGTACCCTATGGCACGAGTCGTGCCTATCAGTCGTGCCCAGTCATGCCTTAGCTTGGATGACTGTATCATAGGGGGTGTCAAAGGGTCACGAGTCGTGCCCTGGGGCACGAGTCGTGCCCTGACCAGTTTTGTGGAATTGTTTTCAAAGCTATGTATGTTCAATTTTATAACCTATCTTTCAACCAATTGAACACTACAATCAAAGTACAAAGTATGAACAACAAAATGATGTATTAACATTCCAATTTTGATAGTTTGAAGATGTTTAAATGATTGGTTAAAGTAGGTTGGAACCATTGAACCTAACTTGATTAATATCATTATACCATTGTTGATACATCCTTGAATTGCTATTATAAGTGTGTAGTCCTTATGTGTTACACCTTATGCATTGTTTGACATCTTTGTGATGTGTTTGATTAGGGTTCCCTACTTTGGAATCCTAAGTTCATTGAATTGGTTCAAGGATGGTTTAGCCTTAGTGCTACTATTAATTGATACTTGTTATCATGTTGCTATCATTTGATATGCTTTACTTGTATGATTTCCTACTTTGGAATCATACATTGGTTGTTTAAGCAAGTAGTTATTACTTTGCTTATATTTGAAAGTCCAGCTGGTACTTGTTTGTTGGACAGTGTTATGGGAATATAATGGCACCCGAGCCGAGTTCGTTATAATCCATACACTGGTTCCCTGTTTGCCCTGTCATTGGCCATGGTTTGGGGGTCGTGAACTAGCTCAAGCGAAGTCTAGTTGCACTATTGGGTATGACTTTGTGTCATAGTCCCGCTTGTTGTTACTGTGATTGAGTTTCGGAACCGCTTCTTCAGCTGTTTATGCTGCTCGGATCGTGATATCATTTTGAGGATGAAACCTTGGCTCAGTATCCTTCTAAGTGTTACAGTATTGCACTTATGTGTTTTTTATATATATATATATATATATATATATATATATATATATATATATATATATATATATATATATATATATATATATATATATATATATATATATGTATATATATGTATGTATGTATATATGTATATATATGTATGTATGTATATATGTATATATATGTATGTATCTATATATGTATATGTTATATATATATATATATATATATATATATATATATATATATATATATATATATATATATATATATATATATATATATATATATATATATATATATATATATGTATGTATATATGTATATATATGTATGTATCTATATATATATGTATATATATGTATGTATCTATATATATATGTATATATATGTATGTATCTATATATATATGTATATATATGTATATATACATATATATATATATATATATATATATATACATATATATACATATGTATATATATGTATATATATATACATATATATATATATATGTATATATATGTATATAGGAATTTGTTAGGATACCCACTATAGGAGTATCCTAACAAGTGACTCCATTATTTTTGGACAAAAAATGCCTCTTCATCTTGTACATGAACTAAAAATAAAGAAGGGGTATTTTGGTATTTTAGGCATCAGCAGCGTCTGGGTATCAGCAGCGCCTCGGGAATCAGCAGCGCCTCGGAAATCAGCAGTGCCTCGGTATCAGCAGCGCCCTGGGAATCAGCAGCATGCCTAAAATACCAAAATACCCCTTCTTTATTTTTAGTTCATGTACAAGATGAAGGGACATTTTGGTCCAAAAATAATGGGCCACTTGTTAGGATACTCCTATAGTGGGTATCCTAACAAATCCCATATATATATATATATATATCTTCCTTGTGTTATAAGAATGTGATATATATATTTGATTTGTTGTTATATGCTTCCTAATGTGATTGCATATCATATTGTTGCATATATAATAACTTGCTGAGATTTTTCTCACCCCGTCCTTTTATTGTTTTCTTAGATAGAGCCGAGCCAGGGGCTAGGACACGTTGAGCACCGAGAGGGCGCCTAGTGGGGATATTTGTTGAGAAAGGTATTTGGTAAGGATACATTATGTAAATGTATAACCTTGGGTAGTATTTCTAGACTTGATGTTGTCCTTATTTTGCAAGTTTTTAAGGCTTTGTAAATATTTTTCAATTTGAAAACTATGTTCCTTGGTTTGTAAATAAGTTTGTATGTGGTTTGTAAATGGTTTGAATGTGGTGTGAGTTAGTTTTTGAAGTGAAATGATTTTACCTTTAATGGTAAGTTAGAAAAGTTTTCTAAATGTTAAACAGGTTTTGAAAGTGATAACTTTTAGAAAGGACATTTCAAAAGTTTTTTTTTTTGACGTCTTCAGAGCGTGTCCCGACGTGTGGCCAAGTAGGTGCACAAGTTCGGGGTGCATCAAAATTATTCGTGGATCGGTATATAGGAATGAACTCAATTACTGAGATCATTCCAACTCCTAACAAAGCCCTAATTCTGACCGATCATTTTTAATCACGTTAATATCTCGTTCCATTTTTAATCACGTTAATATCTCGTTCCATTTTTATGTCAAAAATACGTATTGAGTCAATATTTTAACAACAATCGTTTCTGTTAAGACATTTTCGTTCCTCTTTGTTTATTCATATTTGAATCAAGTTAAATAGTATCAAATCTGTTTTTTATTTTTGATGTATTTTTTGTGTACTTCGATTACACAATATATATTCTTATAACTTAGTTCTAAATGTGCATGTATCAATTTCATATTTATACTGATTGTACAATGTGATTATGTAGATATTTTGATTATTTTATATATTGATATTTCTCGTTTGCTATTATATTAATTTTTTTATGATCTCTGATTAGAATAAATTTTCTTGAATACGAATTATTTATTCTTTTAAAATACTATCTTTATATTCAATTTTTTTTTTGAAAACCCTATTATGTCATAATATTCTTTAAAATTCATTTTCATGATTTGTTTTTTTGTTACAAAAATATGACATTCAACCAGCGTCAATGCTAGAATTATTTTTGTCTGTGTATATTAATTCAAATATTTTTTTTCAACTATTTTGTCCTCGTATATTAGTTTAAGTATTTTTAAGTTATTTTGTCTGTTTATTTTGTGTATGAATATATGTTCACTATTGCTTTGTTTTTGAAATTGAATCATATGGAGCTGCTGAGTGGCATATTCCTAAAATGTATGGCTACTCAATGTAAATTGCTTCACTGGATACCCAAAAATTTTATGCCTTGCGTTTAACTACTGAGTTCATTCAATCCAGGGCTCATTTTCTATTTAGCATTGGATGGTTGTTGATGATGTCAAAATCGTCAAATCAGCTCAAATTCAAGCGTTCGGATGCTCCGAAGATTGCAAGGCCTGAAAATAAGAGAAAACACGTAAACTAAGCCGGGGCGGATCCGGCTAAAGGCCCTCCGGCGTGAGAGTAAGTTCACGGTTTGTATGTAAGAAACTAAATTGACAGAGTTTCTGTATTGTAAAAAGTAACGTACCAAATAATGAGCCATAGGGCTTGTATTTATAGGGATGGATTGATAGAATCCATGTTGGAGTGAACTTGTAAAGAGATAAGACATAATCCTAAGATAATTATATCTATTAAGGAGTCATTGTTTGACTTGAATTGGTCTTGGTAACTGTAATCCTGATTGGATCACGACTGTAGAATCCTTGTTTGATAAGGACTGTGTAATTTGCTAGCCGAAACGCCGAGGAGCAAGAATGTTTTATCTCGGCATTTGTATATAAGCCGGGATGCATGATTTTGCCTCCTCGTCATTTTATGATTGGCCGACATGTGAATATGTCGGGGTGAATGATTTTGTCTTCTCGTCATTTGAGGATATGCCGAGGTAAGAACTTTTCTATCCTCGTCACTTTGTGATATCTCAGAGTATGACGAACCAAATATGAAGATTATAAGGCCGAGATGAATGCTCCTCGGCATACGAGGAAGATGTTCCTCGGCCCTAACACTTGTACTATTGGATTATGTTTATGGCCCAATCCATTTGGGTCCTGCTCGAGCAAGCCCATGTTCGTATCTCGGTTTATACTGTTCAGTGGCCCCCGACTTTCTAGCTCGACTTAGGACGAGGAGAAAGTCATCTCGTCCTCGGCTAATGGGATACGAACAGGTTTTGACGCGTTTCCTCGGCGCCTCTTCATTATCTGACGGTTAATATTCTGATGATTACATGGGGCCCCCCAGTCTTGTCACGCCTTGGAAGTTGTTACCAACATTTAATTCTTCGGGCGCCATACCCGTTTATTTGCTTTACCCATGGGTTGACCCGGTTTTGTGGAGTATAAAAACTAAAACCCTTTCATTTAAACCTTTACATACCCCAATTGTTTGAGAGCATAGGCGAGAGATTCACCGGCGAACGCCGCATCCTTCCCTTTCCAGTTTCCGGCGAACTCGATTTTTTCGGCGAAGTAGCGTTCTGTTTTGATTCCAACCGTATCTTCAAACTCAGGTATGAAATTTCTACCCTTCTTACGCATTCTGTTCATGCTGTTGCGTTTTCTAGGACTTTTATGAAAGATTTTGAATTTGCCAAGAACAATGAACCGCCATTGTTGAAGAACGAAGCTTTTCTTCATGAATTTTTTGCTTTTAGCTTTCAAACACTTCGAATCTTTGAATTTCTTTGAATTTTATATGAATTTCTTTGAATATTGAATGAACTCCCCCTTTAATCTTTGATTCCCCTTAGAAATGGCTCGTTCTTGGGATCATTCCCCCCGATTCCGTTATGGATATCACACCGGCAATCTGAGGGTTTATCGGAGAGAGAGGGGACCTTGGTTGATGCTGACCTTGAATGACATAGGAAAGATGTTGAGGAGTTATGGCCGTACCCGAATGTTCATCTAATACCCAGATAAAACAAGGATAGATCGAATTGATTCTTCGACTCGTAACGTTGTGTTGCTTGAGGATAGAGCAGAAATAGTGGAACACATCGAGTTGTTCTATCCTTCATCTGATCACATAGTTCGTGAGCGTTTGGGTGGTAAGGCTCCCTCTTCGGCCTTCTGATAATGACGAGGAGGGATATCTCCCTTCCCCGTCATAAAATCAGCCATTGACGAGGTAACTAATTTTGTCCCCTCGTCTTTTTGCAGATATGACGGGTAGAGAAGGAGAAACCTCCTCGTCCCCCCGTATTGTTGATGCTTTTATGGAGAGTGCCCAGGTTGAGGGCAGAAGAGGCCGAGGAAGGGGAAGCCGAGGGAAACAAAGAGAACGGGCTCCAAAGGCCGGGGATCCCATGCTTGAAAAATTGTATTCCACGTACGGGGTGGACAAGTCCGAATATAAGTTAACTTATATGGGCAAACTTGATCTTAAGACGGAGAAGGAGGAGAAGAACTTCTATTACAACGAAGATTATGTCCACTTCTACTTCAAACAGTTTCAACAGGGGCTCCGTCTTCCCTTGGACCCCTTTATTAATGAATTTTTAGATGATGTGAGAGCGATGCCGGCCATGCTAGGAGCCAATGGTACCAGGGTCCTCGTAAGTTTCATATTCCTTTGCCGTAGCCTAGGATACGAGCCGACCATGGGAGCTTTCCGTCACTTCTACCAAGTTGGATTTGTCAAGGAAATTTGGCTCCTCGTCATTAGGAGTGCACCCAAGAAACCAAAGCTGCTCCTCCCCATGTCTAGCAAAGTTGCAGGTTGGGATAGCCACGTTATTAGGGTTGAGAGTCGCCAAGGCTGGGAGTTCCAATCTCCCTACAAGGATCCAACTTCATCAGGTCCTGTTCAACAATATGAGTAGACCAAGGCTTTAATCAAGCGCCTTGAGAATTTTGCCGAGGTGGGGCTTCTCGACTGGTCGGCAATAGAATCTACCGATCACTACTACGTCCAGGCGGGATTGATGCCGGGACCGAAGGACGGGGTGGTTCCCCTCGTCACCGTTAAGAGGGGAAGGCGTTTTAACGATTGGACAATACACCCCGGCCTCGTATTTCATGAGGATTGTCCGAGGTGTAAGACCCGTCCCCTGGACCAATGTCTGGAAGAAATAGACGTGGTTGGATGTAAATATTTAACTCTGATACTTGTATTTTTTGCATGTTTATTTCTTCTTCTGCTCGTACTTAACCATCTCGTCCTTATCTTTGCAGATTTAACCCCCGAGCAAGAGGCCGACTTCGCCATGAAGAGATTAAGTCCTATGGAGCTGGTGAAGCAGAAGAGGAAAAAAGTCAAGAAGTCGGGCTTGGTAGAGAGGAGGGAGGAAGCCAATGCCCGTAATTTGGTACTAAATGCTCAGGGTGATCAACCCCTTCCCTTCAAACCACATGGGGAGGTGAATGCCAAGGAGGCGGCGTCCGAGGAACAACTTAACCAATCAACCATAGAGGGGCATAGCCTCCGTGTTGAAGCCGAGGAGGTAGGGGCCGAGGAGTCCACCCTCGTCCCAAGAAAATCTGGCTCCAAAAGAGCCCAAGCTGCTAGTGCCGAGGAGCCTGCAGCTAAGCGGGCAACCGTTGAATCCTCCAAGCCTGATGGTCAAAACTTATGACGAGGCCGACGAGATGGCTCGGCGCATGGCTGCCAGTGTCCCACGTCTGAAGGGTATTCCTCTGCAAAATAGGGAGGGACCTTTGGTGAGAATGGGCCGAGCTCCAGTTCAGAGGGCTATGGACGAGGAGGCTTATGAGGCTCTCGTCAAAGAAGCTCCTAGCGAAGATAACTTGCTTTGCCGCAAGGGGCTCTTAATTGCCGAGGTGAATGTCTCCTTTTCTTGGTCATATTGATTTTGAGATTTGCTTGGATTTCTAACATTGATTTCTCTTTCAGTTGGCTTCCGTCACGGCTTACGAGAATGTCTTGGCCAAGAAAAAAGCCAGGCGCTTGAATGAGGCTAAGACCGCCCAGGTGAAGAGTGAGGCTGATAAGGCTTCCTTGGTTAATCTTTTGAAGGCCAAGGACACTGAGCTCGAGGCGGCCAAGGCCAAAGTAGAAGCCGAAGTGCAGAGGGCAAGTGACGAGAGGGCTAAGGCCGAGGAGCTCCGTACAAAGGCCGAGGAACATCTTCGGCAGACGGAAGCCGAGCTAGCCGAGGCAAGGAAGTCCAAGGCCGAGGTCCAAGTAAGGGACGAGGAAGCTGAAGCCAAGTGCCTAGGTTCCGAGGCTACTCTCGTCACCAGGGAAGAGGAGGCCGTGACCCTCTTCAAGGAGAGCCAAGCTTTTCAAGATGCCGTGGATGAGAAGACGGCGACAATGTTCGAGGACGGGTATCTCCATCTCACTCGCCGTCTTCTAGTTGATCCTACCACGGGCTTGAACATTAATAAGATTGCTCAGCTGGTTTGCCAGGATCAATATGACGAGGGGGCCAGGGCTCTCCATCACCTGGCTCCATTCTCCGATTACAACATGGAGGTGATGGCTGAGATGGATGCCCAAGCTGGCCGAGAAGTATGGGTGCCCCCGTCAATTGTTCCTGGTCACTTTCAGGCCTTGGTCGGGGCCATCCAAGATGGGGAAGCGGAGGTCGGGGGAGGAGAGACCGAGAAGATAGACGCCCAAACTGACCAAACTGTTCTTCCTCCCCCTGGCTCTATTACTGAGGAGTGGCTAGAAAAGCCTTTTGATGATGGCAAGCAAACTTAGATAGGATTTTTCTTTTCCTTTTTTGATTTTTTGTAATAGATGGTAGGATTTGTAATTTTCTTTGAATATCAATGAAAAAATCCTTTTGTCTTTATTCATGTTGAATTGTTTGTGTTTCTGTATGCTAGGCATAGGCACTAGATTTGGGAAGGTGGGATCCGAGGAGGGTCCCTCGTTCCCTAATTGTTGAGTAAGTGATTAGGCCGAGGAAGGACTCCTCGACTTTAACTGTACTCTAAATCGTATAGGCCGAGAAAGGACTCCTCGGCTTTGACTGTTAGGTGATTTCTTCTTTTTCGTCTCCTTATACCGAGGAAGATGACTCGTGCACAGGTTTCAGACGTGATGCCTTCTAGTCGTAGTGACAAGGTGTTTCCTTGTCCTTGACGTCAGGCAAGTCATTAGGCCGAGGAGAGATCCTCGGTCTTGACTGTGATTCTTGTAATCCTGGTAGCAAGGCGGACCCTTATCAGGATGTATGGTGGTAAGCCATTAGGCCGAGGAGGACCCTCGGTCTTGGCTGCTAGGAGCCTGTAGTCGTTGAGTCAAGGTGGACCCTTGTCAAGACATAAGGTGTCTGTTTCGGAGAGTCGGGGATGATGTCCTCGTCTTCTGGTGTTTGTGTGAGGAACTGATAGTTGCTTTGCATGTTGGAAGAAACTGCTTTCGTAAAACTGAAACGTGATTACATCGAACTGCAATCCTATCAACTAGAAAGTAAAAGACGGAAAACAAGAAACTAATCTATTGCAAACTAAACTAGACTAGTGATAATATTTTCGGAGATTGTCGGAATGCCATGGATGTTTGAGATCTTTCCCCTCCTTGGTCTTCAATCTGTAGGTCCCTTTTCGAATGACTTGAGTGATGATATAGGGACCTTCCCAATTTGGAGAGAGCTTGTTTTGTTCTGCCTTCCAACCAGTTGCCTCAACCTTTCTAAGTACCCAATCGCCTACTTGGAATACTCTTCCGATGACCCTTTTGTCATGATATGCCTTGGTCCTTTGCTTGTAGTTCACCATCCTCATCTGCGTAGCTAGTCGTTTCTCATCTATCAGGTCTAGGTCTAGGAGCCTATTTACCTTGTTGACTTGTTCATCATAATGGGAGTTTCTCACAGTAAGGATGGCCATCTCAGCTGGTGCCATAGCCTCAGAACCAAAGGTCAGTGCGAATGGGGTTTCCCTGATTGACCCCCGGGTGGTTGTGCAAACAGCCCATAAGGCTAGGGGAAGTTCGTCCAACCATCTACCCTCGCGTCCTTCAAGGTTCTTGGTAAGGGCTGTTAGGACCAGTTTGTTGGCAGCTTCTGCTTGACCGTTGCCTTGGGGTCTGCTCACTGAAGATTTTGCATGGCGAACTTTGACTCTTCCCAATTCCGTTGTAAATGCGGTAGAGAATTGAAGTCCATGATCAGAAACAATTGTATGAGGAAGGCCAAATCTGCACCAGATGTTGTCGTGGACAAAGTTGATTGCGTTCTCTTCCGTTATCTTGGCTAATGCCTTGGCTTCTATCCACTTGGAGAAGTAATCCACAGCTACTATCACATACTTGCAATTACCACGGGCGGGAGGGAAGGGTCCGATGATGTCGATCCCCCACATATCAAATGGCCACGTAGGTATTACAAGTGTTTGCTCAACTGCCGGTAGTCTAGGAATGTCAGAGAATCTTTGGAACTTGTCACATTTTCTAACATAGGCGTGCGCGTCCTCCCTCAGGTTTGGCCAGTAGTAACCTAGCGATATGATCTTGTCAGCTAAGGTTCTGGCCCCTGGGTGTCCGCCGCAAACACCTTCATGTACTTCTGCCAAGAGGTTCTCAATTTCCTTAGGATAGACACACCTTAGCAGGGGCTTTGTGAAAGATCTTCGGTAGAGGACTCCGCCCATCACAACGAACCTTGGGGACCTCTTCTTGATAATTTTGGCTTGCATTTCGTCTTCTGGGAGTTGTTCCTTCTCAATGTAGTCATCGATCTAACACCTCTCCTCTCCTTCTAGGAGCATGACTTGTAGTCTTTCATACGCAGGTTCTTCGGCATAAACTACATATGGATTGGTCTTAGATGTAGACACATCCATGGTTGCTAGTTTAGATAGAACGTCTGCGACTTGGTTATCTTCCCTGCCTATCTGCTTGAGTTCGAAAAATTCCAACTTCTTCGTCATGTCTAGGACAAGGTCCCTATATTTGGCAAGGGTGGGATCTTGGGTGTTATATTCTCCCTTTACTTGTTTGACCACGAGTTGGGAGTCACAGAAAGCCGCCACCTTATTTGCTCCGTATAAGGAGGCAACTCAATGCCAAATATTAGAGCTTCATATTCTGCTTGGTTATTGGAGGCAGGGAACTTGAAACGGATGGCGTCTTGCATGGTGTACTCTCCTTCCGGGCTTGCTAGTACAACTCCAGCTCCGCTTCTTTCTTTTGTAGCTGATCCGTCTGTATACAGGATCCAACAGTTGGATGGGAGTTCAATGGGAGAGTCTTTTTCCTCCGGTGCGTTTTGCTTCCGGGAGGTGGGGAGATGCTCACCCATAAAGGCAGTCTCGACCATGAAGTCAACCAAAGGCTGCGCCAGGAGGGTCTTCCTTGGTTGGTAGGTGATATCGAACTCGGTAAGAGCGATGGACCAATTAAGGAGACGTCCGGAGCCGTCCAACTTGTGTAATATCTTCTTCAGTGGTTCATTCGTGTACACGGTGATAGGATGTGCGGAAAAATAGGCACGTAATTTCCTCGATGCAATGACCAGCGCGTATGCTATCTTCTCCACATTAAAGTATCTGCTTTCCAGGTCAGACAGTGCCTTAGAGACATAGTAGACGGGCTTCTGAATTCCTTCGTCATTCCGAACTAGGACAGCTGCGACAGCATGATCAGTGACAGCTAGGAAGACATAAAGCATCTCACCGGTAGTCGGACTGCTGAGCAAGGGAGGGGAACCCAAGTACTTCTTCAACCGGAGGAATGCTTCGGAGCATTCAGGAGTCCAGGAGAAGCTCTTGGTATCCTTCAATACCTTGAAGAAGGGCAGTGACTTTTCGACAGATTTGGCAATGAATCTTCCAAGTGCCGCTATTCTTCCATTTAATCTTTGAACCTCCTTGATGGTGGTAGGTTCCTTCATTTCAATAAGTGCTTTGATCTTTTCGGGGTTCGCTTCAATTCCCCTTTGTGATACCATGAAGCCCAATAACTTTCCAGCTGTTACCCCGAACACACACTTACTTGGGTTTAACTTCATGTTGTTGGCTCGGAGGTTGTTTATTGTCTCTTCCAAGTCAGGAGTGTGACTACCCTCCTTGGTCTTAATGACCATGTCATCAATGTATGCTTCCATGTTCCGTCCTATTTGCGCGCCAAACACTTGGTTCACCATTCGTTGGTACGTGGGCCCTGCGTTCTTGAGCCCAAAGGGCATCATGATGTAGCAATAATTTCCCCCAGGTGTTTGGAAGGCCGTCTTCTCGATGTCCTCTTCCGCCATTTTTATCTGATGATAGCCTGAATAGGCATCTAGGAAGCTGAGAGTTTGGTGTCCAGCAATGGAATCAACCAACTTGTCAATTCTGGGGAGAGGATAGCTGTCCTTGGGGCAAGCCTTGTTCAAATCAGTGAAGTCTATACACATACGCCACTTCCCATTTTGCTTCTTCACCATAACTACATTGGCCAACCAAACGGGGTACTTGACTTCACGAATTATTCCGGCGCTAAGTAATTTCTGCAGCTCTTCCTTAATAGCTTCCTCCTTGTCCCTTGCAAAGTTTCTCCTTGTCTGGGAGATGGTCTTCGCCAAAGGATCAACTTCCAGGCGGTGGAGGGCTGCTTCTTCATTGATCCCCCTCATGTCTTCGACTCTCCAGGCAAAGACGTCGAGACTGTTTTTCAAGAGGGAGATGATTCTTTCTTTCTCTTCTGGATATAGTTGGCCCCCGAGTTTGACTTTTTGTTCCGGATAGTCAGGATTGATGACTACCTCTTCCAGCTCATATACAGGCTTCATTTCAGGACTGTCTCGAAATTCCAGAGACTCGATAATAATTTCTCTAATTCTCCTCCCTTCGTTGTCGTTCACATTAAGGCCCTCTTCCTCCATAAGTTTATCAACGTCGGGAAGATCGACCTTCCCCAAGTCGTGGTTGGCCCCCGAGTTCTGGCCGTTGACAAGGATGGGGTCTTCTTTGGAGACGGGCAGAACTATACCTTGGCCATCTGCAATTTTTTGGACCATAGGTATTTCCTCAGATACAGGTGAGATTGTGCCTTGGTCATCTGCAATTTCTAGGACCATAGGCTCTTCCTCATTATGAAGTACCTCACGAATATAGCTCATTCTGGAGCTAGTCTCGGTGGTTTTCTGAGATTTAGAGATCTTGTTTTCCTCGGGGGTATCTATCTCCACACTTTTAGATTTCTTTCTGCTCTTCACGACATGTTCCAAGAAGTCTTTGGGGTTTGCCCTCACACATCCAATTCCAGCACGAGTGGGAAATTTAACTCGTTGGTGGGGAAGGGAGGCCACTATCCCAAGTTTAGCTTGGCTTGGAATGCCTATGATTGCATGATAATCACTAGTCAAGTCCATGACTACAAAATTGACAGTAGCCTTGGCTCGGAAGGGATGTTCACCGACTTCAAGTTCCAGTTCCACAGTTCCCTTAGCTCCAACCTTATGGTTGGTGAATCCTTCCAGTCTACCATTATATGATTCCAGCATGGTGTCTATCAATCCCATTTGTTGGAAAGCGGAATAGTACAGAATGTCATGGGAGGCCCCCGTGTCTACAAGTAGTCTTTCCGATTCCACATTATCAATCTGACCCTTTATTACCAAGGGTTGGCAGCACGGCTTCCTGCCAGTTAGTTGGGAGAAAAACTGATGACCTCTTCCGCCTTATGAATCCAAGCAGGCATATGGTACACTTTGCTTAGTTCATGGATCTGGTCCCTGAGCTTTCTGGTAGAAGTCACTTCTTCACGGATCACGTGCAATTTGGCTCTAGGAGGCCTACGCTCTCCGTCTTCACTCTTATCAGCATCTTCTCTTTCCTCTTCCTTCCGCTTTCGCTTGTTATCTTTCTTCATGACATAGCGATCTAGCTTCCCCTCGTCAACCCATCGTTGGATTATTTTCTTGAGGGCCCAACAACCATCAGTGGTGTGCCCGTTGTCCTTGTGGAAATCACAGTATTTGGAAGTGTCACGAGGGTACTTTGGTTTTTCACTCAACGGACGAGGAGGTGGAAGATTTACTAACTGCATGATTTCTGAGATGGGCTTGGTCAGAGGGGTGAACACTTCAGGTTTCTCTGTGCATCCTGTTCTGTTCTTTCCCTTGGATCCCTTGCCATTCCCTTTATCATTCTGGCGAGTGGCCGTCGCCTCTGGTTCCTCCTTGTCGGATCCCCTTTTCTTGCTCTTATCCTCAGCCATTGCAATGGCGTATGCCACTTGGTATGATTCGGCTTTGGATTTAGGTTCCCGGGCGGAGAGTTCATAGATGAGGGGACCAGATTTCAATCCAGAGTTGAAACAAACAATGACCTCCCTGTCAGTGAGGCTCTCTTCGACCTGGTCTGCCATTTTTTGGAACCGGTTGTAGTAGCTAAGGGTGGTCTCCCCCTTTCCTTGCTCGATATTGGCAAGGTCAGTCAATCTCATCTTTCTCCTTCCCATCGTGGCAAAGTGGTTCAGAAACATTCTCCTCATGCCTCTCCAGCTATCGATGCAACCTTTTTTCAGTTCACGGAACCAGGTCAAGGCTGTTCCAGAGAAGGTGCTCGCGAAAGCTTTGCAAAGCATGTCATCAGCTACAGTGAGGAGATTCATGGTTTGTTCAAAACTTTGCACATGGTCTTTTGCGTCAGTGGTTTCGTTGTATTTTTCAAAATTCGGGACCTTAAGGTGAGGATTAGGTGGTGCAGATGTTATCCTCAAGGAGAACGGACGAGTTGCCCAGTCAAAGTCATCATCATCAAATTTCTTTCCCATCTCCATATCATCGAGCCTTTGCTTCAACAGCTCCCATTATTTTGTTTCCACTCCTTTGTTACTGCTTGAACGGGTGCTTCGTTGGGAGCTACGGGTTGATTTATCTTTGGGACGACCATTTACCCTACTGTGGTCCCCGTCATTTCGATGGCTGTCCCGTTTAGATGGTGCCTTATCATGTCTTGGTTCCAACTCTTGGCCACCCAGTATCATTCGGTATGGTTCGGGTTTCCTCGGCCTGGAAAATTCACGAGCACGAGGACGAGGAGAATCTGGGCGAAGTCGACGTGGTCGAGGAGAATCATGACGAGATCGTCGAGGACGAGGTGATCCGGGACGACGAGGAGCCATGACAAGACGAGGTGGTGACATTCGCCTGCTCAGACTGAGCCTTGTCCTTAGGTCCCGTGAGTTCACTTCTTCTTCCCTGGGAGTTAACTGGCTTCTCAAATCAACAACCTGATCCTTCTTCTGATTGTTATGCCGAGGACGGGAGGAATCTCGGGGGGCCTGCTTAGATGGCAAGGCAGGATCGAGGGGAGGACCTCGTCGCTCACCCTGCTCCTTTCCAAGAGGGTTGCCCATAGATGGCAGCATGAATTCAGCCATGGAATGGTCTGGGTGCAATTGCAAAAGAGCAGCCTGTGTCTCATACATCCTTTGCAACGTCTCCATTTGTTTGTGTAACAAAGAGCGTCGATCAACGGGTTGAGTTCCTCCCGCTTGACCGGCGTCGGCATTCTTTGTCTTCTTTCTTCCCACTTGCTTCCCACGAGGACGAGTAGGACGAGGAAGGTCAGCACCCTCTCCCTCGGCATTCGCCTGACCCTTAGAACGAAGAGTCATGGCGAGGGGAGGAGGGTCGTCTGGCTGAGGTGGAGGAGGAGGAGGAGGTAGCTCCTCGGCACCTGGGTTAACCCCATTCACTTGGGTTTGTTCCTCAGCTGTAACACTTGTAAATTGTCCGTCCATTGCAAATCAACAACAAATTACCAAGTGCAAATTTCCCAAAAATCACGATTTTCAATAGATCCAAATTTCTGGCCAAAATTAGGACAAATTTTGACCACAAACTGCCAATCGCGATTTTACCAACACAAAAATTCAGGCCAGAAATTAGCTTCCGGTGTGATTTTGCAGATTCCGGCCGAATTTTTGCAGAATCCGGCGGTTCAAGAACAAAGCTCAAACGGAACAAGGATTTCCGTTCAAATCTAGCAGATTTCCGGCAAGAAATTTGGCTTTTAGCGAGCTTTTTCCAGGCCAAACAGAGGGTGTTTGAATCGATTTCCCGGCAATGGAACCAATTGATGATGCCAAAATCGTCAAATCAGCCCAAATCCAAGCGTTCGGATGCTCCGGAGATTGCAAGGCCTGAAAATAAGAGAAAACACGTAAACTAAGCCGGGGCGAATCCGGCTAAAGGCCCTCCGACGTGAGAGTAAGTTCACGATTTGTATGTAAGAAACTAAATTGACAGAGTTTCTGTATTGTAAAAAGTAACGTACCAAATAATGAGCCATATGGCTTGTATTTATAGGGATGAATTGATAGAATCCATGTTGGAGTGAACTTGTAAAGAGATAAGACATAATCCTAAAAGAATTATATCTGTTAAGGAGTCATTGTTTGACTTGAATTGGTCTTGGTAACTGTAATCCTGATTGGATCACGACTGTAGAATCCTTGTTTGATAAGGACTCTGTAATTTGCTAGCCGGAATGCCGAGGAGCAAGAATGTTTTATCTCGGCATTTGTATATAAGCCAGGATGCATGATTTTGCCTCCTCATCATTTTATGATTGGCCGACATGTGAATATGCCGGGGTGAATGATTTTGTCTTCTCGTCATTTGAGGATATGCCGAGGTAAGAACTTTTTTATCCTCGTCACTTTGTGATATCTCGGAGTATGACGAACCAAATATAAAGATTATAAGGCCGAGATGAATGCTCCTCGGCATACGAGGAAGATGTTCCTCGGCCCTAACACTTGTACTATTGGATTATGTTTATGGCCCAATCCATTTGGGCCCTGCTCGAGCAAGCCCATGTTCGTATCTCGGTTTATACTGTTCAGTTGTGTTTACATATGTGTGTGTATGTGTATAACTTACCTCTAGAGATATATTGTCGTACTACTATACTATAAAGGTAATTGTTAGGTATGCTCATTATAAACCCTCCCATATTACTTAATTTGATTAATACCATAACCTAATTTTAGCTCTATAGACTATAGAAATTTATGTAATAAGTTGTATACTTAAATCTTAATTATAGACTATAGGAATTTATGTAATAAGTTGTATACTTAAATCTTAATTAAGTCCATTTTTAGATAGTTAGTTTACTTAGGCTTGAGAAGGATGTCCCTTTAAAATTTGGCCTAAGGAGAGAATGCTAGAAAGACAGAACCACGGTAAGTTCAGACTAGAACTCGACCACACCAATCCATCTGACTGCATGACATATGACCGTGTGGAAGATATGAACGAACTCGACTGCAGATGCTAAAAGCAACCGTGACATACTTGGCTTCTTTACTTGATGTTGAAGACAGGGGTTGGTATAACTAACCAAGATTAACTTCTGACCACAACTCAAAGTTAAATCATAAATTATACTATTGCATAGTTCAAACAAATAATTTCAAAAAGGTGACATGTGTCCACATTCTTACAATGACGTACCACCTTTTCACCAACATCTGCAACAAAACGACAAGAAGGAAATGTGCTCCAACTGGACATCAACAACGCATTGTCCTTAATGTTTATACTTTAAGGATTCCAAACCGCTAGTTGCTCCAGGTAAAAATAGACCTGGTACTCAACTTATAAAGATTTCTAGAGACTTTGCTGGTGAATCCTCAAGAAAAGTGTTGAAGCTCAAACTCAGATTTCCAGAATCCTTTTAATCTTCAAATACTTAACCTTCAAGCCTTCAAAAAAATATTCCTACCCTGATCTCTCAACCTTGTAACCACAACAAGATTTATCAAGCTCTAAATAATATAGATTATAAAGAGCTCTTGATTCTTGGTCACACACACACACCCCTTAGATTCAATCACATAGATTATATATCTTGGGAAACACTGATTTTAGTCTAGGATTTTCTTCATATAATAGATAGCTAGATTTGAGTTTTGATTCAGTGTAATCTTGTAAAAGCTCCTCAAAGATCTAATATAATGTCTGCATTTAACCATCTTGGTAGAGGACATAGATCATTTATGAGTGAATCTCTCCAAATAGCTTGTTCACACTTTCTACACTTTACTCGTATTGTTCATACCATTGCTTACTTGTTTATTGTGTTTGATCTTGACAGATTTCCAACATTTGTAAATTGTGTTTGATCTTGACAAATTTACAACTGTTTGTGAATTGTGTTTTTTCAGCTGTTGTTGCCCCAAAACCTACTACTTACCACACTTTCATCCAAACCTATTACTTACAACACTCTTTTACTTAGACAAACTTCCGTTGTGCAGTTTACACTTTCTTACTGTTCCCCATATAATTAACCGCACCTAAGAAGTGTAAGTACTTGGTTGAATTTTTAAAGGGTTGAAAATTTTTATACAACTATTCACCTCCCCTCTAGCTATTTTTAATACCCTTATTGTGCTTTTGAGACTAAAAAGTGGTATCAGAGAAAACACCTTTATAAGACTATCATTTGTTTTTCAAGCTTAACAGCTTGGGTGTCGATTCGTCATGACAACTTTAAAAGCTATGTCAAAGTTAAACTATTCACACGTTCCTATATTGGTTGAAGACCACTTTCATATTTGGAAAGCTCCAATGTTGATCCATCTGGAGTCAATTGATGAAGTGCTGGTTGATTGCATGACCAATGGCCCATTTGTTCCAATGAAGGCCAACGTGATGCAACTACCAACACTGCCATTCCAGAGATTAAGAAACTAAAGACATAATGGAGTGATGAAGAGAAAAGATATGTTGCATTGGATAGCAAAGCCAAAAACATCATTTTCGGAACTTTAACCGTATCCACCTATCAGAAGGTCATAAAGTGCACAACCGCAAAGCAAATGTGGGATGCCATCCAAAGCTACCTTGAAGGTGATGCGTTGTGCAAGGAAAACAAGAAGTTTACAATTGAAAGAAAGTACAACAACTTCAATAGCCTACCAAATGAAACTCTGCGTTAAACCTACGACCACTATTGTGAGGTAGTAAATTCATTCCTTACTCTTGGTAAAGTTTTGACTAATAAAGAAATTAATATGAACTTCCTTGCTTCTCTAGGCTCTAAATGGATGCATAAATCCACTTCCTTCGAAGACTCTAAAGATTTGAATACTTAGACTCTGAGTAATCTGTATACAAATCTTAAGGTCCATGAAACTAAAGTTAGATCATATTGAAGAGGTCGAAGGGAAATCCAAATCATTTTCTATGTCTATTGTTGACCATGTGGAGAAATCATTTTCTATACATACCACGGATTCTACCATTTCAACTTCTTTTCTCATAGATATGGATGATGAGGAATTTGCCATGCCGACCTTCAAAAGGTGAATAACGAGTGGACCAAATCTCGTGTCACTATAGATGAAATACTAGAATCCCAAAAGTCTAGTGGTGATAAAGAAGGCTTGAGATTTCAAACTAGTGCAATTTTAAGTGTGCATCTTGATGTGAAAAGGATTTCAAGGCAAACTTATGAAGCTCCAAGGCAAAGTATCTTGGTTTCAGAGGGTAAAGTACAAGACTCGAAGAAGAAACTTGATTTCCATTATGTCTATCTTAAGAACCAAACTGGTAAGACTCAAAGCAAATATTACGAGCCAGACAAAGCCTAAACCACAACAATGCATGCCAAGTTACATTCGGAATGCTTCAACCACAATGTTAACTAGCAACATAGCACATCTGCACGAGTCTAAGTTCACCTGCTCAACAATTTAGCTTACGGGGTGACACCTTCTCCAAGTTCAGCAACCTACATATTGCATTGTAGCATAGTAAAACTCTAAGATCATCTTACATTGCTGACATAATTACAGACAACAACGCATGTCATTCTCTCCATTCACTTGCACATTAGAGATTTGCAGAAAATCAACCAAAATAATCAAAATATGACCAGCTCAGCCTCAATTTTGAGTGTTAAAGAGTGTCAGTGTTAGTATAAAAAGTGTCAATGTTGGTGCAAAAGAGTGTCAGTACATTTGTTCTTGAGTGTGAGTGCATATGCAAAAGAGTGTTAGTGTTAGTGTAAAAGAATCTTAGTGTTAATATAAAAGAGTGACAGTGTTGGTGTAAAAGAGTGCCCGCGCATATGTGTTTGAGTGCTAGTGCATGTATTATTAAGTTTCAGTGTGTGAGTGTAAAAGAGTGCCAATGTTAATGTAAAAAATGTCGGTGTTAGTGTAAAATAGTGTCATTGCATGCATTTTTGAGTGTCAGTAGTGTTAATAAGTTTCGATTACTTACAAAATACCATTGTGCGTTTTGAAAGAAGTTTTAGTTATTTACAAAAATGTCACTGCACATTTTAAGAGAAACTTCTCTTATTTACATAAATGTGTAAACCCGTAATTATCTCCTCACTCGGGTATCAATCCAGGCTAAATTATAGTGATAGGATTTCATCAGTTTTATGTAATTATCATTCATATATGTATATCTCTTTCTTTCCATAATTGTAGATATCAATCAAATTGTATAGCAATTATAGGACTCTATGTACAATTGGTTATATATATGAAATATTAGAAAAGAGAAACTCACGTTTGAGTCTTCTCCCAAATCTCTTTGTCTTAGATGGTATCACGATCCTTCTAACGGAGCCATGACAAATCCGACTGAATCCATTCCTTCGGTCACCTCTACGTCACCTTCTTCTTCCGCTGCCACCCAAACTCTTCCTCTAAACCTCAATATCCAGTCATACCTCGGTCATTGTCATCTCACAAATGAAAATTACTTGAACTGGATTATACACTCTCCGGTTCGACTCCTCCTCTCGGGTCAACCCTCTGGAACTCATCGGGGAGCGTGCATCCACTTCCACTTGGCATGCACGTCTTGGCCACCCGTCTTCTCAAGTTTTCAAGTCTCTTCTTCAACGTGTTCGTATTCCAGTTTTAGGTTCTTTGAATAAACTTAGTTTTTGTCATGTTTGTCCATTAGGGAAAGCATGTAACTTACCGTTTATTTCTCGCAATTTTATTTCTGTTGAACCATTGGCTCTTTTACATTTAGATGTGTGGGGTCCGTCTCATGTTCCTTCTGTTAGTGGATATCGTTACTATTTAAGTATTGTAGACGATTTTTCTCGTTTTGTTTGGTTCTACCCTTTACTTCATAAATCGGATGTGTTGTCTATTTTTACTATGTTTAAAACACAAGTCAAAAATCAACTCAGTCGAAAAATTGGTGCCATTCACACCATTAAAACAATTCAAACGGATGGTGGGGGTGAATTCATAAATCAAGCTTTTGATGCCTTTCTTAAATCTCATGGCATTAAACATCAGTCTTCATGTCCTTATACTCCCCAACAGAATGGTACTGTTGAGAGAAAACATAGACATATTGTTGAAATGGGCCTTTGTCTTCTCGCTCAATCCGGGGTCCCACAAAAATATTGGTTCGAGGCCTTTAACACGGCAGTGTACCTCATAAATCGTCTTCCTATGCGACTTCTTGGTTACATTTCCCCGTTCCAAAAATTGTTAAAAAGAACTCCGGATTATTTATTTCTCAAAACTTTTGGGTGTCTTTGTTTTCCACATCTTGTGCCATACAACCATCACAAGTTAATGCCAAAATCAACACCGTGTGTTTTTCTTGGGTATGATAACTTTCGTAAAGGTTATCGTTGCCTAGATAGTACTACGGGGCGTTTATATATCTCACGGCATGTTGTCTTTGATGAAAGTGTTTTTCCCATGGCTCAAAATAATGGTACAGGTGCAGCTCCTCTGTCCGGCCCCATGGCCTACTCAAATGGACCAGTCAATAATTCCATGACCTGCACTTCCCCAAATTTTCAGCCCACTTCTCTAAGTGGCCCATCTTGTCCAGTTCAATTTTTGGAGTCAACAACTCAGCCCACAAATCCAAATCCAGCAGTCCCGGTCCCCTCTCTCACGGCTGTCCAACACATCCCAACTGGGCTGCCCTCTCTAGAGCCCACTCCTTCCTCCACGGATCAGCCTACTCCCAGGCCCATGTCGGCTAGCACCGCTCCTCAAAGCCCAGACTGTTGCAGCTCTTCTACTGCACCAAATGGGCTCCTCCCTCTAAATAATCATCCAATGATCACCCGAGCCAAAGCTGGGGTTTTTAAACCCAAACCTGTTGCCAACCTAGCTTCTACCAAACCTACTCGGCACCCTCTTCCATTTGCATTATCAGCAACCACCGTAGCCTCCCTTGAGTTTGAACCAAAAACACTTAAACAAGCTGCCCCCCTCCCTCATTGGAACATGGCTATGCAGGATGAACTATCTGCCATGCATAAGAATGGTACGTGGACGCTTGTTCCTCGCACTCCGGCTATGAATGTGGTAGGAAGCAAATGGATTTACAAAGTCAAACGACGAGCCGATGGAACCGTTGAGAGACATAAGGCTCGTCTCGTAGCTCAAGGATACACACAACAGGAAGGAGTAGATTACGACGAGACTTTCAGTCCCGTAGTCAAACCTCCTACCATTCGGACCCTCCTTGCCATTGCTCATTCGAAATCTTGGCCATTACAATAACTGGATGTCCGAAATGCCTTCTTGAATGGCCACCTCCAAGAAGAAGTATACATGGCTCAACCTCCGGGGTTTCATCACCCGGACTTTCCCGAGCACGTGTGTCGTCTCCACAAGGCAATTTATGGTTTGAAACAAAGTCCTAGAGCGTGGTTCCAGAGGTTACATGATCACCTTATTTCAATCGGATTCTTTAATAGTAAAGCGGACAGTTCACTATTTATCCGTCACTCGGGTACTTCCCTTATTGCTATTTATTCTATGTTGATGATTTCATAATTACTGGTTCCTCCCCTACGGATGTTTCTAGAGTAATTGATCAAATTTGCGACACATTTGATAGTCGGAAACTTGGTCCCTTGGGATTCTTTCTCGGCATAGAGACACTACGCACCCCGAGTTCTCTTTCTCTTAGTCAAGCTAAGTATGCCTCAGATCTCCTTCGCAAGTTTAATATGGATGGATGTAAACCCGTCTCTTTTCCTCTCATACCCGGTTCTCATCTATCCACACATGAAGGTGATCCATTGCTTGATGTCACCACATATCGTAGTATGGTAGGGGGCTTACAGTATCTTACATTGACTAAACCCGATATTGCCTTCGCCGTGAATCAAGTCTGCCAACACATGCATTCCCCGCGTACCTCTCATCTCGAAGCCGTAAAAAGAATACTTCGGTTTGTCAAAGGTACCATTACTGTTTGTCTCAAGTTTGACCGCTCAAATGACTTCTCTCTCACGGCTTACTCGGACTCCGACTGGGCAGGCTCGACCGATGACCGTCGTTCCACCACTGGTGCTTGTATATTCACCGGTCCTAACCTCGTTGCTTGGACTGCTAAGAAGCAAACTACTGTTGCTTGCTCTAGCAGTGAAGCAGAATACCGCGCGCTCGCTACCACAGCTGCTGAACTGCGTTGGTTTTCATATCTGTTTCGCGAACTTGGTCTATTCCTATCACCACCAAAGCTTCTGTGTGACAATGTGTCGGCCCTTCATATGTCTAAAAATCCCGTTTTCCATGCTCGTACTAGACATATTGAAATTGACCACCACTTTGTGCGAGAACTTCATCAACGGGGCTTCCTTCGTCTCGGTTATATCTCCACTTTAGACCAAATTGCTGACGTTTTCACAAAAGGCCTTGCAAAGCCCCGTCTTCATGCTCTCTGTTCCAAGCTGCAACTACACGACGTACCGTTTAGCTTGCGGGGGGTGTAAACCCGTAATTATCTCCTCACTCGGGTATCAATCCAGGCGAAATTATAGTGATAGGATTTCATTAGTTTTATGTAATTATCATTCATATATGTATATCTCTTTCATTCCATAATTGTAGATATCAATCAAATTGTATAGCAATTATAGGACTCTATATACAATTGGTTATATATATGAACGTTTGAGTCTTCTCCCAAATCTCTTTGTCTTAGAAAATGCAACCGCATTTTAAAACACGAGATTTTGACACACACACACATATAATACATAGAGTACAACCCAGGGACAAAGAGATGATGATATTGATTTTCATAAAATTGATCCACTTCCTAAAATTACCTAAATAACTCCCACTCCCACTGAATTTATTTTGAAAATATTATTTTTTGAAAGTATTTCCCAAAATGACACACTTAAAAAATTATTCCCCAAACTACCAACTTTTTTAAACCGCTACTCCCAATAGCGAATTATCGATTTTTCGGCCGAAACTCATTACTGTCAATAGCAAAATATGTATTTTTATTTTTTTTAATATTATTACATATTTCTCAAAAAAAAAAAGAAGTTATTTTGAAAATAAATACTCCCTCCTCCCTGAAAGATTGTCTCATTTGTCATTTTGACTTGTTCCAAAAAGTATGTCCCATTTCTAAACTTAGGCATGAATGTTAGTGCAAATCTACTAAGGTACAAGAATGTGAAGCTCTTCCTTAATAATTGTAAAATGTACAACAGGACAATCTTTTAGGGACGGTGGGAGTATTTAATTGAAATTAACTATTGAATAGGGAATTCACTTTAAATGAAATAAGTTAATTAATTAAAACCGAAAACGTAATCGCTACCAATATAGTTTCAGTATTGCCAAAGCACGTCCAATATTTGTTGAATTAAAAATCTCAGAATACCATATGGTAGACAGAGCATCTAATTTGGGAAGTAGTGTATTATTTTTTAGGCGAATGAACTAGTATTTATTTTAAGGAAAGGAATAAATATTCTTTTTTAAAGTATTCATTTTGGGACGAAAGTATTCAGGTTATTTAATGGGCGTTTAAAGTAATTTCCTATGGAAATGCCAAAACATGTCCACTTTGCAAGACAGACTACCAAAATGGTTCAATCAAACTAAGAACAAAGGCCAAGATAATAATCAACATTATCAATAGAATGCAAAGTAATCATCTCAGTTTTAATACTCATTTTAAACATATTTTACTTTTCCACAAACTCACCCCTAAAGCCAACTAACTCAACCACATACGGATCTCGTATAAAAAAAAAAAAAATGAAATTATATAGCCTGAAAGCAATAAGGCTGACAAAGGCAGTCAATAGCATGCATTAGTTTTCTCCTTGGCCCAACTGCATCTGCACCCATATCTTTCAGTTTCTTCATTGTCAAATTTGCCAACTGAAATTTCCCAACACTTTTACCCTCAAATATATTCACAAATTGGTCAAGTCCCAGTGACACCAACCATCTGCTCAATCCACCAGCTCTCTCAATCTTCCTCTCCAGATTCCTAGCCCTCAATCCCTTATTTATTGAGGAGCCATCCCCAATAAGGAAGCTTCTGTACGGTTTCCTCACTTTCCCGTAACTGTAAACACCAATTATCTTACGCCTTGTTTGATCTAACTTTGTCTTGTGATCCAGTCTGGGTAGGTTAGATAAAGCAAGTTTGGGAGCATTTGGAATAGCCTTTTCTGTAATTGGTGGCATAGGTTTTTCCATCTCAGAATCTGAATCCCCAATAATTGGTCGAGTTTTCGGTAGTTGCTGATTTTGCTCTGGTTCTGGAACTGCATGGTCCTCGGTGACAGGCAAAGGAGGGATCCAAATGGTGACTTTTTGCTTCTTAATAATGACCCAACTATCTTCTTCAGACATGTCAGGGCCACTTGCTGTACTATTTGCTACTTTCACCAGCTGCCTCTGCTTTGGTTTTGCCATTACCTGTGTCACAAAAGTAACATTTCCAGACTCTCAATACACAGGATCTTAGACTTAGGGCCTGTTTGGTAACCAAATTAAGATCTTAATTTGGAACACTTTAAGAGATTAAAAAATTAAGCTTGTTTGGTAAGGTAAATTTGAATCACTTAAATAATTAAGATTGTCTTAAAAAAGGCTATTAATTTTAAGTGGGCAAGGAGTAGCTTAACAAGGTAAGAGGTGGAAAGAATGAGAAAAAAAAGGAATGGGTTCAAATCCACACATCAACATATTTTATTTATTTATTTATTGTTACTTCTTTTTGTTGAAATATTTTTTCTTTTCATACAAATTATATTTGACCAAGTATGAAAATATAATTTTTTTAATATTAATATTTAATAATATTTTTATTAAAGTATCATTATATAATTTTTTTTATTATTTCTCAACATTTGTGATCATATTTACCAAACTAATCAAGATAAATATTATTATGGGATAAAGAAAGTACAAATAAAAATATTTAAATATTATAAGATTAAAATTTACTTATAATAATAATAATGTATATGTCAATAATGAATTTATTTTATTATAAAATCATAAATATTATTCATATAATACTTTAAATGTTGAGTTGAAATTCTGAAAATTCAGATGTAAGTGATTTGTCATTATCAAACAAACATAAGTCTTCAAAATTCAGTAACTTAATGATTTCAGCTCTTAATTTTCAGCTCTACATTTTCAGAGCTTAATTTTCAGTTTTACCAAACAGGCCCTTAATCTACAGTTAGTAATAGCATCCATGATTCACTGACTATATCCAGAAGATAGAAACTGACTGATCCAGTCCAGTCTAAAACAAACCATTTCAATAGTGATTATTATTTTTCTCTAAAAGTCGAGATATGGGATGGGAAAAAATAGTACGAATGTTGCCTCTTCGTTGCTTGATCATGCTAACACGTCTGAAAGATTTAGTTTTTCAAGAAAGGACTGGAAGTAGTATTTCATGCTCAACAGCAAAAGATGCAGGAAGATTTGTGTTCAGCAGCTGAGTCTGACTAAATTACTCACTATATTTCAAAACAAGTTTCAGGATTTATTTTAGGCCCTTTTTGTAAACTACTCTCTTTTAAGACACATCTACCCTTGATTCATTACTGCTTCAATAAATGGATCACCTCCACATGGACAACGTATGGACAACATTGGAAAATCTAATACCAATAGTAAAATATACTTATGCCTAAGATCCTCTGCACACAAATGTAACATACATACAAATGTAGCATACCACGTCCAGATTGCATTCATACATCCTAATAATGGCTGCAGTTTTTAATAATCCTGAATGCAACTTTCCATAGTCAATTGTTTCATTTTTATCACAGAATTGACAAGTTCACTTCCGCAGTGAGAAGTAGAAACATTTATTCCCGGAAAAATATCTTTAGGCACATTGATTCTTAGGCCTCTCTGTCACGCTTGTTGGCTTCTAGTTGTCTTCTTACTAACTACTCCTTCCGTGCCTAAATAAATGTCCATTTCTATCCCCTAAATGAATATCTATTTGTAAAAATCTGTCCCTAAATGAATTTTCACCTTAAAATTATTGTATTCCAATGTATACTTGCAAAACTAAAAGATTATAAAGCGGATCATAAGAGTATTTACGCATTTTTGCACCTAAATATTCTTAATATTCCCTAAATGAAAAATAGACATTCATTTATGATTAACTTGATTGAACTTTAACTTTCATGGTCAACTTGATTGAACTTTGACCAAAAATCTATAAAATTTGATTATCCTCATGAAATTCTAATAATTGTTACTTAGGCACAATTAAGAATACTATCAATGACATTTTTTTAGATTTTATGAAGGTAATTAATTTGTCTTTTTTTTTTTTTTTGTCAAAGTTCAATCAAGTAGACGGACCAAGAAAGTCAAAATGAGATGGACAGTATACTTATCAGCAGTCATGTGCACAACTGCTGGTTGATGATTGTAAGCAAAAAAGAAACATGAAAATTAGGAAACATGGATGAGAGCAAAAGGGAGGGGGGGGGGAAGGTTAATGAGAAGATGAATTATTATGAGAAGCATGAGACTAGATCTTATTGATCACAGTATGAATTTCAGTTGTCCAAAGGCACGGGTCCATACTTTGTCATCACTAGGGATGACAACGGGGCGGGTTCTTCATTTCCCAAACCTGCCCCTATAGTGATCTACAATTACCCGAACCCGCCCCGTTATTTGCATTACCCGAGCCCGCCCCGCCCCACGCCGATAGTTAACCAAAATGAAAGTTTGAACAACTTCAATTTTTTTTTTTATCTCATGAAAATTAATGGGAATTATTTCATTTCAAACGAGTACACATTTCAACTAGTTTTCGCATACTACAATATAAAGAAGATAACCAAAAGTTACCTTAAATCTATTGCTCGACATCCAAGGAAAATAACTAAATTCGTAAAGAGGTAGTGCATGAAAATATTTAATAGGCACATTGTAAGCTATGAGGAACTCCATTTCCACAGTCATTGAGAAGCAAGCTTAGGCAGTATTCAGTAAGGGTATTTAAGTAATTTCATACCTATTCGGGGCGGGGCTAGGGTATACCCGAACCCTATAAAAACCCGGCGTGTTTTCAAAATTGCTTCCCAAACCCGGCCTATTAGGGGCGGGTCTTTTCAGGTTTGGGGCGGGTTTCGGATTTTTGCCATCCCCAGTCATCACACAGATTTTGGCAAGTAATAAAAAAGGATTAGGAATGTAAAGCTAGCGTTCTGATGTAACAACCAAGAGTAATTGAGATGCTTATGACAATTGTATGTTAACTTTCCCTGAGAAAAATGCATTGACTTTGTTCCTAACAGCTACGAAGCTTCAAGAGATTGGTGTTCACCATGAAGATGTTCATAGCTGTTATATAACAACTATGAAATGAATCTTCCAAAACCTGTGATTAGCAAAATTTTGGTGTATATAAAGCTCACTCCAGACTCAATTGTGTTTTTTTTTTCTTTTTGTTTCCACTACTCACACACACACACACACATGCACGCACAGAAGCGCCTAGGAGATAAATCCTAGAGAGAGAAAGCCTTTCCTCTAACTTCTGGAGGAATCGAGCCCATGACCTCTAGGTTGGGAAGCCATGAGCTCAAGCCAGGAGGCCAAATCCCCATGTGCCAGACTCAATTGTGTTGTGTACAATAGCTCGAGACAAGAAATGACATGAACGATGGAGACCGTGAAAAATACATTGATTTTAGCCAAGCAAGATGTATAACTACAATGTTTAAGCTGCTCTCCTCGTAACAGGGGCGGATCCAGGGTCAAAATGGAGGGGTTCACAAATTACATTACCCAAAAACTTCAAAAAAATAATTGTTTTTTACATGACTACCTACATCGATTACAACAAACAAGAAAAAAACCTCCAATCCTACAAAAAAAAAATCAATAACACCATTAATCAAAAATACTAATTTATTCATGTAAAATCTCATTTTGAAAAACCCTGATTCTAAAACCCCAAATTGATTAATAAATCAATAATATGAACCCTAAATGAAATCGTAAATTGAAATCTCAAGAGAAAACCCTAAATCAGATATCCCAAATTACTCAACAATAAAACCCTAAATTGAAATCCCAAAAATTAAAACTTACTAGAAGCAGTGATTAAGATCGGAGGTGGAGGTGAAGATGGACTGGTGGAGGCGGAGGTGGCTGTCCGGCGGACGAGGTGGCGACTGAAATCCTGGATATGCGTCCGTCCGCGGCGCCTTCTTTTTTCTTTTTTCTCTAGCTTTTTGTTTCTCTCATGTCTCTCTCTCTCTCTAGTTTTAACTTTTTTAAGCGGATCTTTTTTATTACTCCCTCCCATACCAAGGGTTCATCTTTTCCTTTTGATCCGTCCCAGATTAAGAGTTCATTTCAATAAATGGCAAGTTTTTGAATATATTTATACCCTTATCAACTTCATATATTTACAAAAAAACCATTCATTATACCCTTATACATTCTCTTTCTCCTATTCCCTACCACATACTCCCTCCGTCCCGGAACTTGGTTCACAAACACTGTTTGCACTGATTTTAAGGAGGGAGTATTATATTGAAAGTGTTGTGAGTGTGAAAATAAAATAGGAGAGAGAATGAGTGGAGAGAATAGTAAATTATAATGGTGTTGTGAGTATTAAAATAATGTAGGAGAGAGAATGAGTGGAGGGAATAGTAAAGATTCCTTTCCATTTTAGGTAAGTTTTAAATGTGTGAAATAAGTTTTGGGACGCCCAAAAGGGAAAGTGTGAAGATTGTTCCGGAACGGAGGGAGTATCTAACTACTATTCCTCCCACTCATTCTCTTTCCTATTAAATATTTTTAACTTTTATATTCTCTCTCCTATTCCCTACCACATATTTAACTTTTACATTCTCTCTCATATTTCCTACCACGCATTTTACTACTATTCCCTATCCCACATTTAACTTTTATTCATTTTTTAAAAAAATTCATAAGAAGCATGAAATTTACCCCATATACCCATGGTCTGGGACGGAGGGAGTATTATTTTTAATTGTATCTTTTTTTTTTTTTCCAAAGGGCGTGGACTAGTTTTTTTTTTTTTGAGAATTGTTATTCACCAGTTTACTTAATACCCCAACATTATTATTTTAAAACAATGTCATTAATTGAAATGACTATATTACCCTTCTTCATATTATTTACCTATCTGCTAAATACATCCCTCATTAAATTTTGTAAACCATCCACCATTACTGCCATCAAAACCATCGCCACCGACACTGAAACCACCAAATCTAAAACCATCAAGCCACCAAATCGGTCTCCCTCTCCCCTCCTGGCCTCCGGTCATCCCTTTCCCACATCCGACCATCATAAATCTACCTTCCTCTCAATTTCTCTCTCTAAATTCAACTGACCACCCCTCCTCTTCCCCACTCTGGTCACCCCCTTCCCATCTCAATGTTTTTAAGATTTGCCGAGCCAAATCCGTTTAGGCCAGATCTGGGAAACATAACCAGAGTCGCCAATTTCCTCTGTCCTCATTTTGTCTCCTCCAGCGATTGCACTTTCTCTCTGTCGTTCGCTGGAAAAAAGAGATGGAGTTGGACCGGTGCCGTCAAGATCGACAGAAGCTTCTGGATTCATGCTTAATCAAAAAAATCTGAAATCTGACTGGTCCCACCTCCTCTCTTTCCAACATTGATTTTGAGTTTTGACCATCTTAGTACCAGTTTTGACCTCAAATCAATTCGGTCCGGCGATATGATAAAATTGGAGTTTTATTGATGGATCGAGTATTTGATTGGTAGCCTTTGAGAAGACATTGCTTTTCTGGGTGAGATGCTTTTAAGATAGTGAAGATCTGAGAACATGATAGGGATTTGGAGAAATTGCTTAAGAAAGTGCTTACTGGCATCAATGTTTTAGTTCAATCCGGCTATGATTCACCGGATTGATGGTTTGGTGGCGGCAAATTTGGTGGTTTCAGAGCCGATGGCGGTGGTTTTGGTGGCAGTGGTGGATGGTGCCAAAGTTGGTAAATAATATGAAGAAGGGTAATATAGGCATTCAATTAATGACATTTTTTTAAAAATAATAACGCGGGGGTTTTAAGTAAACTTGCGGGGAGTGAATAACAATTCTCTTTTTTTTTTTTTTTTTTTTTTTTTACCATCTCAAAAGAAATTTTGGGGGTTCACAACCAATGAACCAACCACCCTTTTGGGTATGTCCGCCCCTGCCTCGTAACTTCTTGTCCGAGAAAATGTATGTGGTTTTCCCTCCATATATATCAATTTTAAGTCTGCATATGTTTAATTAACACAATTATAATAAATATTATCTCAAGGCTCGCATCGCATGCAGATGTTCTGCATAGAGCTTAAAGATGTGTGGGTGACCTACTTATACTTTGTTGCTCAAGTTGACACATATTTTTGAACCATTTCATCTTTTTTTTTACTTTGAATTTTGATAAGAAAAGAGCTAAAATATTAATAAACGCTTATATCATCTTCATTACATCCTTTTTACTCGTTCCCTACACGTCCATGGCAAAAACAAAGAGCATACACCTTTAATGACAATTCAAAAAAGACATAGTTCTACTTTAAGACAAGTTTCCCCAAGCAATTATCAATTGAATACTAACTTTTACAGGTGCAGGATATATACCATCCCACCCTACGTATGCAAACATGCAAACATGCTCATATATATTCTCAAATGAGCACTCTGTCTTAATAAACCAACATCCTGATTCCTCGCAGTATTTTTCAAGATACTAGGCCTTCTCTACACATGAGTATTGAATTTCAGCATAAGGTAGTTTCATGTATACGCCTAAGATTCAAGCAATCTTTAGTTTCCTTAAGGCCATATCACGCTCATCCCTAACATTCAATAATCATAGTGTAATGTCATGATGATGCGTAAGGTACACATACAGTCTTATAACACTTCGATAAATGCAATCCCATCTCCAAGACATGAATTTAGAATTAGAAGAGTAAAATAAATAGTGTGGATCATAAATTACTCTTCAAGTTCCATTGACATGGCTTGGTATTGAGATGAGTATGTTTGGTAACCTCAATTCCAAGCCTTAGATTTGGAATCGAAAGAGTAAATAATTCCAAGGATCGAAGGTATTGAGGTGCCAAACATAGCCTAAGGACATTCACAACCACACATATTTGAGTTACCTCCTTGGCACGGATTATCCAATCAAACTCAAAACAAAAATCTAATGTTGCATGCAAACAAACCATGGATTTATAACTGCTCAGATGATAAAATCAGTAATTATTATGAATGCTTTCCTACCTCGCTTTGTAAGTGCATAATATATATATACCATCCCACTGCTTATATTTACAAACACACAAATCTAATGTTGCATGAAAACAAACCATGGACTTATAATTGCTCAGATGACAAAAATCTAATGTTGCATGCAAACAAATCATGTATTTAGGACAAAGATGCCCACCATTTTGTACATGGAAAAATTTAATGAAGAGGGCAAGATTGTAATTTTCAAATATAAAAAAATCCCCATTTTTCATCTCCAATTCTCTTTCTCCATTGTTGACCGCATTGTTTGTTGCTGCCTTTGCCGGGCATCTCACCTCTAACAATCCCCCCATTAATCCAACTCCCATGATATTTGTGTGGCGGCCTGAATAGCCGAGCATCAACGAAGCTGAATTCAAACCCCAAAAACGATCCAAAGATAATTTCAAATCCGACGAGAATAAAGCTCAGATGATTGAAGCTCAATGACACTCACCTCCTGTCAGGATTCTGTTTCGACAGACTTCGTTGGATTCCAAGTTCACAATTGTGGCTTCATCCTGCTTCTTGGTTGAATTTTTGACATTTTAAAAATTGCAAATAAACGATAATTTGAGAAGCAGAGGAATCAATTGACAATGCGGGTGTCAAGATTGGAATTTGACAAGTTCAAGTTGTGGCTCGAAGAGTGAATTCATAAATGTTATTGAATGAAGGAGCGTTGGCTTGGTATTGGTGATAACATTGAAGCAAGGTCCCAGGCAAAATTCAGTCGACAACGGAGAGAAAGAGAATTGGAGTAGATAAAAAATGGGTTTCTATTTTATATTTGAAATTACAATCTTACCCTCTTTGTTAAAATTTTCCATGTACAAAAAGGTGGGCATTTTGTCCTCAAATAATTGGCATGTTGTTAACCTTCCATTGAAGAGGGTATCCTAACAAAACCCATATTTAAATGTGGATTCTACTTTAACAAACCAACATCCCCATTCCTCCACAATACTTTGGGCTGAATCATGGCCAAAGACAAAAGAAGTAATGGAGGAGGGTAAATTTGTGGGTGGTTTTCCAATAATGCAACAAACTGATAGAAAATAAAAATGAAAAAGATAATATCATGTGCATTTGAGTTATCCTATAATACAAATTATAAAACCCATTGACATAAAAGATTACCCTTTACGACCACAGATGACTCAAAAGAAAATGTCCAAGTACTTCAACATCAAATTGCTTAAATGGACAATCCACTCACTGCATGTAATACTTATCCCCTTACTGACCGGTGCTAAAATTGTAGAAATTTAGAGGTACGCCTTGCAATCTACACTAGAAAAATATAGAATGGAAAACACAATAACACAAAGAACTGTTAACCCAACTCATCGAAAAAAATCAGCTACATCCGGGGTTGTTGCCAAGCAAGGATTATACTATATAGTCTCTTTATGTGGTGTGACCAAGTTTTAGGGGCAGTCACATGTGTTTATATATGGTTACAATCACCGGCGGATATACCATGGGGGCAAAGGGGGTAATTTCCCCCATTGGTTTATTTTTTTTTTTTACTAGAATTTTAATTTGATCCAATTGAAACTTTGTGCAATTTTTGCCCCAATTGACAAAAATTCCTAGCTCCGCCACTGGTTACAATACAAGCTCTAAACCTATTTTGAGTAGGAAGCCCGTTTAGAATAGGAAACTGCCAAAAAATCCAAAACTACACATATCCGGTCTTACGGTCTGACCGGATCGTACTTTCTGTACTCATATCCGAGCGGATGCTCCGGCCAGATAACCCCACATTTCTCCTCCGTGTATTCGACAATCTTTTTTCCTCCACCTTGAGTACTTTGACTCCATCTTAAACTCCTCAAAAAGTTAGTCTTCCACCCCAACAATATTCCTTGTTGGTTTAGACTCCATAAGTTAACAAAAATGTGAGTTAAATATACTTTTTCTAGGCAAACTTTAAAGACGTAAATCAGTTATAACAATTTCATAATGACGGCTAAAAGATACTTACACTCCCTATTTGCCTAACAGATACTAGTCTATTCACATGTAAAGAGTCCTCATTTGATTTTCTTTCTATCTATACCTTCCTAATTTATAGTAATGTCTGACTAGGCACAAAGTTTTAGATAAAACAATTGAATCTAGTTAAAATAAGCAATTGGTGCATACAATTTTTCTATGCTCCAAGAAGTTGAGATCAAATCTCATGTACCACTTTTCTATATCACACCGTGTACAACTAATCGCTCAATCATTAGCGGTATAAAATGTGGTAAACAAAATTGGTAGAGTAGATATGGTCTCCAAGAATCTTGAGGACACAATTGATTTTGACCTTCCAAAGAAGGAGTGTTAACACATTTTTGGAACATACCAAAAAGAATACACGACTATCATTCCGTAACGGAGGGAGTACATATTTTACAAAATTATTTAGGTCAACAATTTGTTCATAATATTTTTATTGTAGTCTTTAATTACTAAAAATTCAATGCATAAAACAGAAAAAATCTACGATTAAATGTTGATTTCATATGGAAAGAGCAATCCTTAAGTGAAATGGAAGGAGTATAACGTAGTGCTACTGTAAGGTTAACAAAAAAAAAAAACAAGAACCCTAGAATCACTGATTTCGCTATTTAACAGTGAAAAGGGTACAATAAATTATATGGGATATAGGGCGTAAGATCTGTCGAAGGAAACATACAACAGAACACAATACAAGATTGAATAGAAATTAGAGGTAGAATAACTTACGGTGATATACGCAGACGCTTTTACTCCGGTGGCAGTTTTCGACGGTAGTGAAATTCCGATCCAGTCAGACTAACGTAAGGAAGTGAAAATTGGTGGATTTCCGTCAATATTTACAAACTCCGAACCAAGAAAAGCTTCCAAGACCCGGTCCGATCGGGCCAATTATTTAAGCTGCTCTCTTATCCAATTTTTTTTTCTTCAGATTTTTCCTGTTTTTTTTTTCTTTTGGGCCACTTCCCCTTCCCTAAGGCTCTTCAGCCTAAACATAATTCAATAAAAGGACCAGATATTTTCAAAATTCAAGGAAAATTCTTCAACATTTCAATTTAATGACCTGAGTACTCTCCACAACAGGATGAAGTGAGCTCTCTCATTTTTTTTTTTGCTAAATTCAACTTCTCTCATATAGTTGAGGTATAAGACTAGTTGCCTTTTATATCTTATAGTTGAACTATAAGGGTCCTTTTTTCACTTTTTTCATATTTCTTAAAAATAATCCAAAAATGTTTGATAGTTTATTAAGATTGAATCTCATAATTTAACTACTGGACTCAATTTAATTTGATAGGTCAGCTATAAAACTTATTTGTTTATATTTATTTAAGAAAAATAAAAAACTCTGATATTTTAGTAAAATTAACTCTTATTGTCTAACTAGTATAAGACGCATGTGTTAAATGCACATGCATTTTTTTTAACAAATTGCAGAAACTAAATGGAAAGAGTTACTATAACTATATAAATGCTAATTTAGAAAATTATTTTAAAATTAAAATTTTCAACAAAAATATATATTGGCATTAACAATAAAAATTAAATTTTTTGAAGAATGTCCTTGTACACAACATTTGTTGTTTCATCCAAAGTCATTCCCTCTTCGTCACACACTAAAATCTTTGACCCATACTGAACACAAGTCTTTTTAGAAACAAATCAACATGAGTGAGCGATTAATCATGACTTTTATTGATCGTCATTACGTATGATACAACTAACGGAAATTGTTCTCTAGAACTTGAAATTCAAACGTAGATCAAATGGAGTTAATGACATTCTCGAGACAAAACCTTTTCCTCCAACATTACTCCCGTATAAATTTTTTGCTTCTACTACATGATAACCGAGCTTGGTAATAATTAGTATTGTTCCATTGCACAAGCCTGCAAAATTGGTCAATATTTCTCAATAACATAACTGGAACATCAACTTTAAGACTAAGTTGATGTTGGTAAACCTGAAGACTTTATTGTATTCAAGAACTCGGTTGAATGAATGTTGGCAAATAACTGGTATTATTCTCAAACTAGCAAATTGAGTCTGAACTTAAATAAGTTTTAGCATCAAAATGATTGTAACAGACCATGTACTCATTTATTTTCTCCACAACATATGATTTGGTGCAAGTATGTCTCTTCCTTATAATTAAGCGACATCATCAAAACGATCGATAAATGAAAAATATGTACTATCAACATTTTATGCATTTGATGTTCTCAATAAAAAATTTGTGTAAATTAATTTAATTAACAATACTAGATAAATATTTTTTTTGTCAAAATAAGTCCTATTAAAGCTAATTGATAGACTTTTTTTGGTGTTTGTCTCATGAATATTTTTCAAGTAAATGGCTACTTAATATTTATTAATGAAAAATATAAATTTCATTTCAATTAATATAAATGTTATAAATGTTATCATACCATTAGTTATATCAATTAATGATTGACCAAAAGAAACGTAACGAATATTTTCAACTCTACCTCCTATCACATGCATATAAATTTTTTGTGCTATTGTGTACTATAAATGTTGTGTACTATAAATGATTCAACGTTCATGTACCACTAATATTGTGCACCATATTATGTACTATAAATGATCCAACGCTTATGAATTGACAACATCCATTAATAACTCATAACCGTTGGATCAGTAGACAATATAATGCATGATCTCATCTATTTGACACCATGTACCTGACTACTCTCACAGCCAAATCAACTTCCATAAAATGCGCACTAACAAAAAATTATAATACTCCGTAGAGTTATAAATGAAATAAATATGTAAAGCACTCTCGGCGTCCCAGTCCAATAAAAAGTTTTGACAACCAGCAACAACAGCAAGCAACAAGGCATCTACATGAGATCCTAAGTCCTATACCATATTACTATCTTTATCCCAAAATGAATGTCCAAAAAAAATTCAAACTTGCTCTTTGATCAAAAGCAAATTTGAAATATTATCGGACATTCATTTTTGGACGGAGGGAGTACCATATAGTCTCCACTTGAGTTTCTGCCAATCATGCCTCCTGGAGTAAACTGCCCTAAATTTGTATATTTACAAATATCAAAGCTCGTTGAAGAAATTAACATATCTAGAGGTTGAAGATCCAGTAAACTTCTATCCCAGTGCATGCTGATTTTCCTATTCTGTGATTTTTTGTCAAGCACGGATCATCTGCATGTTTTTGAGAAACTTATGAATCAGAAGAATAATTAGAATGAAAACAAAAGCAGTAAAGAGAACTCCAATGTCAGAAGAAAAGTTTCCGCCAATCATGCGTCCTGGAGTATATTATATAATCCATATATATACAATAACAGAGGTAGTAAAAATTATTCTCGAAAATCCAGTGGATCCGCACCTGGTAGTAAGCAGTAGCATATGATTATCTACAGATATGCCGAGAACCCTCAAAATTACTGGTAATTCATCTACTAAATTATTCCCAATAGTTAGATTCATCGAAGTCAACATGAAATCAATCATGTAAAGAAAACCTTGAGCAACTTTTTTATTATTATTTTGGCAAAGTAACTTGTTATTTTCTTGTTTCCTTAAATTCCTTTTGTTCCTTCCCCATTTTAAGAATTGTTTACTCTTGATGGTATTTTAAAGTTTGGTTGTTGCTCGAGAGGGTGACATTTGCATGGTAGTAGAGAGGGTTTGTGAAGCTGGGTGATTCAACCTGCAGAACAGATTTGCAACGAAAATTTACATCAAATATAAGTACTTTCTCAATTTAGGTGAGAAAATTTCAACGCCAGAAGAAGAGTTTGGCTGTCGGTGGCAATGTCCCAGCAAAATCTGTTAAAAAGACTGCTGGTCAATCTTGTAACTGGTTGGTGGACTGTGGGAGGTGGCCGTGGAATTTGATTTGTTTTGATAACTTAATTAACAAATGGGAGTATTATTTCATGATAAATAAAACAGGAAAATGGGGATTATTTTTCTGACAGAGGGTCTATTAATATTAAAAGCTGGAGGAGGTATGTTACCCCTAGAAATGAAAGGGTAGGAGATGAGGCAACGGAAAAACATTGTGATTTCTAAGCAATTAAACTTAAATACTTGAGTGATACGGTTATACCACTAAAGAAGAAACTGAATAAGATGTATGAGGGACGGAAAGGGAAAGCGTTACCATCCTTGAGGCACTTCTCCCTTTCAATGTCTTCATTGCTGCTTCCGCAAAAGCTTGTGCGGCTTCTGCATCAGCTTCAGCTGCCTCAGCCTCCCTTGCTGCCTCTTCAGCTTCTGCAATAGCAGCTTCAGCCTCAGCAACAGCTAGAGCTGCAGCAGCAGCTGCTTCATGTGGGGTCATACTCCTCATCTTTGCTAGCTCTACATCAATTTGGGATTTGGTTGGAGCAATGAAATCATTCCTATCAACTTTAGGAGGGACTCTCTGCCTTCCCTCCAGGAATAACATGGAAGGAATTCTTCGTTTGTCAGATGCTGAACTCGAGACTATTCTGTACTTGCGTTTCATCTAGAAAGTAAAAGTAAATATATAAATAAATTAATAAATAAATAAATAAATAAAAAGATAAATAACCCACTAAAACCAAACCATATACAAGTAAAGTTCCAAGTATAACTTGCATGACCAAGGTTTCTACTCCATTTGTCCCTAAATGAGAATCAATTTTTGAGTTTCCAAGCAAATTAAGAAAGTTTTCATTTGAGTACTTTGGTAACACATACTCCCTTCATCCCTCAAACCAGATTTTTTGTTGTTTTCGCCCGTCCCCCCTCAAACCGGACTTCCTAGCAAAAAATTTGCACTATTCCTCCCACTCATTCTCTCTCATGCTTTTACTTTTATACTCACAACACCAAACAACTTACTATTCCTCCCACTCATTCTCTCTCCTATTTTACTTTTCATACTCACAACACTATTTCCTACTTTACTTTTCCTTGATTACTGTGTAATAAGTTGATCCGGTTTGAGGTGGAACGGAAGGAGTATAAACACATACATTATTATTATTGTTATTATTGTTATTATTACTCCCTCTGGTCCAAAATACCTTGCGTTTTTCGACCATACTTTTGATCCTAAATAGTTTTCGCTTTTGTCTTAAAAGCATTCAAATGACACTTTTACCGTAGCATCAAAACTTGTTCCATTTTAATAATTGTTTTATTATGAGATAATAATGTGGGAGACAGACAAACATAATAGGGGTAAATTTGGTACTTCTGTTATTCGTTTGTGGTATTAATTGCCCTTCTCCTTATCATAAGTACAGGCATGTTTTGGTGTTCTTATTCTTAAGCCTACCTCTATTACAGCTAAATAACTAATAACTGGATACGGCGAAGGCTCATCATAATAAGTGTAATCCTCAAACTACATCCAACCAAGTAAAATTAAAATCATTATAATCACAAAGTCAATAATGCTTTCAAACCTAAGGAGAAGACAAACGACAAATTTTCTAGATTCAGAACATTTACTTAGTTGGGAATTTCACTCCTTTGCAGATTTATCTACACTCGTTTAGCCACAGCCCCAGACTTCTGAGCATAAAAATGACAAATTAACATGGCTCATGAACACAAAGAGGTTAGATTAAGATTGAGCCATTAAGGTGAGCATAGTTGGTCAACATGTTTACACAAGTGCATGTATGTGCCGCTGGGTAATTGATGGAAAGCACTTACCTTGACCAGTTTACCACTTGAGGTCAAAAACTTCAATTTCATAGACAATAGTCTCTTGAAGTTTGGAGGTGCCCAGTATTGCTCCTACAAAACAGAGACAGGCTCACTTAACTGTTCAAAAAAGTAACTAAAATCAGTTTAGTTCAGAATACAGAAACCAAAGCATGAAACAATGACAAGAACTAGACTATCTTAATCTCATTGAAATAATTTCCTTTGTGTCAAGATTCAACCATAACAATCAACCATTCTGTGTTCCCTTTGTAGACAGCTAGATCAGTCAAATAAGTATTTGGTGCATGATAAAATAAGCTTTGATCTTATATTACGTTGAAGATAATCACATGAAACATAAACTTAGTCATCACACACCCAAATATGTCAGTCATTATGAAAATTTGTCATCATATATATGACATGGGAATCTAATTATCTAATAATGGACACAAGGCAAGCATGTTTTAACAATAAGTCAATGCTCATATGGGCAAAACACTTGAACAAAAGTGTATTTGACATAAGATCCCTCAAATAAACAGGGTTCAGGGTTAAGCCAACCAGAAACATATCAAGGTAAAGGCTAATCTGTAAATAGGTGAGAAGAGCTTCTAACAAAAATATGTCCTGAAGCTGAATATCAGTCAAGCTTGAGCAATATTAGGCTACAAGGCACAGTCCACTGTAGGGCCAGCATCCAAGTTTAGACGCACATGTATACCAGGGAATATTCTCCATATACTTTAATCAGTAACCCGCTTCATCCATCCTCTCACTTTGTTAATCAAGGTAATGATGTCATACTTAAATCTCCTTGCTAAAACCTGATGATCACATAATGTTTGTTTCTCTACATTACTGAATCACAATATTATATATCATCTACAACTTTGAGCTTCCCACAGTCACCTTCTTAACGTTAACCAAAGTAGACTACAGAATATGCATTTAAATAATTATTTGGGATGAATTTTGAAAATAAAAAGCAGAAAAGAGATTTGGGATATTTCCCTATGAAGCTAGAAGGCTCTTTCCTTTCCATCCATCTGCATACAATTGCCAAATCAATGTATCTTGATTCTAGAAACTGCTGGATATGGGCCTGAGTGAGGTTTGTCCCATTTAATATTGTCAGTTTGCTGATTTCATTGAATGCCAGAAATCCTTTTTTTTTTTTTTTTTGTTCAATTATTCTGAATCTATGCATCTATGCAGTATTCCCTGGAAGCTACATCAAATTGAAAAATTCATTAAACCATACTCCTAATATCTTGATGTTTATCCACTATAAATTCTCCTTCATCCAAGTGACAAGAAATAATATATAGGAAGACTTGACTCAACCCACTCATTCTTCTTGGTCTTTTGAAGACGCTTCAAATGGAGGACGGAAAGCATGTCAAGCTAACCAAGGCCAATTAGCTATTTAAAAAGGTTAGACCACATCCTTCCCCACTAGTCAACTCCTCATAGACATTAAGGTCGTAGGATCACTGAGTGTCATTTTTACTCTTCCCTAAAAGCTATATTTTGACAAGAATTTACATACCTCTATGTACGTGCCAATAGAAGTCTTATTAGAACCTCCAGGCTCCTTCAAGCTGTTTATAGCCTCCATTATAAGATTGTCCAGCCTAAAAAATATGTGAATGAAACAAAACGTTATAAGTGGAGGATATTCTTATGTTGTAGAAACAAATAACTATCTATAGTATAAATCACACCCCTCCTTGCTACAGTACAATGAATAGTTCCAAATGCCAAATTTCCCATTTTGCCCTTACTAAGTTGTCCCTTTCCCATTTTGCCCTAAAAAAAAATTTTTTTTTAAATTAAAAAAAAAAAAAAGGTGTCCTCGGACACGGGCTTTTACTAGTTTGGTTTCAACAGAGAACAGACCAAGATTTATAATAATGTATTTGCTGCTAGCTTTCCGCTCTTACAATCAGTAAACAAGTTTTTCACCATACTTGGGTGTAACTTCTAAATTCGAAAACAGATCCTTTATGCTATCTGGATTGAATGTGAAACGAACATGCCAATAGTTCAACCACAACAATGCCTACTTTGTTAATCGTAATCAAAAGCTTATATTTTGGACCACATATGTCGTCTGTAAACAACTTGGGGTGGTTGTCCCGACTCCCAAAGTACTTCCACACTATGTTACCCGGACTCTTCAAATATGCTGAAGTACCCGTGTCCGACACGTATCGTGTCCGACAAGACACCCCGACACCCGCATTTTCATTCAGATACGACAAGAAAAATTAAAAAGAAAAAAATGAGTGAGTTGACTTCATTTATAAAAATTTTACAAGTTTTAATGTTGTTTTACTTAATTATACATTATATCTTTGCAAAAAAAGAGTGAGTTGACTTCATTTATAAGTAAAGTATATAAATAGACTCAATATATTTTGTTATTAACGTATTCCCGTACCCGTATCCTGATTTTAGGACAGTGTCCCCGTGTCCAATTTTTTGAGAAAAAGTGAATCCGACACTAGGATCCGTACCCGTGTCGGATACCCGATCCCGAGTCCAGGTAACATAGCTTCCACATGAGGACCATGCTTGAAATTTGAGTAATTCACTCTTTCAATCAAGTCTCTGTGATTTCCAATAACACAAATTTCAGAGATGAAAAGAAATTCAAAGTATGTACCGAAGAGAAAAGGAAGCACTATTACCACAGATAGCTAACTTACCATAATGCAGTCACAATTAAGTATTTTACCATCTTCGGCAAGCTTATCATAAACAATACTATCAATTTTAACTTAATGTACGAACACACACACATGCTACTCAGAAACCTTGTTCGTCCTCATATTCTTGCAAAAGTGAAAGTTAAATAGTATTGTGCTCGAAAGTTCATGATACCTACACATCCATGTGGCGTGGGCATAGTTCACTTATATACAATGATGAAATGTTATCACTTCTGCAATACTTTTTTAAGGTTTAATTTCATTTTCAACCACTGTACTTTACCTCGACTTTCACTTCAACCACTGTACTTTGTTTTTAGCACGAAAACCACATAAGTTTTGGAAAACTATCATTTTAGCCACAATTTCGCGGATTAAGGCACGAATTAGCCACGGATTATGCACGAATTTGTGGCTAAAGTGATAGTTTTCCGAAACTTTCGTGATTTTCGTGCTAAAAATAAAGTATAGTGGTTGAAGTGAAAGATGGAGTAAAGTAAAATGGTTGAAAATGAAATTACCCTTTTTTATTTACGCCACTCATCTTTCACATTATAATACTCATGATCTCTTAATATTCAATATAAGTTTTGTGAAAGAACACAAGTGCACTACTATTCAAGCATTTAACGAATAATCATACAAACTTATAGAGCATGTGACAGCTACCCTACTCATTATCAACCTTTTACCAGTAAAATGCTTCAACTCTAATACTATAATTGCATTCATTTCCCTATTCAAAAACCAATAAACTGTGCAAGAGTTTGAATGCACAAACTTCCAATAATTAGAGAAAAAGCAACTATTACATCACTCCTACTAACCTTATCATAGACCTTTTCGAAGCACCAGTCTGCTGCGGAGAACTACTAGAAGCTGCAGCAGGCTTAGCATCAGCCATTTCTTCATCGCTTTGATCTTCCTCAGCACTAAGAGCCTTTGGGTTCTCATTCTGTTTAGGGGTGTGATGCACCCTTTTAAGTGCTAACCTCGCCTTCTCCCGTGATCCCCATCCATTTGCCATAACACTCATGTTCCTCCACTTGTCCTTGTAAACATAAGAACCTAAATTAGTATATGATATATGACAAAATATGGAGCTACATATGCTGTCAGGAAACATTTGACATCATAATTAAGTCTGGAGAAATATTGAGAAAGCAAAATACAGGACATAATACGATCAATGGACGACAACAGCATAATGTTCTACTGAGAAGTATGGTAGCAAGTTCAGTATGCAAAAATGCAAGTGACAAATGAAATTACAACCGCCTCAAAAAGTTTGAGGTGGACTCCTATACCCATATTTCAAGCCATGCTTAACAGACTAAAATGTATCAGCATGTCAAATATATCATTGTAAATATACTACCTGAAACTTGAAAATTGTTCAGCAAACCATAGTAAAAAAGTTAAAAGAAAAATAACAGATAAACTTTCACACACCACACAGTTCTCTTTTTTTACTTTATCCTACAGATACGTTTTTATACCATCATGTATACTAACTCAAAATATCTTTTTGGTCCTTTATTCGGAGCATATAGCCAACAAGAAAAGGCATTCATGCATGTATCAGTCAAAATGATCAGAAGCGTAATGGGTTATTTTTGCAATATCAGTATCACTATTTGGTAATTAAAATAGTCTACAAAACACAGGTATTGCCAGGACAATTGTTCATGGGAAATAAATACAAATGATTACAGGTAACAACAAAGGCCTTGTAAAGCTTTAACCTCAGATGTGTTATCTGACGAGTCTTATTGTAATATCGATAGCATTACTGCATAGACAATAGTCTCAACAGCACTCATGGTGCTGCTTTCTGCAGGGAGTCTTAGATTAACCATTTGATGGGCTTCACAAGAAAGAAAGACGCTAAAATCTCCTCTGGAGTTGAAGGTATATCATGTTTTTTGGTGTGATTGAATTCTATTTAATGATTGATAGTAAATTTCTCATGATTCAAACCTTCATATTTACATAATTTGATAACTTCATGGATTTCCTAAATTTATGGGATAAGTCTTTTGGTAATTTAAAGTGTTTGCTGCTTTGGCAGACTTGTTAGAGACAGCTTAGCTCATTTCTCTTGTATATAGACAGAGCTCTGCCTTCATTTGTTGTTGTTTCCTAGTATTTTCTGAGAGGTGTGAGAACGCGAGGAAAACGCGTTGTTTTTTATCCTTTTTTTAATTCTCTTTTTGATTTGAGTCGCTACCTATATTATTTCAAGGAAATATAGAAAAAACAATTTATTCAGATTTCGTGGGTTCGGGGGTTAAGTTATAGGATTGAAAGGTCAAGGAACACCAATCCTACCCAATCTTAAGATCGGTCTTGCTTCTAGGGATTTACTAATTTGTTCAAATAATCAATTTAATCAAAGAATCGTCAAAACATGCAATCAACTAATTAGTTTGTGTTAATTAGTTGGAATGTCGGATCGTTATGCTTCAAGATCATCTCCATGATTTGAAGAGGCTATAGGCCGATCCTAGGTTTAATGGAATTACACTACTCTAAAAATCAAATAGAGAGGTTGAGAAGATAACAAAAAGATATAGGAAGCTTACCTTTGATTTCTTGATGTTTCTAAGGGGTACCCTAGACAAAGGCTTGAGATACAACTTCAAGGATGTTGATGAACGAATTTGTAGGGATTTTGGAGTTGTTTTGAGGATTCTTTCTAGAAGAGAATACAACAAAACGTGTCAAAAGGGATTCAATCCAAGGTCCTTGAACAACAAGGAGGAACCTTGTATTTATAGGCATAGTTGCGAAAGGCTAACGCCTCTCTCGCTCGCCTTGCCTTTTCGGCGACTTTAGAGGTCGACCGCCTTTTGGTATGATGGCAAATTGTTGTGCGCCTTTTTGGCCCAGGCGAGGCCCTTCTTGGTTATGGCGAGAGGTGTGAGGAGTTTGTTTTTGTCGAAAGGCATAATAGGCGCATGAGTAATATTAAATTAGGTAATTTTGTAAGTAGTTTTAATATTTTAACTTAAAAATGCGTTGTTTTGGAAAAACATGGGATAAAGATAGCTTGTGACGTGCATGAGAAATAAAGATATCCGTGATTTCACTCGAACGATCAAAAGAGAGTAGGTGAGATAAATAACAAATTAGAACGACGACAAAGAAATGCAACAAAAACACTACTGATAGCTTGCTTAATTCTAATTTTTAAAGGGAGGTTTGCAAACTTTATTATGTTTACAAGTTTACTTTTTTTTTTTCTCTTTACTTTGGATCTCTTTTGTCATTTGAAGTTTTCACTATATCTTATGTTCATCTCTAGAGATATATAATTATAGGTTTGAAATTATATATTCGAATTCACTAATTTTCACGCTTTTAAATGGCTACTTGTTTACTAATTTGAACATAAAATATGTTTTTTTGTCTAATAAGTCTCACTTTTGAGGTGTTTTAGTTGTGTTAAATTACTATTACATGGGAAATTGTGATTTTTATTTAATGCAAAATTTTTGTTCTTAACAAGTTTAAGCTTTATTTAATATTTTACATATATATTATTTTACCGATCCTTTTGTTTATTTTACCGCCATGCTCACCTTTTGCCCATCTTTCAATCGGCTCACCATTCGTCTTTTTTAGTAACTTCTCTCCCGCCTCTCGCCTTTAACAACTATGTTTATAGGTGAGGATTACTAGTATACCAAGGTTAGGAAATACAAGTATGGAATAAATCAATCACTCTAAAGTGAGAGATACCGGTCTATAAGGTTTCATAGTATTCACAAATCATGTAAATCTCGGATTGAGTTGTCCACAAGAAAGAGATCGAAGTCCAAAAGGAAAGTATAGGAAATCAACCTTCCTGTAGGGATGTCGCACGTTGTCTCGTACGAGACATCTAGCCAATTCTGACTATATTGTCCCTCTTTAGTATTCCGTCAGTCAGTTAATTCCAAACTAACGAAGTTAGTCAGAAACTTAATGAAACATGACGAAAATGCATGTCTCATTCCTAAAATCAAAATGCGAGACTAGAGTAGTGTAATCACATGATAATTTGTTCATAATGGGGGTGTCTCAGGAGGTGGGCTTCATGTCATTGTACATCTCCTCCCTTTACTCAGTTTTATTCCTCAGGAATGGTGAAACTAACTGGTCAGTAAAGATAATATAATTGCTCAGCACAATGACAAGTGCATCTCTGTCTGCGAAAATGGCATTGGTAAACTTGTTGATTAGTGTAATAGTTCAAGGAATTCAATTAGTGAGAGAAAAGATGACGAGATCTGTTGTAATATTCAAAAGGTTTCATAGTGAGAGATAAAATGTTTTGTGACCCATTACTATATATGAACTTAAAAGTTTCTTAAAAGGGAAAACTTTCCAACACAGATGAGAATAAGCCTGATAACAAAACGACAAACGTTCTCAGTACTATTAGAGGCAAGATAACATACATCACGTTTAATGAGTTGCATGAAATTAAATATTACGACTAAACTGCAAAGGTCCAGTTTTAGTAGGGTAACAAGCTTGGTTTATCTAGATGTACTCGAGGACCGAAACTATGATCAAATAGGACAACTAATATTGACCAAATTAATTTCTTATAACATATGAAACTACATAGCGGAAAAAGATTAGTACCTTGAGATCCACATTCGAACGAAGGTATAGAACACTGCTAAACTCTGGATCTTTGAGAATTGTACGCCACTTGCCTGCCCCATGTTTAAGAACCCCAGCTTTAAGGGCCGCTTCTTCTTCTGAAGTCCATTTTTGTTTAGGAGCACCCATAGCAAGACTCTACCTGCAGAAGCTATCGGAAAAAATCAGTAAACAAAATCAGTAAATGCATATGAGATAATTGGGCACCAGGGAGAAGACATGATTAGACCAAAAAGCAAAAGTGGATCCATATGAGAACACCAAAACTTTCACTCTTGAGGATACTAAAATATTAATCAAGAAAACACATCTAGGTTTTGGTACACACGGCTAGATATAGGTAAAAAAAAAATAGTAATTAAATTTACCACACTGTGCATATAAGCACATCTATGTTTTCGTACACATAGCTACATATATCTTTCCATAAATCTTCAGTCAAAAGAATCAGCACGTAAAACAACAAAACGCTTAATTGAGAGGACACTGACTAAATACATCTGTGCATAGTCATATGTCATCTTATATTTACTTTTACACATTCTATTAAGAAGTAAATACTCACCAAACCTCGCCTCATCTACATGGGGTCAGTGAGTACGTTACTAGTTTCGCCTTAAATTTATGAGTCACCCTTTGACTTTTATATGACACAAATCTACTCTCCAATTTTACTATGTCAAGCATAAATGATAAATATTTTCCATATACCGTTTCCCTTGACCCCGCGTGGGCCCGTCCCTTACTTGGAACCCACGCATAGTGGGAGCTCTTGCAGTACTAGGTTAACCTTTTTATCATTTCCCCATGAGAAGTTATCGGCCATCATCTCGACAATCACACCAAGGCAACAAAATATATATAATACCTCTTCTCAACATGTAGTTCATGTATGACCAATAATTTTGGGATGGAAATCTTTTCATCATTTATTTGCTATCCAGAAAGTATCAGTGAGATATAATTTCGTCTGTGATGAATCCAAATAGTTGGTATGCAGTAAATATATTCAAGCATATATTAAAAAATACCGGATCCCATTGGAACATGGCACCCTAAATTGAGTATCCGTAATTAAGATGTCATAACAATAAATAGAGATCTTAGAACAGCATAATTTTTACAAGTTGAAGCACCTTTGACTCACTGGTACGAATCCCAAAATACTAGTCAAAATGCCGACTCCAATAAACGGTTTCACGCTCTATTCCATTCAAGGAATCCACGTACGCTAGTCATAAATTTCAAGGAGTGAATTTAGTTTTCCTTGATTTCAAAAATTAAAATACTTTTGGCAACTTTGAATTTAGCTTAGCAAAGTGAACTTGAAAACTCATAAAATATGTTCGCTACTTGATTTTTCAACCCAAAATAGAACGTAATTGCTCCTCATCCCAAAAAGAAAAGAAAAAAAAAAGGTCCAATTTAAAAAGTGAAATTCTTTTACAATATAGTGTCACTTGCATGTACCTTCTTGAAGTATCAATAAAATTATAGCTTTTTCCAGAGATGGGCTAAATTTTTTAAACAAACTGAAAAGGAAAGAGCGATTTTTTCCTCCACTCACTTACTCCACAAAGCTGAGACATGAAAAATAAAGGAAACAAATAACCAACTAATTCGTGATAATAATATTTAAATAGCTCATCACCTTGTGTGTTTTTGAGCTTCAAAAGGCTAACCAATGATATTGCCCCAAAATATACTACTACCTCTATCCCAAGATTAGTATCCATCTGATCATGATCATAATAAACGAAAATAAACAATCATGAACAAAATAGACACTCAGTTGGATGGATGGATAGATAGATAGAGTAGTACTCATTCTGTCCCTAAATGAATGTCGAAAAAAGTTTCAAATTTGCTCTTGATCTTCTGTACCTAAATGAATGTCGAAAAAAGTTTCAAACTTGCTCTTGATCAAGTTTTAAATTTGAAACTTTTTTCGACATTCATTTAGGACGGAGGGAGTATATGTTATCCCCGATCCATACTAATTAAAAGATTTAAATTTCTAATTCAAAAAACACTCTTTTACAGCTCAAAAAGGGACCGTAATAAGCTCTTACACCATAACACTCTTCAAGGGTTGAAGGATTTCAGCGAAACATTATCTGCAAATAAATCAAACAGATACTTTACCGAAGATGAAATTCAACCGGCGTGTTATAAAGGCAAAAAAAAGGATATACGAACAATCAAACACATGCAATCATCTCTATAACAAAAATCCCAAACAACACATAAATCAAAACCCTAAATTCCTCCCAACCAATGTCGGTTCTCACACATCTGGTACAAATGAAAATCAAATCAAGAGCTAGAATCAGGAATAACAAGTACAATTTGGGAAGAGAATTACAGAAATTCACCAGAAAGGGTGGTGTGATTTGAATATTGATTGATCGAGTCTCGTCTCTCGCTTGAAGCTTGGATTAAATTAAAACGGCCCAATTGCCTATCAAGTCTCGACCTTTTCCTCGTAAGCGGATTATATTTACACGAGACGAGGGTGTGGAAATTGGTGCTTAAAATGGCGCGCGCGCGTGTGAGTTCTGAGCTGGGAGGAGGAGAAGAAGAATATGTGGCCTCCACCTGGGTTCTTCATTGAGGAGACAACACATGTCTTTTTAACTGATGGTAAAGATGGTAACTGTGTGTGTGTGTGTGCGCGTTTGTTTTGACGGCGGTGACTGACGTTACTATTTTTTTTTTTTTTTTTTTTATTACCCAGAGTTAATCGCGAACCATGAGATCTGGCCCTCGGTATCTTTGGTGAAGGTAAATCGCGGGATGCGCATGTAGTCGGGGGTGGCGGCCCAGCGCCCTTATACCCAGGCCTCGAGGAGCCCTCCTACGAGGCAATTACTTGGCTGCTCCACAACACCAAAGAATTGGCTACTCCACATCACCAAACAGCTGCTCCACAACACCAATAGATTGGCTGCACCACGTCACCAAGAAACTGTTTTCGTTAATCCGTTGGTGTGTTCCTTCGTTAGGGTAACTTGGCGTTAGCTTCCTATTTTCATTTACATTTAATTATTTTTTCTTACACCTACTATCTCAATTATAATTATAAGCAAAAATAACTACTTTTTTCATATATAAAAAATAGTTGAAGTAGTTTAATTGTCTTAGTTTTTTTAAAAAAAAAACAAGTTGAACATACTAATATATCTTCATATTAAATGTGTAATAAATATACAATTATTTTTAAAAATAATAATTAATTAAAAATATTTTTGATAAAATAACATTAAGTACTATTGTATTTAATGAATTTACATTAAAATTAATGAAATTTGTTTATACTATGGCAAAAAAAAATTCTTAGATGAGACCAGAGGACTAATACAATTTCACAATTATTATTGGGCTTGTGATCGGTATTAGACTCATCTTGTTAATTGTTTCACCCATTAATAAATCAAATTGCTAATTGGTATAGAAGGTATAGTTTATATATGGAGTATATAGTATATAAATAGAAGGCATCTATCTATAGTATAAATGGGAATGGAGTGTTACAGTACAATGAACAGTATTAAGTGTCGAATTTCTCATTTTGCCCTCACTAAGTTGTCAATTTCCCATTTTGCCCTTTAAATTTTTTTTTTAAATTAAAAAAAAAAAACGTGTCCTCGAACACGGGCTTAATTAAAAAAAAAAATGTGTTCTCGGACACGGGCTTTTACTAGTAGTTTAATAAATGGAACACAATTGCTGTTCACCATGGGCATATTACACGCAAATATCCGCCCCTTAACAAATTGAAGAATTGATATTTCGAAACAATTTTTTCGTGATGTGAGAATAAAATGGAGATTTTTGCACGGAAGGGATTTAAATTCTCGGGAAACAAACACATCTGGACTTGCTTTCATTTGTTCTTTCCGAAATGTATTGTTATTATGGCTCATATTCATCATTTTAGTTGGGGGTTAGAATTGTGATTACGATCATTACTTTTTACATTATTATGATATTTTCGGTGTGTTGGATAACTTCAGTTCACATGAATTTATTTTTGGGTAACCTCCAAAAAGCCTCATCTAATATACTCCAGTGGTTAAGTGATTTTATATATAGCTGACAATTATTTGATGTGAAACTTTGAATTGGACCATCCAAATTTTCCCATCTTCTTCACAGGTTATCAACTTCCATGAAGACACTTTGAGCTTCATGCACTAGGCAGGCGTCAACATTGTTTGTATTTGTCTTGCTTCGTTGAGGCAAATCAAAAGTGACAAAGAAAAACCATTATAATTAAAACGCACCTACCATATTCTATGGATTGGTGCAACGGTTAAGTTGCTCTTTGATGATCATAAGGTCACGGGTTCGAACTTTAGCGAACAGCCTTTTGGCAATTGTCAAGAAAAGGCTCTATCCCGCTTGACGCACCGGGATTTGTCCTTTTTTGTTTTTTTTGACTTTATCCATAAATTGCCCCCATTACTATATATTTGGAGCACCATTTAAATCAAATCAGGGGCATGTATTTACATGTGGTGGTGGGCATGAGGGAAGAAGCACTACCCCGTAAGATCAGTGCCGAAATTCCGTCTTCACATGTTCGAAAGATTCTCTTGATATCCTAATGCCTTTACAAGTCCCCATATGTTCATAACTCATAAGTCTCAAAAAATTTAGAAATCCCATTACTTCATACTTAATCCAAAGTGCATTACAACGGGTCTCTTATCTTATTCAAAGGTCAAAATATATTTACCTTCAGTTAATCATCTAATTTTACTTTGCCTCCTCGAGCGAATAATCTCAATTACTCTCTTCGCACTTGTTTGGCACACGATAATAAGTACTCCCTCCGTCCCACCCAAGTGTGTATCAAGATTTTGGGCACGCAAACTAAGAAATACTATTAAGATAATGAAAATGTGTGGTAAGAAATGAAGAGAGAAAATGAGTGGAGTTAATAGTAGGTTGGTTGAATAAATTGTATGGTGGAGAATGAGTGAAGTTAATGAGTGGGTGGGTATGGAGAATATAAAATATTAAAACTTTTTCCATTTTTGACAGTTCACACTCGACTGAGACGGACCAAAAGGGAAATAAGTGTACACTCGACTGAAACGGAGGAAGTATATGAGAATAGAAATCTAATACCTAGGTATCTGAAATTTAGGAATGATGAGAGCTTATATTCTCATGCTCATATTAACTTAGACTACCCACAATGGTTTCATTAAACCCCCCCATTTCATTTAATCATTTTATCTCATCCACCTCACTTTATCTCATCCACCTCATATTTCAACTATCCATTTCATTTAACCACCATAACATGGTTGAATCAAATTAAATTTCAACTCACTCAAACTCATTATTCTATACCCCATCACTTTTATTTTATTTATATTCTTTATTTTTATGATTAGTAAAATAATAATAATTATTATTATTATTATTTATAATTAAAAAAATATTTCACACTTAATTAATTTTTTGCAATTAAATAATTAGATAAATGACGATAATTATTATTAAAAATAAGAAAAGTTACAATATACTTAGCTCGCGACACAAGTAATGAAAGACAATAAAATTATTAAATCACAAATTTTTGAACTTTGTCCATATGTGCTTGACTAGATCCTTCTGCAATTGTTGATGAACTCTTGAATTACGCATTTCCGATCTAGCACGCACATGCTCTGCAAATGCAGGTAGTACCTCAGTCGAGAATGGTTATTGTGTACTAGACCCACTTGCCTCGAATTCATCATGATAGTCAAGCCAATTCTTATAATACGTATCCCGTTCATCCTCAACAATCATATTGTGTAATATGATACATGACCTCATGATGATAGCCAAGTCGTCTATCTCCCACATTCGAGCTGGTTCTCGAATGATTTTAAATCGAACTTGGAGCACTCCAAATGCACGTTCTATATCCTTCCGACATCCCTCCTGATATTTTGCAAATAGCTTATCTTCATCACTTTGAGAAAGTCTAATTAATTTGACGAAAGACGAATAAGAAGGGTAGATACCGTCAGCAAGATAATACGCCATATTATATTGACGTTGATTCACATAGAAATTAACTCGTGGAGCTTTTCCTTGTTCAACATCTGTGAATACCCCGTCCCGATGCAACGCGCATTCGGAGGTTTGAAATAAATAATTATAAAGTCGGACCGAAATAGGATATTCATTTAGTGACACTCGATTTAAACCATATTAAAAATATTAGTTTAATTTTGAGAGTCGCCACGCCACTTTGATATAGCCCAAAGCTTTGAAAAAAGGCTAAACATGTAATTGGGTTCGGGGGTCAAGTTACAACAGAAGAAGAAACGCTATCACTCCTATTGCCCGACGGATCGGTCTTTCTAGCATGTGGGGTGTTGGTTGTGTGCGGTGTTTACAGGAATAGATAGAAGAAACGGGATCATGCATAAGGAGGAGGGGAGAGAAAGAATTTATTGATGATCACACCCTAGAACCTTTGAGTTAGGCCCTCGGAAGGTGCACTAATCAACGTTCATCCTTGGGGGATTGTTGATCATGGGATAATTATAACTAAGGTGGAAGGAAAGAAATAGTTCCTAGATCCATTGGGTTTCTTTGGGCGAAACCTTAGATCATCCTCGGCTATAGCATATTTAAATATATTAAAACAACCCTAAATCTAGCATATATGACATAAGCAAGAAATAAAGTAATTAAAATATACTAAGCATGCAAACAATAAATCTAGCATAATAATAAAGACAATAATAATAAAGACAGAAAAAATAAACAGAAGACTTACCTAATGATGGCAAGGCTTTTGGATCGAATCTATGAAGATTCGAAGAACGTTCTTGATAAAATATTTAGACTTAGAAAACTCGAGTTTAGTCTCAAGTTTTCTATGGAGGAAATCTCAAGTTTTGTCTTGAGTTTTCCGTAGAATGATTCCGTGTTTAAAGTGTGAGGCGGAGTGGGGTTTATATAGTGAAAGGAATTGGGGAGGAACGGTTTACTAAAGTGATGTGGGAAAGATTTAAGGGTCGATCGGCCAAAAGTTTAATTCTTGAGCCCTGGCCCAACCTTGGCCCCATTTGGCCTAGAGTGGCCCTAACCGTTTCTCCTCCTGGCCCATGAATGCCTTGGAATGGCCGGCAGTTCCCTGGTGGTACCTTGGCCACATGAAAATGATTTTGTACCATTTGTTATCCGTTTCGTCTCGCGATTTTGCAGTCGCACTTTGACCACTTTAATGACTTCTTTTGCACTTCGCTCTTTGGAATTTTATATTTCATTTAATCCCAGGAATTTTTATATATCAAATTCGTCCAAAATTTCCATATTTCCCGTTTAGTCCCTGAATTTTCCATAAATTCCAATTTGGTCCAAAAAGCTTCCAAGTGCCAATTTAGTCCCAGATTTTCCCGAATTGCACTTCAGTCCCTTTTTTCGGACCGGGTACTAACAGTAGCCCCTCGGCGACGCTTCTTGTAAGACAAGTGGGGTCGACGATAAAAGAATAGGATCCGTCCTGAAAAAAGGGATTTCAGGAGGTAAGGAAAGTGACCTTGTGGATGTGAGGTTTTTGGACTCGAGCTGAGTCGCAAAAGGATGACCAGGTAGGTCAAGTGGCTGGACCCACGTCGGGCTACCTACGTATCCCAAGAGGAATCAAGCCAAGTCGTAGTTAGAAAACGTGGGCGTTTAGTACCCGAGAGTGGCGGACGTGCAGCGTCTCAAGCCAAAGATGCGATTTGTGGCAAGGCTTTGGGGATCGAATCTAAGGGCGATTCGAATAATATTGAGAGATGTACGGAAAGGAGAATCAAGTATAGTCTTGCCTTCTCCGTGGGAAAATATGTTGTGTGATAATGTGTGGAAAGGAAATTCAAGTATAGTCTTGATTTTCCCTTTGAAAATTGTGTGTGATGGAACAAATCAAGTGTAGTCTTGATTTCTCCGTGTGAAGATATATTGTGAGATAATGTGTGGAAAGGAAATTCAAGTATAGTCTTGATTTTCCCTTTGAAAATCATGTGTGATGGAACAAATCAAGTGTAGTCTTGATTTCTCCGTGTGAAGATATGTTGTGAGATAATGTGTGGAAAGGAAATTCAAGTATAGTCTTGATTTTCCCCTTGAAAATTGTGTGTGATGGAACAAATCAAGTGTAGTCTTGATTTCTTCGTGTGAAGATATGTTGTGAGATAATGTGTGGAAAGGAAATTCAAGTATAGTCTTGATTTTCCTCTTGAAAATTGTGTGTGATGGAACAAATCAAGTGTAGTCTTGATTTCTCCGTGTGAAAATATGTTGTGCAAATAAATTCAAGTATAGTCTTGATTTTCCCTTGAAAATTGTGTGTGATGGAACAAATCAAGTGTAGTCTTGAATTTCTCCGTGTGAAAATATGTTGTGGAAAGGAAATTCAAATATAGTCTTGATTCGCGTCACCGAAGATGTATGGGGCAATGTGGAAAAGATTTGTGGGAAGTCAAAAGCCAAATATTTGACTGTCCGGGGAGTCACCCAAAGATTTGATGTACGGGGAGTCACCCAAAGATTTGATGTCGGAGTCACCTGTACAGGGAGTCACCCAAAGATTGGATAATTTTGACTTCTGAAATGCGGGACGGACCCTTTGAAGGTGCGGGACGGACCTTTTGAAGATGCGGGACGGACCCTTTAAAAGTACGGGATGGACCCTTTGAAGATACAGGACGGACCTTTTGAAATGGAGGATAGACCTCTGAAATGCGGGACGGACCCTTGAAATGCGGGACGGACCCTTTGAAAGTACGGGACGGACCCTTTGAAGATGCGGGACGGACCCTTTGAAATGGAGGATAGACCTCTGAAATGCGGGACGGACCCTTTGAAATGGAGGATAGACCTCTAAAATGCGGGAAACTGTAGGCGCGAAAGGACTTAGGCTACGCGATGAAGAATAGTTGTGTGAATTGATTGGGATTATTATGGCTTCCCGAGCCGAAGAACCAAGCGATTAAAAGATTGGGATAATCATTGCTAAGGCTTAGAGAGGAGTCTTGTCTCCTAGGCTTAAGGCTAGGGTTTAGAGAGGTATTTGTCACCTAGGCTTAAGGCTAGGGTTTAGAAAGGTATTTGTCACCTAGGCTTGAGGCTAGGGTTTAGAAAGAGGCATTTGTCACCTAGGCTTAAGGCTAGGGTTTAGAGAGGTATTTGTCACCTAGACATGAGGCTAGGGTTTAGAGAGGTATTTGTCACCTAGGCTTAAGGCTAGGGTTTAGAGAGGTATTTGTCACCTAGGCTTGAGGCTAGGGTTTAGAGAGGTATTTGTCACCTAGGCTTAAGGCTAGGGTTTAGAGAGGTATTTGTCACCTAGGCTTGAGGCTAGGGTTTAGAGAGGTATTTGTCACCTAGGCTTGAGGCTAGGGTTTAGAGAGGTATTTGTCACCTAGGCTTGAGGCTAGGGTTTAGAAAGGTATTTGTCACCTAGGCTTGAGGCTAGGGTTTAGAAGGGTATTTGTCACCTAGGCTTGAGGCTAGGGTTTAGAGAGGTATTTGTCACCTAGGTATGAGGCTAGGGTTTAGAAAGGTATTTGTCACCTAGGCTTGAGGCTAGGGTTTAGAAGGGTATTTGTCACCTAGGCTTGAGCCTAGGGTTTAGAAGGGTATTTGTCACCTAGGCTTGAGGCTAGGTTTGAGGCTAGGGTTTTACATTTGCGGTAAGGCAGTTTGAGCAGAAAGGTTATTGGTTTAAACTAGGCGAGGCCGAGTAAGTGTCGATGATAGAAGGTGGGATTAGGTAAGTTTGATGTCCAGAGATAAGGGCCGAGTCATCTTGAGAGAGATACGTTTTTGATAGATTTGAAGAGTTTGAAAATTTGTGGAGACCAAAGAGTGATTCTTGTAAACAAGGTACCAAGGAGGACAATATTTTGAAAGCATGTTTATTTGATAAAGAGGCCTTATGATTAATCATGTTTCTAACTAACTCAAAGAGTTTGCCACATGCTGATCTTGATGACAAGGGATGCCCTTCATGCTAGATATGACTTCATTGGAGCTCCGATTTTTGTTAGAGCACATAGTCGACCCATTTTTGTTGAGGGAGCCCCAATGTTTGATGAAGTGACCTTGGCGAAGTCCCGGTTGATGATGAATGGCGAAGCCCCGGTTGATGATGCAAAGCAAACTGAAGGGAATGGCGAAAGCCCCGGTTGATGATGCGAGCAAACCTGAAGAGAGCACGAGAGAACGGCTTAACAAAAGCCCCGGCTTGGAGAGATTCAATGCATCCCTATTTGCGAGACGAGTCATCTTGCGGCCACGGGGCGGCCCCTCATTTCGAACAATGGTCAATCGATCATTTGGACAAGACTCGGAAATGTAAATGTGCGGGCGCATTTTTCGAAGGTGGGAATGGATCCCGAGTTCGTGTATGACACTTTCGCTTTGGGTTTGACTCTTTTGGGAGAGTATAAGCATCACAAGGTGTGGAAAAGTGTATGGAAGCCCCTGCAGACAGAAAGAGAGTGTTTGGCTCTATTTTCCTATGATGTAGAAAAAGAAGACTTGTCGAGACATTTGAAGAATTATTTTATTCAGAATTATATCTTGATTGCTCGTGAATGGACCTCACTGATTGGTTTATCAAATTCCAATTATATAGGTAAACAAATGAATGTTTTGATTTGAAGGTGAAATGCGGCTTGTCTTTAGAAGGAGAAGGATGTTCCGTTGTTGCTTCTTTGCTTCTGTTCGGTGGTAATTGTGGTGCGGGCTGCCGTTGCATTGATCTCCTTCATGGGAAAGAATGAAAAATAGAAAAAAGATTGGGGTGGAAGAAAAGGTGGGAATTAGTGATTATAACCCAAAGATTTTCATTCCTTCAAGTGAAGATTCTTTGTTCCTTTGTTCTCGCAAGCCGAGGGAGTAGTCCACAGCGCGTGTCTCCTTGCTTTTACCGGAGTGCCGGCGAGAGGCACGGATGCGAAGCCCGGTGAGACTTTGCGAGACGGTGTTTGAGGAGTCGAATGAACGAATTTCAAGAATAGGACAAGTTCCCAAACTTTTGAGAGAATATGTAATATGCTCACGTAGGATAACAAGTGACTCAAAAATCTGAATATGCATTTCTTTTAAATAATCTTTTGAGAATGCCATCCGGTAGCGGTTGTAGCTGGTCTTTGGGTTGCGATCGACCATTGGATGATGCTTAACATGACCTCTTAAAGTGAGAGGTCGGCTGGGCCTTTTGCTGAGTGTTTGGCTTGAGGGATGTGTTTGGAATTTCTAAGGTGAAGGGATTTTCTTGTTCTTTGCTTCTTGGACCTCTAAGAGTGAGGTTAACTTTGATTTTGATAAGGTCAAGGGTGGTGATGGAATCCTCTAAAAGTGAGAGGATGGACTTTGGAATTGGTTTACGGGATTTGTCCAAGAGGGAATTTTTGTTGCTTCTTCTCGCGAGTTTGTTGTGATTTCAGCAGGTAACTTGATCACGATAGGACCTTCACTCGATATCTCATTTTCACAACCTTTCGACAGGTAACTTGATCACGATAGGACTTTCACTCGATGTCTCATTTTCAAAACCTTTGGGAGGTTCACTTCGGGGTGATGAAGTTTTTTTTTTTTTTTTTTTTTTTTTTTTTTTTTTTTAAACACCCTCTTATCGAGAAAGGCCTTCGGATTTGTTTGCTCGCGATAGCCCCTAGTGTATGCCTTAGGATGATTTTACCTTTTCCCTCTTGGGTTTGGAGGTGGTCCCTTCGAGGGAGCCCCTTGTATGAGTTTCCTTTTGCATTCCGCCTTTCTTGAGCTTGGAGGTGATTACTTCCTTTGTGAGTCGAGGGAGCCCCTAGTATGGGCTTCTTTCTTAGGGTCTCAAAACTTGTCGATCTTGAAATGAAAGGGTATTATTTAGTGAGGATAAGGTTATGGCTTCCTATGGTGAAAGGTTTAAGCTTCAATCGCTACCGGATAGCATTCTCAAAAGAGTATTTAAAATAAATGCAAACTCAATTAATCGACTTATTAAGTAAGGCAGAATATATTCGGACCATAAGAAAGATATGTGAGCATATTCAATGAAAGCTTAACGATCAGAATGGAAAAAACAGAGGAGACGCGAGATTGGGGGGTTGGTGAGCCCCTAGTTGATATTCATGTAGTACTTGTGAAGGATAAGAACAACTCCTTGCATCTTCTTTAAATTGCAGTGGCGTGAGCAGCTATTTTCTGATGATGAGCAACAACGGTCTTTGCTTATCTTGATCATATGGAAAGGAGGTCAAGCGGGGAGAGTGTATTTGGGGAAGTGTAGGCTCGAGGGAAGGTATAGGGTAGTGTACAAGGATAGTGTATGAAAAGTATATGGTGGAGTATGGAGAGAGTGTATGAGAGAAGGGTGTATAGGGATGGTGTATATGAAGAAGGAACGGTGAGTTGTTTACTCCAATCAAAGCATTCATTCATTGTTTACTTTATTAGCCGGTGAGTTTATCAGTGAGATTAGCAACCAAGTGATAATTATAAATAAAACAATCTTCTTGAAAGTAATGCGAGATTATGTCTCAAGTCTAGAGAGAAAAGAAAGAAAGACCTTTTTTATTATCAAAGTAACTAATCTAAAGGTGGACATTACAAACCAATGCCCAAAGTGGAAGTAAGAAAGACACACTAGAACCTACAAGACTGAATGAATCTAAATCCTTCCTTGAAGTACGAGGGCTTCTTCATTAATGAGGCCTTGGTTGATCAAATTTTGAATCAAGCGTTGTAGGCGCTACGGTTGTCGGTGGTATGCCCAACGTACTTGTGGTATTTGCAAAACTTGGATGTATCCAAGTTAGATCTCAAGTTAATAGGCTTGTAATTCTCGAGCGGCTTGATCAAACTCTTTTCCACCAAAATGTCGAAGAACTCACCCGAGGCATTCCTAAGTCATCAAAATGTTCCTTGTTGATCTCCTTCTCGGGTATTGGTGCCTTTCGTTGGTTGGTGGCCACGCGAGGCATCCCGAATGAGACATTCGATGTGTTGGACCATAAGTGGGACCATAAGCATGTGGATGATAGGGACCTGGAATTGAACAGGAGGAGGAACTCTTCTCAAGCATTCTTGGATGTAGGACAAATGATGCTGCTCAATTTCATGCGTGTCTTTGAGGAGGTTGATCACTCCCAACCTCATGTTTGAGACTTCTTTGAGGGCTTCAATGCTTTTCTCCATGGACATGATGCGAGTGCAGCAGAACATACGGCAGAGTCAAACCAATGCGTTGAATTAGACTCACAATTAATCTTAAGGCATCTCCGAGAAAATAGTTGATCTCCACAATTTGAGAGTTTGGCCAGGGCTGAAGTTGCCTACGTAACCCTTACCATTTAAGGTACGAGTCTCAGGTCACCGTAGTTCGAGGGCCCCGATTGATGATACAACCGGGGTTAAGTTTAGAGAAAGAGAGAGGATGAATGTAAAAGAGTCCGTTTGGTGAAAAAGGGAGAGGAAGATGACTCGATCCTTGGTCAAATATAAGTGAGGGTGATCTAGACGAGCTAATCGGACTTGGTAAGTTGGCTTAGGTAGGCCCTAGATGGTGGTTTGATCTAGATGGGTCGAGAGAGGTTTGATCTAGGTGGGTCTTTGGCTGAAGGGTGCTAGAGATAAAGGATCTAAACTATGGATGGTTTTAAGACTAAGGGAGCAAACTGCGGATGGTTCAAGAGGTAAGAGGTAGAACTTTGAAGGGTCCTAACTTGAAGGATGTAGACCGTGGGTGGTCAAAGGTAGAGGAATGGACCATGGATGGTCCAAGAGACGAGGGTGGACCTCGAAGAGTCTCGGGTGGAAAGGTGGACCCTTAATGGTCCTAGATAGAGAGAGTGGACCTCGAAAGGTCCTAAATTGAGGAGTGGACCTTGAAGGGTCCAAGAGAAGAAGAGCGGACCTTGAACGGTCCAAGATATGAGGAGTGTGGACTTTGAAGGGTCCAAGAGAAGAGGAGTGAACCTTGAAGGGTCCAAGAGAAGAGGAGCAGACCTTGAACGGTCCAAGATATGAGAAGTGAACCTTGAAGGGTCCAAGAGAAGAGGAGCGGACCTTGAACGGTCCAAGATATGAGAAGTGGACCTTGAATGGTCCAAGATTGGGAGAGTGGACATAGTATAGGAAGAGCACCACGAAGGGTCAAAGAGTGGACCTTGAACGGTCCAAGATGGAGAGACTGGACCTAGGGCGGTCCGCAGTAGAGGGTGTGGACCTTGAAGGGTCCAAGAAGTAAAGAGCGGACCTCGGAGGGTCCTAGAAGTGGACCTTGAAGGGTCCAAGAAGTGAGGAGTGGACCTCGGAGGGTCCTAGAAATAAGGAGTGGACCTCGGAGGGTCCTAGAAATGAGGAGCGGACCTCGGAGGGTCCTAGAAATGAGGAGCGGACCTCGGAGGGTCCTAGAAATGAGGAGCGGACCTCGGAGGGTCCTAGAATAGAGGAGCGGACCTCGGAGGGTCCTAGAAATGAAGAGCGGACCTCGAAGGGTCCTAGAAATGAGGAGCGGACCTCGAAGGGTCCTAGAAATGAAAAGCGGACCTCGGAGGGTCCTAGAAATGGAGAGCGGACCTCGGAGGGTCCTAGAAATGGAGAGCGGACCTCGGAGGGTCCTAGAAATGAAGAGTGGACCTCGGAGGGTCCTAGAAATGAAGAGCGGACCTCGGAGGGTCTTAGAAGTGAGGAGCGAACCTCGGAGGGTCCTAGAAATGAGGAGCGGACCTCGGAGGGTCTTAAAAATGAGGAGTGGACCTCGGAAGGTCCTAAAAATGAGGAGCGGACCTCGGAGGGTCCTAAAAAATGAGGAGCGGAATGAGGAGCGGACCTCGGAGGGTCCTAAAAATGAGGAGCGGACCTCGGAAGGTCCTAAAAATGAAGAGTGGACCTCGGAAGGTCCTAAAAATGAGGAGTGGTTAAGCATTTTATTTACAAAAAAGCCCTTTATATTTTTTTTTATAGGACCTACTCTTGGTTGGAAGGGATACCCCTTTTTCGCAACTAACTAAAGGTCCTAAAGTGGTGGATCCTAACGATTAACCGTCTCATATAGACATTTAATATGATATTTATGGAGAGTACCACAAACCTATGATAGGCCAAGATCTTTTAACAATATATCACTCAACCTTACATAGCACGTTTTCTTAAAAGGAAATCAATTTTTTAGTGCCTTTAATCTCTCGATAGATCTTGACTTATCACTGGTTCGTAGCGACTTAACATAAAGACCTTATTAATTGTCTATATAAAAAAGCTAGTCAAACCAACCGGTCACAGGGAGTGTACTCTTAACAAAGTGGGTGACACAAGGGTTAGATTTCAGGCTCCCACCGTGCAGCCGAAGCGCACTGATGAGTGGATGACCAAGTGAGACTCGGAAGGGAGGCGACATGATCACCACACTTCCCGCACTTTGGCTTCTCCGATGGGTTAAAGGGTGTCTGTGCAGTGTGACACGGACTCTAGTGGTAGTGTGAGGTAAAAAGTCTAATTCTTTTTTAAGGAAAAAAGAGAAAGATTTTTTTATGAGATGCATGCATGCAATGCAACAGTTAAGAATAGGAGAAAAAGAAAAAGGAAGTAAAACACAACACCATACAAGAAGACGAAAGTCTGACCCACTTAGTTTGAAAAAATTTCAAAACAGTCCCCAGCAGAGTCGCCACTGTGAATACCCCGTCCCGATGCAACGCGCATTCGGAAGTTTGAAATAATTAATCATATAAAGTCGGATCGAAATAGGATATTCATTTAGTGACACTCGATTTAAACCATATTAAAATATTAGTTTAATTTTGAGAGTCGCCACGCCACTTTGATATAGCCCAAAGCTTTGAAAAAAGGCTAAACGATTAATTGGGTTCGGGGTCAAGTTACAACGAAGAAGAAACGCTATCACTCCTATTGCCCGACGGATCGGTCTTTCTAGCATGTGGGGTGTTGGTTGTGTGCGGTGTTTACAGGAATAGATAGAAGAAACGGGATCATGCATAAGGAGGAGGGGAGAGAAAGAATTTATTGATGATCACACCCTAGAACCTTTGAGTTAGGCCCTCGGAAGGTGCACTAATCAACGTTCATCCTTGGGGGATTGTTGATCATGGGATAATTATAACTAAGGTGGAAGGAAAGAAATAGTTCCTAGATCCATTGGGTTTCTTTGGGCGAAACCTTAGATCATCCTCGGCTATTGCATATTTAAATATATTAAAACAGTCCTAAATCTAGCATAAATGACATAAGCAAGAAATAAAGTAATTAAAATATACTAAGCATGCAAACAATAAATCTAGCATAATAATAAAGACAATAATAATAAAGACAGAAAAAATAAACAGAAGACTTACCTAATGATGGCAAGGCTTTTGGATCGAATCTATGAAGATTCGAAGAACGTTCTTGATAAAATATTTAGACTTAGAAAACTCGAGTTTAGTCTCAAGTTTTCTATGGAGGAAATCTCAAGTTTTGTCTTGAGTTTTCCGTAGAATGATTCCGTGTTTAAAATGTGAGGCGGAGTGGGGTTTATATAGTGAAAGGAATTGGGGAGGAACGGTTACGAAAGTGATGTGGGAAAACTGAAAGGGTCGATCGGCCTTAAAAATAAGGTTCGATCGGCACAAAAAGGAAGATTCTGGCGGCAGTGGACAATGGTCGATCGGCACAATATTATAAAGCCCAGCCTGGGCCCAAATTGGCCTAGAATGGCCCTAACCATTTTCTCCTGGCCGGCCACCTTGAAGTTCTTGGCCTAGCAAGCTCGGCCACTTACAGCAAACCTTGGACACAATTTAGTACCATAAATATCCGTTTCGTCTCTGTTATTTCCAAGTCCATTTTGACCACTTTAATGACTTCTTTTGCACTTCGCTCTTTGGGACTTTATCTTTCATTTAATCCCAGGAATTTTTATATATCAAATTCGTCCAAAATTTCCATATTTCCCGTTTAGTCCCTGAATTTTCCATAAATTCCAATTTGGTCCAAAAAGCTTCCAAATTCCAATTTAGTCCCAAATTTTCCCGAATTGCACTTCAGTCCCTTTTTTCGGACCGGGTACTAACATCATTAAACCGTCTTCCCCTCTTGACGAGGACGAGAGGAACTATACCATCCTTCGGTCCCGACATCAGTCCAGCCTGGACATAGTAACGGTCATCGGCCTCCAAGGCATCCTAATCAAGGAGAGAAACTTTGGAAAACTCGGTGAGATGCTTGATCAGGTCCATTGTCGACTCGGCTAATACCACTTCCCTAGGAACGGCAGGCTTGTCAGTAGGAGAGGGAAACTCCCAGCCTCGCCGGCTCTCTACCCTAATAGCATGGTTATCCCAGCCTGACACTTTGCTAGACATTGGAAGGAAGATCTTCAGTTTCAGAGAATCACTCCTTATCACAATAAGCTTACTCCCCTTCATGTATCCGATGGTGAAAAAATGATGGAAAGCAGCTTGGATAGGTTCGAAACCTAAGCTACGACACAATACAAAGAAGTCGATGAGGACCCTAGTGTCATTGGCTCCTAGCATAGCCGGGACGGCTCTCATACCGCCGAGGAACTCGTTGATAAAGGGATCCAAGGGGAGACGTGGCCCCTGCTGAAACTGTTTGAAGTAGAAGTAAACGTGGTTGTCATTGTAATAGAACCGGTGCTTCTCCTCCTCTGTGTCGAAGGCGGGTTTGCCGATGTATGTTAACTTATACTCACTCTTATCTACTCCATACTTGGTATATAACGCCTCTAGCATGGGATCCCCTGCCTTAACTGGTCTAGCTCGGCCTCGGCCTCCCTTACCTTGGTCACCTCTCCCTCGGCCTCCTCTGCCATCGACTTGCTCGCCCTCAACAAAGGCGTCAACGATCTTAGTAGACGAGGAGGCCTCACCCCCTCTTCCCGTCATATCTGCAAGAATCGGAGGTCAAGAATCAGTTATAAAACGTCCAAAGTCCTATGCCAAGATGGGGAAGTGGAGTTCCCCTCCTCGTCTTTTACAAGAAGGCCGAGGAGGGAGTCTTACCACTCAACCGAGTACGAGCTAGGAGATCCGAGGATGGGTAGAACAAATTGATATGCTCAATCATCTCGGCCCTATTTTCGAACAACACGATACTGGGGGAGAAGGAATCAACTCTATCTATCCTCGTCTGATCAGGGTACTGAATGTACATTCTCGTACAACCATACTTCCTCAACATGTCCCCTATTTCTGTCAAGTTCACCAACATCCATGGCCCTCTTTCTCTTCTGTAAACTCTAAAATTGCCCTTGTGGTATCCGTAAAGGAATCGAGGGGAATGGTCCCAAGAACGAGCCATTTCTAAAGGGGAATAAAGGGGCAAGAATATTCAAGAATCAAATTGAAATTGTCAATGGCTTCACTGGAAAGAGATGTTACCGTAGATGTTACCCAGCACCTTGGATAACACACTGACAGACAACACACACACACCAAATTAAATAGTTTGTAAAAACTTTGTGTAGCGGAAATAAATAACACAAGATATAATTTTCTCAAGTTATATAAATATATAACTTGAGTGTGCCTAGATGGCGAAGACTTTATAATCAATATAGAAAAATTACAAAGTTGAAAGTTCCCTATTGCTAATACAATGATGATGCTCGAACTAAATGAGACAAAGCATGAATCCTATCCTTAGCCAACACTCTCTTAAACACTCAGTGTTTAAGCTAGAATCACAAGGGAGGAAGGATATGCGAACCAAAGAACTTTGTCTCTCTTGTGCTAAAGGTGTGTGTGTTTCGTATTTGGCATACTTCAAATGAACCACACCTAGCCTATTTATAGCCTTCAAATGCCTTGGAGGCTACTCCAAAATAACAGCCTTAGACCTTCAGATCGTGTGAGAGGAGTGGAGAGATTTCTTGGCTTGAATTCCTCTTCTTGCGCCAACTTCCCTAAAATGTAGCAACCGAAACTTGAAGCCCAAGTCCTTGCTTCATCACCTTGTACTCTCTTGCTTTCTTTGTATTGTACACTTCAATTAATCAGCAACAAATCCATGACTTGGTCTTCCCACGTTTTTCTTTCTTCATCAAATAATATGGACCAAGCAAAAGTTATCTGTAAATCTTTATTTACGTATAATTCTTCCAACAACTTCTTCCTTGTCTTTAGCATTTAATCCAGCCATGTATTAACCTGAAATATGGACCAACAAACACATATATCTTGCAAATAATATTAGACATTAGGATATAAATTAATATGGAAAGAATTATTAAATTACAAATCATTTCAGCTCGGGTAACACCCAACTGTCAGTGATAGCACCTGTGGTAACACCCACAGTCTGCATTAACAATCTCCCCCATAATTTATAATTTCTTTCCAAACTCTAAAGTGCTGATCCCTGCAAGAAAACGTTAGCCATACAGAGCAACTTCATAGTTATCAACTCCCCCATAATCAAGGAATTAACAACCACAATGATTTATCACAAAAATACTAATTATTAAAACATATTTTTCAAAATACGTTTTCCAAATAACTAGCAACCTAAAGTACCAAAGATAAACCAAAGTTACTAAGCTACTTCAAGTTCAAACAACCTTAAAAGTTTAAAAACCAAAAGCAAATAAAACAAACCACCAAAGTATTAAAACATGTTCCGACTTAAAAACATAAAAGTAAATTGTTTTTCAACCACCAAAAGTACCATAACCATAAGAGCGGCAACATCAACCTTCAGGTGATGTATTGTACTCACTCTTCTCGCTCATCATCAGCTTCATCTTCCTCCTGTTCATCCCCTTCTTCATCTCCAGCATCTGTGGCAGCACCTTCAGTAACATCTGCAGCAGCACCACTGGCATCTCCACCACCACCACCACTTGGACCAGCTCCATCAGCACTATTATCTCCCCCAGTTTGGGAAGAAACCTGCCGTATAAATTCATCAGTAATTTCCTTGAGCTTAGCCCATCCTTGCACAATCTCGGCAATGGTAGAGGTTTGTTTGTGGAGAAACGTCAAAACTGTGGTCTTTGGTATTGTTGGTGAAGCATTCCCCAACAAATTGTACACATTAGCAAGAACATGAGCTGCATCTGTACCTGAAAAACTTGGAGATTTCGGAGTAACATTCGGGATAACAGATTGAGTAACACCCTTAGCAGAAACCGCTTCACTTGACCCAAATTCATTTATCTTTGACCAAGGAAGATCACCAGTGTACCTTACACTCTTAGTGTTCTTCTTAGTCAGCTGAGTATCTATAGCATAGAGATCAAGAGCTTGAGTGTACACATCCGACTCCTCAATGGGTATTTTCTGAGCTTTCAAGACTTGGAATATCAAGGAAGGGTATGGAAACATTGAAATGTCCTTTCTCTTTACCCCATGAAGCCAAGTGCCTAAATATTACTCTACCCAAATTCACCCTTTGATTTTTCCCCAACTTGTACAAAATATCGGCTTGTTGCAAAGTCACATATTGTTCATTGGTTGTAGGAACCCAATTAAAAATGCAAAGCTTGTGAAGCACGGCAAAGAGTGAAGTGAGACGGGAAGCAAGAAAATGAACTTTGGTTTTGGGATTCGGGTTCTGTGGCCATTCATGCACGACATTATGAGAGATAAACCTAGCAATTTCATCCTTATGAACAATAGGACCATCATCATCCATATTTGGGAGTCCCAAAGTTTTGTTGATCAATGAGGGGGTAATAGAAAAAATTTTGTTCCTTAAAAACACCTTTCCAAATTGATCGGACTTCTCATTATCTAGGTTGGCATAGAAATTTTTGACAATAGATTCAACAAATTTCGAAGGGTGCAAGTTAGCTTTCAAAAAATTTCTATCCTCCAAGAACTGAAATACACCATGCTTTTTGAAATCAACCTCGTCAATGTGCTTTTCTTTGAGAATTTTCGTGTCACTATGTTTCAACCAAAACTCCATATTTTCTTTTCGATAGAATTCCAATGAAAAGTAAGGTTTTGGAAAAGCAACATTCACATCTTCAAACTCTTTCTCAAGAAAATCAGTGGACTCAGAATATGCAAACTCACTAATCGAAGACTTTGAAGCTTTAGAAACAGAGGATGTTACCTTGGGTGTTCCAGCTTTCTGAGTAACATCTTTGACAGCAGCCCACTTGCTTTTGCCTTTAATGTTTCTTTTCACAACTTCATACAAGGGCTCTTCTTCCTCAATCTCCCAATCTTCAAAAGTCTCAATAGAATGGCTCTTTTCAGCATCGGCATTGAAGTCTTCATCCGAAACATGAGCCGAGGAGAGACCAAGAGAGGATTCTTCAGAAACTTCAACTGGATCGGAGGATGTGTTGGATTTTGAAGTCCCTTTGATCCTCATTGCAGTGAGCCTACTAGAGATCCTCTTTTTGACGGGTTGTCCGGAGGGTTTGTGAGCAATGGCCTTTCTTTTGGTCTTTTTGGTTGACGGAACGGTTGGAAGAGGTGGTAATGTCACAATGGGCAAGGGTTGCGCCATTGTTGTCACCAAGGGAGGATCATCAACCGACATTGTCATTGCCGGAGACACATTGAGAGGGGTGGTCGAAGTGTCCATTAGACTAGGACAACTTGAGCCAACACCCGGAGATACCTCCAAAGGGGCGGATTGCTTCTTGGAAGGGGTTGCCATGGTTAGGGTTTAGGAAGGTTTAGGAATTTAGGAAGGTTTTGATTTTTAGAAGGTTTGAGAGAGAGAGATTGACAGTGACGGAGGGAGTATATAACGCCTAGAGAGAGAGAAGGGGGAGGAGGCGTTGGCTTAGAGAGAGATAGGGAGAAAAAATGGGACTTTAAATTAGGATAGGATTTTAATTTGATTAGACTTATCCCATCTCCTATTTTTACTCACCTAATTAACCTCCTCCTATTTTCCTAGCCACAAAAAAATAATTACATTTGAAATTTACTCCCCCTATTTTCTAGGCCACAAAGATTAAATCAAATACAAAGCTCCTCACACAAAGATTAACATCCGGCCATTATTTTGAATTTTTTTTTTTTTAATTTTCAGATTTTTTAATTTTTAATTTTTTTTAAATATATATAAAAAAAACGGAAATAAAAAATAATAAACAAATACAAATATACCAAGTCCATATGGTTTTTGAAAATCAAATCCCTAGATTTTAGGACTTAGTTATTTGAGTTGTTTATCAAAGGTAAATTGGTTAGTTAAAGACTTTTTCAAACTTTTAAAACTCTTAAACAATAAAAAGACTTTCAAAGTTTAAAAATTTAAATAACTAAACCGAAAATAAAGAAAATAAAAAATAATATAGCACATACAAATATGTTAATGGAAATGATGGTAACACCTAGGATAACACATATGATAAACATCCCTTGATAAATATATTCAGTTTCAAACACTTGAGGCATAACAAGCTTAGCTATTTTCAAACACTTCAGGCATAACAAGCTTGTTAGACCACGAGGCATAGCAATTTATAAAATTCTTTTACACTTCTTTAAACAAGGAAGCATCGTAGTAACGAGCTCCGTGCCCCGAGTTTTATTTCAAGTGTAAAGTTTCATTGATTTATGCCTTTCAAGTAGGGTACACTGTAGTAGCGAGCTCTATGTCCCTAATACTAAGCATAAATCACTTCATACATTCACATTGGCAAGAGTGCATCGTCGCAGCGAACGCCGTGCCCCGAGCTCGAGAGAATAGTATGGTATAAGATTTGCCTCTTTGCCTTTTTATTTATCACATACCAACATTAGTGACTTTGTCACTTTGAGCACAAAGGGAGTTTTATCAAGTGTGTTATTCAGGGTGTTATCCTACCATAACAAAAAGGTCAGCATGTGCAGCCGTGAGAACTCTCATAGCTCAGAGAACTATAAGAACCCTTACAGCACAGAGAATAAAACCAAACAAGCAAAAAATATGCACTAGTATACATGTGTTACCCCAGGTGTTATCAGCACCCATGGTAACACCTTACAACAGAGGACATTTTTTAGAGAATACAAAGACCAAGAGATCTCTTTAGACTAGAGAATCTATCATGGTCTAAGGGTTTGGTGAAAATATCAGCAAGTTGATACTTTGTATCAATATGCTCTATATTTATTATCTTTTTATCTACCATATCTCTTAAAAAATGATGACGGATGTCAATATGTTTGGTACGGGAGTGTTGTACAGGATTTTCGGAAATATTAATAGCACTCAAATTATCATAGTATAAGGTCAAAATATTACTATCAAGACCATAATCATCAAGCATGTGTTTTAACCAAATTAGTTGAGAACAACAACTACCGGCTGCTACATATTCAAATTCAGCCATGGATAATGAAACACAATTTTGTTTTCTACTATACCATGATACTAAATTATTTCCCAAGTAAAAACACCCCCACTTGTACTTTTCCTATCATCCATATCCCCTGCCCAATCCGAGTCACTAAAGCCTACTAAATTAGTATTAGTATCTTTACTATACCAAATCCCTAAATCACTAGTTCCAGATACATATTTAATGATCTTTTTCACATAATTTAGGTGAGACACTTTAGGATTGGATTGATATCTAGCACATACACACACACTGTACATCAAATCAGGACGACTAGAAGTAAGGTAAAGGAGACTACCTATCATGGAACGATATAGGGTTGGATCAACATCTTCTCCCACTTGATCTTTTCCAATCTTGAGAGAAGTGCCCATAGGAATTTTTGAGCTCTTCGAACCTTCCAACCCAAACTTCTTCACCAGGTTCCTTACATATTTGCTTTGGGAAATGAAAATCCCTTCACTTGATTGCTTAACCTGCATGCCTAGAAAGAAGTTAAGTTTCCCCATCATGCTCATTTCAAATGTTGATGTCATAGCCTCTACAAAATCATTTAAACAAGTTTTTGATGTAGAGCCATATACTATGTCATCAACATAGATTTGAACCACGACAAGTTATTTTCCATGTTTAAGAATGAATAAAGTCCTATCTGCTTCTCCTCTAGTAAAACCATACTCTAGTAAAAAACTAGTTAACCTACCATACCATGCACGTGGAGCTTGCTTCAACCCATAAAGAGCTTTATCAAGTCTATACACATGGTCTGGTTGAAATGGATCTTCAAAGCCTTTTGGTTGTTCAACAAAAACTTCCTCATCTAAGTATCCATTTAAAAATGCTGCTTTGACGTCCATTTGAAACAATGTGATTTTAAGAAAACAAGCAATGGACAATAAAAGTCTTATTGACTCAATTCTAGCCACGGGTGCAAAGGTCTCGTCATAGTCAATACCTTCCACTTGTGTATAGCTATGAGCCACAAGACGAGCCTTGTTCCTAACAATGTTTCCATATTCATCGGTCTTGTTTTTGAAAATCCATTTTGTCCCAATAACATTAGTGTTTGAGGGACGGGGTACTAAAGACCAAACATTGTTACGAGCAAATTGATCAAGTTCATCTTGCATTGCTTGAATCCAAAAATTATCTTTCAAAGCTTCAATCACATTTTTAGGTTCTACGGATGAAGTAAAACAAGAGTATGTTACCTTTGAGTATGTGGTAGACATACACACATACCTCACCATGTCACGGTAACTAGTGGGATCCTTACATCTTGTTTGTACACCTTCATTCACCTCCCCAATTACTTGAGTAATAGGATGATCCCTACTGATTCTAGGTGGAGGATCTCTTCTCACATTCTCGTGAACCTCAGTTTCAACTCCTTCTTGATCTTCATTCGCTGGACTGGAATCAGGTGCTATCTGAGGTGTTATCTCATCAATGGTAACACCCTGCTCAGTTTTTGTGTTACTATTAGTGTTAACACTCGTTGTAACACCTGTGGTAACACTTTCTGGACTAACTTCTTCCAACAGCTCCAAGGGTGTCTCTTGAACACTTTCTCCTGCAATACTTGAGTGATCATCAAACAATATTCATAGATTCTTGGATGGTTTTTAACCTTAGATTAAATACCCTATATGCACGACTATTTGAAGCATACCCAAGAAAAATGGCCTTATCACTCTTAGAGTCCAATTTTGCTAAGTAGTCCCGATCATTGAGAATGTAACACACATAACCGAAGACATGAAAATAATGAACTTTTGGTTTCCTACCATTCAAAATTTCGTATGGAGTCATGGTTATGTCGGGTCTTAGAAAAAATCTATTGGCCGTGTGACAAGCCGTATTTAGTGCCTCTGCCCAAAATCTTTTCGAAATTCTTTTTGAAAATAACATCACACGAGTCATTTCAAGTAAGGTCCTATTCTTCCTTTCAGCTACCCCATTTTGTTGAGGTGTTTTTGGAGCTGAAAATTCATGGTGTATACCTTTTCTTTCACAAAAAATTGAAAAAGAAACATTCTCAAATTCCCTCCCATGATCGGACCTAATTCGAAAAATTGAAGCACAAAACATGTTTTTGATCATAGAATGCAAGATTTTGAACTTTTCAAAAGTCTCAGATTTTTTTCTTAAAAAATAAACCCAAGTAAATCTTGAAAAATCATCAACAATGACATAAGTATATTTCTTGCCCCCAAAACTTTCTATCTCAAGTGGACCCATTAAATCCATATGCAAGAGTTGAAAACAATGTGTCGTACCAGTGTGTTCCTCATTGTGTTGGGCAGCACTATGGGTAACACGAGTTTGTTTCCCTTTGAGACAATCCTCACAAACAATTTTTTGTTTAAGATCAAGACTAGGAATGCCTTGGACAGCATCTAGGTTAACAATCTTTTCTATGTTACGAAAGTGAACATGTCCCAACTTTTGATGCCACAATGTAGTGTCATCAAATTTTGTCGAATGGCATACTTGCTTGTCTTCTACAAGATAACAATTATCACTAGATCTTGTACCTGTCATCACACAATTGTTAGTCTTGTCATAAACTTCACAAGTATCTTTATTAAATTTCACCTCCAAGTTGTCATCACAAAGTTGACTAATACTAATTAAATTAGTTACAAGTCCATTAACATGTAAGACATTCTTTAAGGTTGGAAATCCAGACACATTTAGTGTCCCTCTCCCAATGATATTACTCTTGCTCCCACCACCATACGTTACACTACCCCCATGAACCGTTTCATAGTCTTTTAAAAACAATTTTGTCCCTGTCATATGACGTGAACACCCACTATCAAAGTACCATGAACCTTCAATATTTGTTTTTAAAGCAGTGTAAACAACATCACATCTCAGATTAGCTTTTGGTATCCACACCTTTTTAAAATTTTTACCATTCTGACTGGGTGTGTTATCTTGTGTGCTGGGCAACACCTCAGGTAACACCAAGGGACTGGACAATTTTTTCAAAACAATATGGCATTTATTTTTAAAATGTCCAGGTGTGTGACAATATTGACACACCTTCCCTTTGTCACATGGTTCTTTTGAAGAAGAATCTTTGTCATAAAAACGTTCTTTAACAAAACAATTCTCATTATCATTCCTAGACAAAGTAGAAATAATACTATTCAAAGATTCTTGGAAACCAATACCTGCTTTGAGAGGTGTACTCAAGTTCAAGATCTAATCCAATTTGGTAGATCCAGTGTTGAGCTTCTTCAAGGTGGTTTCGGCTAGAGTCAAATTGCCCTTGACTCTTTCAAGCTCGATTTCTCTCTTGGTTGCTTGAATCTCCATATGAGTCACATAGGCCTGGAGTCCTTCGTTCTTCTTGGTTAAGGACTTAACCAAATTGTTCTCTTTCTTCCATTCCACGAGCAACGCCTCGTAAAGGTCTTTTAACCCGGAAATGAGGTCATCTTTGCTCTGCTCATCCTCTTGTGTACTTCCTGTATCAGGGTTAGAAGAGCTAACAAAACAAACAACATTATTATCACATAATTCATCATACCTGTCGGGTATGATCACAGATGTTATCTCAGACAGGATAACACCTTGGGTAACACTGTCCTTTTCCGTGTTACTTACTGTGACAAACATGGTTGTTTGATCAGATTCTACCTCCTGAGATGGTCCTTCATCCTCATCATCACTGAGAGAAACCCATAGGTTCTTTCCTCTCTTCCTTAGAGTATTTGTACACTCATTGGAATAGTGACCCCAACCCGAGCAAGCATGACATTGAATGGATTCAATGTGTTTTGGATCAGACCTTAACTGATCTGATGATGCTCTTCTTGGGTTCAACCTTGGGTTAGATGGGAAAGTCCTTTTTGGCATCGAATCATAAACCTTGGTTTGCTTCTCCTTTGCTTTCACCTGCATTTTTTCATTGTTATACTTTCTAACCATAGAGTTGTATTTTCTAGCAAGTAAAGCAACACTAGCATTCTCATCAATTTCTTCAAAAACCTCATCTTCATTTTCTTCCAAAGAACTCGAGGTTTGAGTTTTCAAAACAACATTTTTCCCCTTAGATGCTTCACTTTGATCTAGGAGATTTAACTCAAAGTTTTTCAAAATACTCATTAAAGAATTGATATCCATAGTTGAAAGATTGTGAGCCTCTTCTATAGATGAAACTTTCATATTAAAACGCTCAGGAAGGGTTCTAATTGCTTTTGAGACAAGTTGTTTGTTGGTAAAAGGTTCACCCAACAATTGACACTCATTAGCAATATCAAATAATTTTTCAAAATAAGTAGGAATAGTTTCATTTTCACCCATCCTTAATCTTTCAAATCGGCTAGTAAGACCCCTAAGCTTAGTTTCACGCACACTGCCATCACCTTCACAAAAACGTTGTAAAGTGTCCCATGCTTCTTTTGCAGTGGAACTATTTTGAATAAGTTTGAAAATATTCATATCAACCCACTCAAAAATGGCATTAAGTGCCTTTTCATTGAAATTAGCTTGGCTGATCTCTTCCATGTTCCATTGTGATTCAGGTTTGACTTGCACGTCACCATCCTCATCAGCAGGTAACATTGGTAAGGAGTAACCATTTGTTATAGATCGCCATGCTCGAAGATCAATTGATTTGATATGCGAGCGTAGACGGATCTTCCAATAACAATAAATCGAGCCATCTAACACAGGAAGACGCTTATTGTTAGGATTAGCCGGATCATAAGCCATGACACCTAGACCAAGCACTTAGTATCGTCAAGTGACCTTCTCTGATACCAATTGAAATTGTCAATGGCTTCACTGGAAAGAGATGTTACCGTAGATGTTACCCAGCACCTTGGATAACACACTGACGGACAGCACATACACACCAAATTAAATAGTTTGTAAAAACTTTGTGCAGCGGAAATAAATAACACAAGATATAATTTTCTCAAGTTATATAAATATATAACTTGAGTGTGCCTAGATGGCGAAGACTTTATAATCAATATAGAAAAATTACAAAGTCGAAAGTTCCCTATTGCTAATACAATGATGATGCTCTATGGAACTAAATGAGACAAAGCACGAATCCTATCCTTAGCCAACACTCTCTTAAACACTCAGTGTTTAAGCTAGAATCACAAGGGAGGAAGGATATGCGAACCAAAGAACTTTGTCTCTCTTGTGCTAAAGGTGTGTGTGTTTCGTATTTGGCATACTTCAAATGAACCACACCTAGCCTATTTATAGCCTTCAAATGCCTTGGAGGCTACTCCAAAATAACAGCCTTGGACCTTCAGATCGTGTGAGAGGAGTGGAGAGATTTCTTGGCTTGAATTCCTCTTCTTGCGCCAACTTCCCTAAAATGTAGCAACCGAAACTTGATGCCCAAGTCCTTGCTTCATCACCTTGTACTCTCTTGCTTTCTTTGTATTGTACACTTCAATTAATCAGCAACAACTCCATGACTTGGTCTTCCCACGTTTTTCTTTCTTCATCAAATAATATGGACCAAGCAAAAGTTATCCGTAAATCTTTATTTACTAATAATTCTTCCAACAACTTCTTCCTTGTCTTTAGCATTTTCCAGCCATGTATTAACCTGAAATATGGACCAACAAACACATATATCTTGCAAATAATATTAGACATTAGGATATAATATGGAAAGAATTATTAAATTACAAATCATTTCAGTTCAGGTAACACCCAACTGCCAGTGATAGCACCTGTGGTAACACCCACAGTCTGCATTAACACAAATTTTCCAGAAAAAAGCTTCAACAGCTCAACAATGGCGGTTTTTGAAATCCAAAGTCCTACCAAAACCCTAGACATTGTAAAATCAAGTACAAAAATAAGGGAAGGGAAGAAATATATACCTGTTTTCTGAAGATTGGTCAGAATTGATCCACTAAATCAACTACACCGGAAAATTCGAGGGCCGCCGGAGATTCTGGGCTCAAGAACACGGTGTGTCTTTGAATCTTGCAAGTACGCTCTCAAAATGCCTAAGTGAAGAAAGTGTAAAACGAAAAGGGGATTTTGCTTTTATACTCCATAAACCGGGTCAAGCCCGAAAGTTAAACGGGTCCATGGGTTTGGCGCCCCCAACAATTAATGCACGTGGCGGTTTCCAAGGCATGTCAGACATCGTGGGACGCGCCCATCATGGCACCATCAACTCGGCAGATAATGAAACGACGCATACATGAAGCGCCTTTAAAGCTTATATATATATGAGTCTAAAAATCATCATAAAATTTGTGAGGCATGTTTTATGCTTTTAGAATAAAGTCCCATGTAATTTGATATTCCTTATTTTGGTTAAATAGAAAAATCAGCTGCGAACAAGGGTAACCGTGGAAAGAAGCTGTTAAATCATCATGGTGGAGCCAAACCATTTGTATACCAGATTCAAGATCGAATGGTATATTAATATTATTTATTAATGTTATATTATTTTATTATTTTTGTCTTTTCTTTATTTCTTTATTTCTTTTATATCTTTGTAGGAAATGGGCTCAAAATTTCCGGCAGTTGATAACTTTAAGAAAGTTTATGTCACGCCAGATAATCCAACAGCAGCTCCTTTATATGTTAGTGTTTTCTCATATATGTATGATTTTTTTATATAACTTTTTTAGTATAATTTATGAGTTTCATTGTTTTTTTTTTATTTCAGGAAAAGATGCAAAAAAAGATAAATGATTTTACTAAGGACTATGAATCTCAGTTTGCACCCGACACCCCGTTGGACGAAATTGCACTTCCCGGTCCAGAAATAGGAGTGAAAATACTGACAGAGACTCTTGAGGAATTGGGTCCGAATGTTGGGAGTTATGTGAGGGGTATGGGTCGTGGGATGGTACGTGATGTTAAACGCCGATTGCCACCTTCAACATCTCAAGCATCAATCAATAAAGTGAAGGATCTAGACGAAAAATTGGGACAATCACAAGAAGAGGTGAAGCAGTTAAAAGAAGAAATGGCGTCTCAAAAAGAAGAAATGGCGTCTCAAACAAGTATGTTTAGCAAACTTCTTGATGTGTTGAAAGCTAATGGTATACAATCGCTTGATGGCATTGTGGCTCAATCTACGTCGACTAGTAATCAAGTTTGAACTTGCTCCACAAAATCTGAACTTAAGACCAAGCTAAAATCCAAAATAAGATACTCATTTGTGCTGTGTCCTTTAATAGAAATGTAGTACTCCTTCCCTTCTACTCGACAACTGCATCTTTCCGTTTCAGGATTCTTTCTGTAAAGAGTCTCTTCGGAGATAAACATTATCATACATGTACGTACGTGTGAAACTATTATAAATACCAACATGTTTTGATGATGCATACACCATTTGCATTTAAAACTTAGAATCCCTGCTCACTCGAGCAAATAGCTTTTCTCTTTGTTTGTGTGATTTGCTATCCAGCTCTTTGCGTAAACATCTATTACTTTTTTGCTGAACTAGAAAGATGGACACCGGCAAGAACTCTGACTCAGGAGAGAACGGCGCCTCGCCACCATCCCCACCAAATTAAACGTCTTGAAGCGTACGACCAATGTTCAATATACTAATACTTAGCATGCATATATATATATGTGTGTATATGTATATTATTTATTTCTATTTTTTGTTGTTTTTCCTTTTTCCTTATCTACCTTCTGATGTATACTAGCATCATTTTCACTGAAATGCGGTCATGGCAACTTCAAACACCTGAAGAAACGCACGTGCACTCTTCATATTTCGAGTGGTTTGGTTGCCCTTTTGTTTTTAAATCTCAGCTGGGTCTGTAAACAAGGCTGTATGTTTTATTGGTTTTATTAGTATACTTTAAGATCTTGTTTTAATCTCTAGTTGGCTCTACTGGGGTTTCCGGGTTAAAAAACTGCAGGTTTTATAAGGATTTCACCTGTCCAAATGAAAGTCAGAGAGCGGAACTCGCTAGAGAAACGGGTCTTAAGCCATGCCAGGTCAAGTTTTGGTTTCAAAACAAGAAGACTACATCAAAGGTGATATAGAGTTTGAACTATTTAAAGTTTTTAGTTATCTAGTTAGACCTCTTCTCTACAATTTAGATATTATCTATCTTATTCATGGTAGTTGATGTTCTCTAAACCGATTATGTTTCAGGCTCAGAAAGATCGTACAGGAAATACTGCTCTGCGTGAAGAAAATGTTCGGCTGAAATATGAAAATGAGGCTTTTTCGGAGTTACTTAAGAATTCGATATGCCTAGCTTGTAATCCTTTCGCACCTATTGGAAGAGATGCTAGAAAAGGCATTGTCCAAAAACTTAAAATAGAAAACTCTCAGTTGACGGAGCAGGTTAGTTTTGTCTCTTACGTGTGTCTTTCTTTCTTAAAGGTAATTGTAACTCCATTTGGTTTCAAGTTTCAAATCAATGATGTTGCAGTATGAAAAAACATCAAATGAGATGACAAGGAGGACGGGAAGACTAATCAGAGATTTGCTGTCCATGCCACCTGCTTTTCTTGAACGTTTACTGAAAGCATCAGCGGGGAACTTACTTGACGCACAAAGTGAAAGTTCTACGATTCTCGACATGGTTTTATCAAACTCCCAGATTGCTGCAGCAGAAAATGAGTTAACAGCAATGAGCAGTAAGGATAAAGAAATCATCACTGAACAGGCTCTTGTAGCTGTCAATGAATTGATAACTCTTCTTCTAGACAGTGAGACACTTTGGCTCAGGTCACGAACTTATGGGGCATATTTTCTCCATCTAGAAAATTATTCCACTAATTTCCCTAAGTCTAGCCACTTGAAATGCTCAAGTTCTCGAATTGAGTCTTCGAAAGACACGTTTACAGTGCCAATGGCTGCACCAGACTTGTTTGATTTATTTATGGATACGGTATACTCCAGTTAGATCCTTAATGCTTTAATGATGCAACTTATTTCTTTAAAATGATCAAAATTTATAATATCTGAATTCTCTTTTAACAATTGTATACTAAGTATTGATTGGCTGGCAACATTTTACAGGATAGATACACTGATCTTTTCCCGAGTATTGTCATGGAAGCAAAAAACATTGAAACCCTAGATACTGCAAGCCTTGATGGAGGCATTTTGCATCTGGTAAACATCCTCCAAATTCCATTATTAATGCCTCCTCTTAGATATTGGTAGTTGGAAAAGTTGATTGACTAATCAAAATTGACATGTTAAATAGATGCACATACGAACCCATATTCTGTCCCCTTTTGTGGCGCCTCGGGAGTTTTTCTTTTTCCGTTACGGTTATGAAGCATATCCAGGAACTTGGCTGATTGTGGATGCCTCAAATGATTGCTTCAAAAAGATAGAGGACAACACTGCACCTATCTGCTGTTGGAAGTTTCCCTCTGGGGTAATGATCGCAAGCATTGATGAAAGAGCATCATTGGTGAGTTCATTAAATGCTAGTAACTTTTCAACAACATGATGGCCGTTGAGAGTCTTCATGATTATCTATTTTCATTCTTGAAATGAGCCATGGATTCCTTTTTGTGTCGTTTCCATAAAAATGCCCACTTTTGATCTTTCTTTTTTGGGTACTTTGGCAATTTTTCCTTTGACTAATGAGTCCACCCTGCACATGGGCAACAGTAAATGGTCCAAGGGTAGCAGGGTACAAATATTTGTAATATAGTCAATTTGTTATGCTCAATCTGTGTGTCGAGGCAAAGAGACTTTGTTAGGGAACAGGGAGAGTATGCATCTCTTTTACTTCCCCATTTGCATTTTTGGTTCTGCTGTTTATTCTTGCCTGTTCTATAAGGAAGATCATTTGGAATAATGCTGGGTAATGGGTTCGCATGGTTTATGCATGGAAGGAGCATGGCTTCCTCTATCGTGTTCATTGACGTCCTAGTAAGCTCAACATAAAATTCTTTATAACATAGGCAGCCGAAAATACCTACTTTCTTGAACTCTAACCAACTCAAATGTCCCTTATTAAGATGGATCAGATGGAAAATACTTCATTTTAATGCTCTTTCTGTTTAATCCCATTAGGGGATCTGCTCATTTGAGCTATTCACTCAAAGATTAGAAAAAAAATTGTGGACTTGTATTCTTTTGAATTGTTAGCTACGAAAACGATCACTTGAGAAAGCCACTGATCATCATTCTAGTCATTTATGTGGAATTCCATATGTATTTCATCTTATTATCCTTTCTGTTAGACTTGATCACTTGATGATTTGGAATTCAGCAGCTAAAATATTTGCAATACAAATGCATATGAACTTGGGTGCTATCTCTATTGCCATTTATATTGCAGGTTACGTGGATCGAGCACATAGAAGTCAATGAATCCCTTGACCATCCCCTTTATAGGGACCTTTTGTCTTCTCTACATGGATATGGAGCTATAAGATGGCTCACGGCTCTTGAAAGGATGTGTGAGAGATATCTATATTCTGAGAATAAGCATGAAACTGCAAGTGCAACTTTTCATGGAACTGAAGGAGGTACATAGAAATTCACGACTGAAATAAATTCCTTACAGCACATGTCCTTGATTTTTTGCCTTTAAAATTTAATTTAATCGTTATGCGAAACTTCTGATGTTGTGTATATATATGCAGAATTAAGTGTCCCTGAAGCTAGAAAAAGCTTCTTGAATCTTACGCATAGGATGATCAAGGACTTTTGTGCTATCCTAAACCTGCCCGGTAACTTGCCAGAACCAGCCAATGGCAAGGTTAGAATTTCATTGCGCACCAATAATAACCAACCAGGTCAACCATTAGGCGGCATTGTTGCTGTATCCACCACCATACGGCTCCCGCTCCCATTTTCAGATCTCTTTGATTTCTTAAGAGATCCAAGCAGAAGACATGAGGTAATGTATATTCTGACTCAATCTTTATGTTTGAGATATCTTAAGGTAACCATATACTTTCAGAAACTAGTTAGTACAAGCTCTGGATTATGATTTTCATAATTTTGGCCGTCATTAACATTCATATATAGCCTAGTAAATCAAAATTGTTAATCTTCCACTTTTGTCAGATCTTGTTGACTGAGTAAGATGAAGACCTAGCTTGATGCTCAATGTATTTGGCTGAAGGTTGTTTAGTTCTTTTCCTTGTTCACAAAGTCCAATAAATGAAATTGAAGTTATTTGAGCTAGTTGCTAGTTTAGTTAAAGTACAGTGGCGAAAATTGTATTGAACCTCGAAAATATTTTGTAGTACGTACTAACTTTTATGGATTTCTTACTTTGATTCAAAAGTGGGATGAGATGCTGAGTCGAAGTCCAATCAATGAAACGGCTCGCTTGTCAACGGGTGCTCATCCTGGAAACTATGTTTCATTTATGCAGGTAGCTATAGATTGAACTTTATAAGTATTTCATAAGTTGATATGTGTCACATTGTTGCTTGGAAATCAGAAAATATTAAATTTAAGTATCTTCATCATGACATGATGCTACGTGCCGTAAAAATAAAAATTATGTTCCGCCACCCCCCCCCCCAAAAAAAAACAAACAAACTAAATATTTCCAGTTTGATTTCAGATTAATAAATAGTAACCAAACAAGGTCTTTCGGGACAGAGGGAGTATATGTGATGATACTCAATGTTGAACTCATAAGATTATCGTTTGAATTAATTAATTAACTGATTTTCACTCTTGATGTGAACCTGCAGCCTAGTCTGTACAAGGAGCAAAATGTGATGGTGGTTCAAGAGAACAATATAGACCCATTAGGCACCCTCGTAGTCTATGCTATTGTAAATGCAAATATCATGTCTGCAATTACGCATGGTGAAGACACTGACATAGTGCCAATACTTCCGTGTGGGTTCCTAATCTCGGGTGACGAGGTCCCCAATAGTGGAGTAAGAAGTGATGGTGCTTCAACCAGCTAGGGTACTGGGAGCAGGACATCTAGGTCGCTGCTTACTCTGGCTTTCCAGATGCCATCAGGGAACAATCATGTAAACGATGCCAGCTGCTTGAATGGGATTGTATCATCTATTGTTCGGAGTTTGAAGGTGCTATTTGGATGCCCGGAGTTGGATTAGTGGTATGGAGATGCTAGTTTGTCTTCTTTGCCTTTGTTTGTTCCAATCTCTTCATCTATCTGCTAGTTGTATTTCCGTGAGATGACAATGATTATGGCTATGATATTGTTTTGGTTATCTGATCTAAATCCAAATTTCTCTTCTTACTACATTTCACTTTTGGAAAATGAATCTCTGGTTCCCAAAATAAAATCTCATTTGGTCAATCAAACATTTTATCGATTATGCTTTACTTATAACTTCTTGTAATTTCACAATAGTTACATTTTGGGATGGAAGAAGTACTATTTTGTTCATTGCTTGGGCATTCCACCATGTACAACATTTACAGGCGCAATATGGAGGCACAAAAACAGGAGCAGCATACTTGAATTTAGGGAAAACATAGATTTATGCCAATGTACTTAGGTTTAAGATGCAGATCTACCCTTATGCAAGTTATTTGTCATCCTTGCCCCTATACTCAAGAAAATGTAAGTATATTTGACCACTGTTAATTTTCCGTCCAAAAATTAACGAGAATGCTGACTAAGCAGAATAGGTGGAATTTAAGATGTAACCCATGGAAATAATTTCACACGTGGAATTGCTGATAAGGATTGCAAGGGCATATTTGCATAAATCCCATAGTACAAGGGCATATTTGCATAATTATTCAACAAAGTGTTTATATTTCAAAATAACCACCATCATCGTCCCTCCCCGCTACCAACACCACCAACACCACAACCACGACTCACCACCATCACCATAACCATTACCACCACTTCACAACCACCGCCGCCACATTCCACAAACACCATTATCACCACCATCATCGTCATTCAATACTACCATCTACACCACCTTCAGCACCACATTCATCGTCACTATTACAGCAACCATTGTTGTGGTATTATTGTCTATAAGTGCAGTTCTAGCCCATACAACTTGATAATGGTGGGACACAACATACACACGAATTATATGAAAGTAATCAACAAGAAAACACATGATTTGTTTGCCCAATTCATCGCAACGACGACTATACCCAGTTCATCGCAACGACGACTATGTCTGGTGGCAGTACCAAGCAAGGATATCAACTAATATCACCAAATCTGTGGTGCTGCAATATTCACTCATGTTTACAACAATAAACATAACTCCCGAATCATGAACACACCCTCACACAAATAAACCCTAGACATCTCTTAGGCCATCCGTGGAATGCCCCTAAGGGCACCCCAAGACCCACCAATGTCTTTGCCTCTCTTTGTTGATATCAAAGATTTTCTCTGGTTAGCACAAATTAGCGATAACTAATTTGATCAACTACTAGCACACAATATTCGTGGTCATCACTTGTATTTATAGGAACAACAAACCTAAACCCTAATTAAAAGATTTTAATTTCTTCTTCAAGAAGTAACATACTTCCTGCCCAAGAAAAGAATTATATTTCCAAAAGAAGTCCATGCCACAAAAGGAAACAAATCTTTGCTGCAATTTCAACCTTTTTCCTTGTTCCGCTAGATTTGTATCCAATCCCAACAACCATCACCGCCACTCGTCACTACCACTACCAACACCACCACTGTTACTCACCCTTGAATTTATTAGTGAAGATAGAGGATTAGATTTTTAGGTTATTGAATTTATATGGCGTTTACGCTTCTTACACCGTATCACTTTTGGAAAATGATACTCCCTTGGTCCAAACAAAAGTCTCATTTGACTAGTCCAACTTGTTATATGCTTTATTTGTAGTTTCTTGAAACTGCACAATAGTTAATATCTTTGTTTAGAACATAGTTGTCAAAGGCGATCGCCCGCCTTGCCTTTTTGTCGCCTTGGTCAAATTTTCATTTTAACTTTTGCATGACTTTAGAACTTAATTTCTTTTCTCGATAATGTTAAGGGTTTAGGTTTATTTCACTTGCTTAAACTAGTACTTTGAACTGTGTAATTTTAATTCATGCGTCTTTTGTCTAAGAATTCTTACTTTTTGAGGTTTGAATTATATTAGAATACTATTATATGTGGAATTGTAAAATTTAATTAATGTTTATTTTTGTTCATAACATGTTTATGTTTTGTTTATGTGTTGCATATGTGTGTGTGTGTGTGTTGTGTATATATATATATATATAGTTTATATTTTTTACTAGCTTTTTGTTCTATTTTCTTCCTTACCAACCTTTTTGCCGCCCGCCTCTCGCCTCTCCTTTCGCCTTTTCCAAGTACATCTCACCCGCCTCTCGCCTTTCGCCTTTGAGTTTAGAAATATAACTATTTTTTGGGTCGTCAAACCAAAATACCAAGTGAGTTTTTTTTTAAAGGAACACTATTTTGGGATGAAAATACTACTTTGTCCGTTGTTTGGGTTTTCCACCTTGCACAGCGTTTATAGGCGCAATATGGAGGCACACAAAATGGAACACCGTACTTAAATTCATTATGAAGATAGAGGACTTAGATTTTTGGGTTATGGAATTTCAACCTCAAATTGTTCTTGTTTATCTAAGATGTACAACTTCCACAGTTGTGTCAGTATATATAGGTTCTGCTAACTGCATAAGAAGTTTATCAGAAATATATCAAGTGGCCTGCAGATAAGCCTTTCTGAACTTAAAAATCATCTTTTTCGGACCAATATGTGTGTATATATATATATATAGGTATAGGTATAGGTTCTGCTCCACTTGAGAACCTTCGTATGTTGATATCTATGCAATTGGCGAGTTAGTGTTATCTCACTCCTATACAGTTGGGTGTGAACCAGGAAACGCAACAATAGCCGGCTGTAGATGCTGACATGGTGTAGAACTGGTGGGACCTACGGTTGTAATAAATGGTACCATTTACAAGCTGAAACAGAGTAGTCGAACTAGAGTATGCAGTACTGGGAAAGTGCTTAGCGTGTCAATTCCTATTTCAAAAGCTAGAGCATTAGCAATATTAGTAATGCATCAAGCTAGTGGTGCCCCATGTCATTGGTACATAGCGGCCGTGTAATCCAACATTTTTTTTTCAAATGTTAATCTTGAGTTTAACAGAAAATATTCTTCTGTATTAAGAAAGTGTACAAAATGAACAGTGGTGCAAATTTCAAAATGGTTAACAGAGGCTAAATATGCTGCCAAGACACTATTTTGAGTGGTTTTTTGGGTCAAGATCAGATCACCCAGCGGTTCAAATTTCAAAAGGGTCTGAAAAATCTGATTAATCTCCCTCTGATTTACGTGAGCTATTGTACACTTGGCCTTGGTAATGATGCTGTCATCCAGACATGTCAATTGCTTAGAAATAGTTTTGTAACTACAGATAGGATTTGGGGATAATTTGCTTACTTTTTCTGCTTTAGGGAGGTCTATTGCAGGGGCAGCGATAGTGCAACAATTTGTTGGCATTGGTAGCGAAGTGCTTCCTCCGTATCACTGGTAGGATAAAAGGTTAGACAAGAGTTTCTGTAAATCTTGATGTGTATTTTCACTGTGTGCATTTGTCTGTTTGCATTCTGAAACATGTATTCCCCTCAGTTTATGCTTCAACTTGGGTAGAATGTTTGTTGTAGCATTCATTATCTCTGGGAGAACTTCATGTTAAAGAGCAACACCGACTCTTCCTCTCTCCATAAATTACTAGGGTTCTCTAGAGAATTCTACACACCTTGAGGAGTTTTCAAGAAGCCCCAACTTGAAGGTGACCACCGCCATTGGAGAAAAGGGACGAACCTTCTGGATTTGGCATGGAAGCCGACTTGGGCAGATTTATCTAGAGAGATCAAATTGCTTCCTTCACCGCAGGCGCGAATACAGGATTTATCTACAGAAACTTGGCATGTTCGCGCGCCCCTTGCCGCGCGGTCGCTCCCTCAGATGCCACAAGAATTTTGAAATTTTCTTGTCCAATCTACTAATTTAGACGTTCCCAACTTAGATAGCACGAAACCCAACAAATCTCCATATTGACATCTAACCTCCAGTTATAACCAGGACTCCCCCTCTGCGTCAGATGCTATCTAATAGCTGCGAACATTCAACAAGTACAAGCAATGTTGGAACTTGCTAGTTGGAAAGGACTTCGTGAACATGTCAGTACCTAATTTCTTCACCTTGATCCGCTTCTCACAACTCAGAAATTGATACCTCACATCTATGTGCTTGGTCCTCTCGTGATGAACTTGATCCTTGGCCAAACAAATTGCACTCAAACTGTCACAAAATATTTTAGCATGATCCTGATGTAACCCAAGGTTGCTGATCAAACCCTTTAGCCATATTCCCTCCTTAGAAGCTTCTATCAATGCCATGTACTACGTCTCCGTAGTAGACATTGTCACTGTAGATTGTATAGTAGCATTCCAACTGACAACTGACCTACCAAGAGTATATACGTACCCGGTCATCACCTCATGTCAACATCTCCAGAGTAGTCCGAATCACAATAACCCTCAACTACACATTCTGTAACACCTCCGTAAATGAGCCCAACATCCGATGTACCCCTAAGGTACATAAAGATCATCTTCACTGCTTGCCAATGTTCTTAACCAGGATTCCCATTAACCTACTAACAACACTAACAGCATGAACAAGACCCGGCCTAGTGCAAACCATATCATACATCAAACTACCAACTGCACTAGCATAAGGTACTCAAGCCATATACTCTTTCTTTTCATCCGATTTCAGTGCAAAAGCAATAGACAGACGTGCATTCGCTGCACTCGAAGAATCTAAAGGCTTTGCTATAGACATGTCAAACCTCTCTAAAATTTTCTTGATGTAACCTTTCTGGGATAAGAAAATTTTTCGTTGGCTTCTATCCTTATAGATCTCCATACCCAGAAATTTATTTGCTGCACCCAAATCCTTTATCTCGAACTCTACAGATAGTAGACCCTTCAACTTCTGAATATCCGATTTCTTGACAGCCGCTATCAACATATCGTCAACATAAAGAACCAAATAGATGATCGAACCATCCACCAACCTATTGTGATATACACAACAGTCATACGGGCTCCTCGTGTAACCAATCTATGTCATATCGATGTCAAACCGTTTATACCACTACCAAGGCAATTGCTTGAACCCATACAAGGACTTCTTCAGCTTATACACGTAGTCTTCTTTCCTCGAAACCTGAAATCCATCTGGTTCTGTCATATAAATATCCTCCTCCAATTCTCCATGTCGAAAATCTATTTTCACATCTGGCTGCTCGAGCTCCGAATCTTGATGTGCCACCGTTGCTAATAGCACTCTAATAGAAGTGTGCCTAACCTCTGGTGAGAAAATCTTATTGTAGTCAACGTTCTCGCTCTGTGTTAAACCCTTAGTAACCACACGAGCTTTATACTTGACCCGTTCTGATGGTGACATACCTTTCTTATTCTTGAAGACCCACTTACAAGTCACAATATTCCTGCCTTCTGGCCTCTTGATTAACTCCCATGTCTGATTCTTGTGAAGTGACTCCATCTCATCTCCCATAGCTGCATGTCACTGGGCAGACTCTGAACATGTAAATGCTTCCTTGAAAGTAGTTGGCTCCGAAGAATTGGGCTCCATCTCCTCAGCAACATAAAGTACGTAAGACACCATGTCTTCAAAATCATACCTCACCAGAGGCTTTCCGAATTAGCCCATCTAGGCCACTCTTGAACTAACCCATGTTTCTCAAAAATTGGTGATGAACTGTTTGGTGATTCTGTCTCTGACGGTAGATCCTGATGAACATCTGAATGTGGACCACTCAACTCTAAAGTATCTTGTAGCTTCACATGTTTATCAACACTACCAACACCTGATACAACCACAAATCTTATAATGGGATTAAATACATAATTTTAATCAAAGACAACATTCCTGCTTATGATAATCCTACCATCTGATAGAGACCAAATCCGGTATCCCTTGACACCATCTCCATAACCCATGAAAACTCCTTTTCCAGCCATCAGCTCTAACTTCTCATCATTCACATGATAATAAGCAGTACAACCAAAAGCCCTTAAATTAGAATAATCAATGAGTTTACCTGACCATACCTCATTGGGAACTTTGAGACTAATAACTGTATGTGGTCCACGATTTATCAAATAACACGCTATACTAACCGTTTCTGCCCAGAATCACTTAGACAACCCTGCATTAGAGAGCATGCACCTTGCTCTAGCCAACAATGGTTGATTCATGCGCTCTACTACACCATTTTGCTGTGGTGTACCCCTGATAGTGAGATGCCTAGAAATCCTCACTTCCTTATAGAACTCATCGAACTCAACACTACAAAATTCCAACACTTATCTGTCTGGAGTCGGTTGATCTTCTTCCCTGTCTGTCTGATTCTCCACTAATGTCTTCCACGTCGAAAATTGGTGAGAGCCTCACTCTTGTGCTTCATAATAATCACCCAAGTTTTCCTCGAGTAGTCATCAATCACATACAAGAAATACCTGTGACCCCTCAATGATTCCTGACGTGAAGGTCTAACAATATGAGTGAATATAATCCCGACTGCCCTTCGTTCTATGAACCCCCTTACGAAACTTGCTTCACTGCATCTTCCCAAGAACACCATGCTCACAAAACTTACGATCCTTGACCTTATGTCCACATAGAAGACCATGATTAGCCAATATCTGCATTCCTCTAATGCTCATGTGCCCAAGCCTAATATGCCACAACTTGGTCATATCCTCCTTGATCACTTCAGATGATGCAACCAATACTGAGAGTTTTTCCTTGAAGGAAATGAAAGGAGCCCCGCTTAATGCCTCTCATAATCAATTCAGAACCTTTGCAAAAATGAACTGCTCCACCTTTACCTTTGAAACTGTACCATTTACTGTTGAGCTGACTAAGAGATATCAGGTTCTCTGTCATCTGTGGAACATGCCTCACATCGTTCAAAGTGCAGAACTTACCATTATGAGTCTCCGCAACTTGATAGAGCCAATACCAACCACCCTGCAATTAAAACTGTTGGCCATATGAATATTACCACCATCCACCTGCTCATAAATTGTAAACCACTCTCTCCTCGAACTGATCTGATAATAAGCCCCAGAATCAAGAATCCACGTATCCGACTGTTTTGCAAACTCTTTTGTCACTAGAGCATAATCCCCATCATAGTTGCTCGTATTAACTACAACAACATTAGCTGCTTTGCAATTTGGAGGCTCGCCATGCTTCTTCCTAGGTCAATCTTTCTTCTAATATCCCTTTCCCTTCCAGTAATTACAAATATCATCAGGTTTCGGGTCCTTCTTGCCGAAAGAATTTTTCGTCTTCTGTTTACTGCTAGAACCCCCTGCTGCATTCCGCAACCAAACCTGATATCTGATTATCTGTACCACTTTTACCGCTTGCCTTACGGTGCAACTCTCTAGTCTTGAGCGAAGATTTCACCTCCTATAGAGTTATCATCTCTTTACCACTGATACTAGAGTCAACATAGTACTCATATGATAAATGCAATGAAACAAGAAGTATTAATGCAGCATCCTCATCAGCAACTTTAGTATCTATATTACGTAGTTCAAATAATAAAGATGTAAATCTATCTAGGTGATTCCTAATGGGCGTACCTTCCTATATTCTGAGTGAATATAGTCTCTGCTTCAGATATAGCTTGTTGATCGATGAACGTGTCAAATACATATCTCCAAAGCAAGCCACAAAGCACCTCCGAAATCGGAATCTGATATATCTGCTAGAACATCATCATCTAGACACCTTATGATTTTAGAGTGGGTCCTCTCATCTAGCACGATCAGATCTGCCTCGTCCTTCTCTGCTACATTCTTTGCTTTCTCTTAACCTTCTGCTGTTGCAGCCGCGACAGCACCGATGGGAACGGCTTCTGCTTTGCCATTTGAATCCTTACGATTCCTGATTGCAGCAGCCACTGGAGCCCATAAACCCTTTCCCTCAACAAGGCTTTCATCTTGATTTGCCAAATAGAAAAACTATTCTTCCCATTAAACTTGTCAATCGGTGATTCAATTCCTGATTCCATCTTCTTCTGCAGCGGAAAACCCTAGACCTTCCTCAACCTAACCGGCTCTGATACCAGTTTGTTAGAACAGAAATAGAAAACAAGCAACAATCACACAACACAGATATACGTGGTTCACCAACTTGGCTATGTACACGATAAGAGAGAGAGAGATAATATTATTATCAATCGGAAATCACACATTACAATCTCTAATCTAGTGAACGAATTCTTAGGCACAAAAATTCCTGTCTGTGAAAATCTTAGATCTAGAAAATAGATGAGCAAGAGAACTACTTAATATGATTAGGGGTAGGCTCTATGTATACTGCATACTCCAAACCATGCAGGGTTTTACAACCCTGAGCCAAAACTGCCGCTGAGAAGCCCATACCCGGCCTAGGGCGCGTTCGCCCCGTCTCCAGAAATAGGTAGCGCGCGGTCGCCCCAATGTCGGCACGATAGCTCAGTCACAACAGAAACTTGGAACGGTCCCCTTGCCGCGCAGTCGCTCCCTCAGATGCCACAGGAATCCCGAAAATTGCTTGTCCAATCCACTAATTTAGGCGTCCCCAACTTAGATGGAACCAAATTCAACACTTTATAATTCCTTTCACCTAAAGTAAAACACCAGCAATGTTTTCGCATTAATGTTTTACAAGTATAAACATAGCTAATGCAAAAACAGTATATTGGGGTTGGTTTAGTTAGTATGTTTTCTACTTCCACCATTATCAAATTCCATGAATCCAAGAATTGAGATTTACTTTGAGAAGTTTAAAATACCAGTATACGCTTGATGTACATTCTAAGAAGATCAAATTTTTGTAAATGAGTACTCAAAAATTAAACTTGGCAAAGAAAATTATCTATCTAAATTATTAAGAAAATCCGTTGAGTGATATGAGAGTCATGAGAATGAAAAGCTAAACGAACATGATCTGAATATTTGGATTCATGCCCACTTATATGGAGCTTTCAGTATATGAATCAGTATGATTTCAGTTTATAGAAACTTTCTTTGTTTCTGATTTTGCATCCTTGTCTTTGTCGTTCCTTTAATTTGGCTTCAATTTCTTTGTTTCTGTATAGTAACTTTCTTCCATATATATTTAGGAATTTTTCTTTGCAAGAAATGTACCAGCAAGGTATGAGGCAGAAAAAATGGCTCGTCATAATCCGAATGAGAAAAAGGAGAAAGAGATTTTATTACCCAAATAGTACCGCTAAAGTATGGAATGCAGACTGGAAATGGCTTGGTGAGAAAACCTCCATTTTCTATAACTATATATAAGTAGTAGCCTTTGCATGAGCTATTGAAGTTGCTACCTCTGTCGCATGATAATGCCATACTTTGACTTCTTGGTCATCTTGATTGAATTTTGATTAACATCTAATGAAAAAATATTTACTTCATGACTATATAGAAATAACTACTGATAGTATTACTAATGGTGTATTATCAATTATGATTTTTATAATTACATGATAATAAAATTTCCATAACTTTTTTGTCAAAGCATAATCATGTTGACCAAAAAAGTCAAGGTGCGACATAAATTTGTAGACGATGTATTAGGTAGTTGAACTGATGATTGATTGCCAAATAAAATGGTATACCAGTTCGAGTTTATTTTTATCTTTCCATTTGAAAACTCACAACTTCAGAACAGAATCAAAACAATAGAATGCACTAGGAAATGTTCTATTTTCTATTGAGTTCCATGTTTAGCCTTTGTCTAAGTAGCTAACATGTAAGAATTAGAATTTATGCACCAAAAAGATGTCAAATCAAGAAAGAAATGAGTATGCTGTTATATGTAAACTGAGTTATAGAAATCCTTAGCAAATGATGCAATACAGTTTATATAAATCTCATTTCTTTTTTTAGGTAGAGGCAAAGTATTTATGAACTGAAGAAAGTTTGTATATACCATTTCCTTTTACCGCATTGCTCATAATTTACAATCTGATTTTATCATTCTTTTAGAATTCGAACATTAGATTGGTAATACATGCAATTGTATCCGAATTGTTAATTCCCTTCCCAGACAATAAAAGGATGCCAAAGTAAAGTGTTGGACTGTTGGTCGTTTAAAATTCTCAGATAAACAACACGTTCCACTAAAATTCGTTGTAATAAAGAGCTCAAGGTTTTTCTTGCTGATTATGCTATGGTTGACTATATAAATGTTCTTATGCATTCTCCTTTTTTTTTTTTTACTTTTAAAGAGACGGCGTCAAATTTATTTTCATTTATTCGTCATTCAGTCTCGTGATCTTTCTTTGAAGTAGGATATAATAGTTGACCAAGATTTGATCCTGCTCATTTTGGCTTGAAACATGTAGCTGAGTATTTCAAATTTCACTCGGATAGTTGACTACAGGTCAATAATATCACTAAGAATGAAAAGACTATCTTATCCCGAACCATACTAATAATTTCTATATTTGATCGGATATGCTTAAATTATCCTAAGGTCTTGCTGGCATATACCAAAAAGAGAGGTCTTAAAAATTTGGATTACCAAAATCTAGTATTTAACCAAGCCAAAATCTAATATAAATGCAGATGCATCAGAACTATTATTCCTTTCAAAAAAATAAACACCGTGTTCTTCTCCTTCCCGCTCTGTATATTTAACTGGGAGATAAAAATGGATAACCATTCTAAAGCTTTCAAGCTTGGGCTTGACGCAGATAACTGAGCAGATCTAACTTCACTTGAAACGAATCCATTCTCGAGTCATTAATAGAAATTATGAATGAAAGTCTAACTACTTTCAACAAAATCTTAAAAGTTATAAGTCTGATATTTAGATTCACAAAATCTAAACTTACAACCAATCAGGAAACCAAAAGTAGATACTTATTAGTGGTGTGTCCTTTAATAGGAAATGTAGTACTTTTTACGTTCATCTCGATGACTGCATCATTCCTTTTCAGGCTGCTCTATTCGAAGAGTCTCTTTTTGGAAGTGTCCTAAATGCACATTCATGTAAAACCATTATAAATAACATGCTTGATGCTGCATACACCATCTGCATTTGGAACTCAGAATTCCTGTTCACTCGAGCAAATAGTATTTCCTTTGTTTGTGTGATTTTTTATTCTGCTCTTTAAGAAAATATTTTTTTCTTTTTGTTCAACGAGGAAGATGGACGCTGGCAAGAACTCTGGTTCAGGAAAGCGCAAGCTGCCTCGCCGTCTGCCCTACCAAACCGAACGTTTAAAAGCGTATGATCAATATTATATACAAATACAATGCATACACACACGAACACACATATATGCATATATGTACATATATATACATATATATGTGTATACATGTATTTTATTTATTTATTCTATTTTCTTCCTTCTTATGTATACTAGCATCATTTTCACTATGATGTTTTTATGGAAACTTCAAACACCTGAAGAAACATGTAGCGCACGCACACACACACACACACACACACACACTTTAAATTCAGTTAGTGGTTTGGTTGCCCTTTTGTTTTAAATATCTGCTGAGCCTGTAAGTTAATCTGTAATTTTATTTATTTTTTCTATTTTCTTACTTCTTATGTATACTAGCATCATTTTCACTATGGGCCTGTAAATAAATTTGTAGCTTTCTTGGTTTCATTTTAATTATTTTATGGATCTTGTTTTAATCTCTTGTTGGCTCTACTGGGGTTACCGGAATGAAAAAAATGCAGGTTTTTCGAGGTATGCACCCATCCAAACGAAAGCCAGAGGGCAGAACTTGCTGCAGAGCTGGATATGGAGATAAGCCAGGTCACAAACTGGTTCCAAAACAGGAGGAATACATCAAAGGTGATATATATGATGTCTGCTCTCTTTTAACATTTCCTTCCCAGTCATGCAACTTGATCTTCTTTACATCCGTTAAACTTTCAGGCTAAGAAAGATCAAGTGTGTAATACTAATCTTCGTGAAGATAATAATCGGATGCGTTACGAAAATGTTTCACTTTTGGAGGTTCTAAGGAATCTGCTATGCCTAGCTTGCAATCCTAACGCATCTATTCGTAAAGAAGACCGAAAAGAAATAGTCCAAAAACTCAAAAAGGAAAACTTTGAGTTGAAAGAACAAGTTAGTTTTCTCTCTCTTTTGTGTGTCTTTCTTAATTGTAATTGTAATTGTAATTGTAACTCCATTTGTTTTTGGATTGCTGTTGTTGCAGATTGAAAAGGCATCAAATGAGCTAACGAAGAAAACCGGGAAACCAATCAGAGATTTGCTGTCCATGTCACCTGAGTCTCTCGAACAGTTACTGAGAAAATTAGCAGGGAATTCCGTTGACCAGCGAAGTGGGGGTCCCACCATTCCGGAGATTGATTTATCAAACTCTCAGATTGCTGCAAATGAATCAACTATGATGAGCAGTAGGCCTAAAGAAGTCATTGTAGAGCAGGCTCTTGTAGCGAAGAATGAATTGATAACTCTTGTTCTAGATGAGTCACTTTGGTTTAGATCGCCAACTGCCGGAGATATTCTGCATTTAGAAAATTATTACCATAAGTTCCCCAAATCTGGCCACTTGAGAACCTCAAGTTCCCGAATTGAGACCTCCAGAGACTCATTTACAGTGCCATTTCCTGCACCAGACTTGTTTAAAATGTTCATGGATACGGTGAACTCTTTGGATCATTAATGCTTTCATCATTCTACTTATTGAAATGTTTAAAATGTTCATGGATACGGTGAACTCTTTGGATCATTAATGTTTTCATCATTCTACTTAATGAAATTGCTCAAATTTTATTATTTCCAACTTCTCATTTTATACTTGTATATTTTGCAGAATCGTTGGGCTGATCTTTTCCCAACAATTATCACAGAAGCATGGAACATTGAAACCCTAAACACTGAAAGCCATGGAGATGCCATTATGCATCTGGTACACATCCTATAAACTTAGTTAATAATGTATTATATCAGGGATTTGTTGTTGAAAGATTGATTAACTCACGAAAATTGATTTGTCAAATAGATGAATGTACGAATGCATATTATGTCCCCTCTTGTGGCGCCTCGAGAGTTCTACTTCTACCGTTATGGTTGTCGAGCAGATCAAGGCATTTGGGTGATTGTGGATGCCTCATCTGATTGCTTCATAAACATCCAGGAAGAAACTGCCCCTACCTGCTGTTGGAAGTTCCCTTCTGGGGTAATCATATCAAGCGTTGATCATGGCAAAGCTTCACAGGTGAATTTATCAAATGCTAGTCAAATCTGTTTTATTTTTTTCCATCTTACGTCATTTTTTAAAGCATGTTACAGATTCCTTTTATGATCTTTCTTTTTTGAGTACTTGAGACTGTCTAATGAGTCCCAATCCCATATGGGGGACGATAGATAATCCAAGCATACAAATATTTATCGAGGGGGTGTTAATCTCTTTTTTTTTCCCCATTTGCTTTTATGCCCATTGCTTTTATGTTTTGGCCATTAATTCTTGCCTGCTTTACATGGAAGCAGGGGCGGAGCCAGGGGGGGCATGGGGGGGCACTCGCCCCCCCCAGCGGCGGAAATGCAGTGGAAAAAATTTTTTTTTGCCCCCCCCCATATTTTTTTTATATATGTATATATATAATTAACTTCAAGTTTAACACCAGTGAGTGTTGTGGTTCAGTGGTAGAAGGGGTGAAGTTAAAGCCTTTGGTGTTTTCTTTCAAATCCATGTTCGAACCCTGCTACCTACATTTTCAATTCATTTTATTTGTCCTCCATCTTTGCTATTATCTCTTTCTCTCCATCCATTTCTTTTTCTTAACAGTTTTGTTTTTCTCTTTCTCCTAATTTCCTCACATTTTTTCAATCTTAATTAATTAGTTAGGCTTTTCCCATTTCTTAATTTTTTACATTTTTAACTAAAATACATTGTATTTCATGGATCCGACCCATTTTTTACTTGTCCGACCCGAAATTTTTTTTTTCGGAGGCGCTGCCCCCGAACCCCCGTGAAATCTTGCCCCCCCCTCGAGCAATTCCTGGCTCCGCCCCTGCATGGAAGATTGTTTAGCATATACATCAAATAAAAGTTTACGGAAAAGACCAAATCTTCGCTTAACCTTATGACTGAAAATGGTATCTTTTGCCTAGTATAAATGATGGAAAGGGGTTCCATGTAGTTTACCTAAGGAAAGAACATGACTTCTTCTGTCTCTTATGTTTATTGACGCCTTAGTAAGCTAAACATGCATACAAGCTTGAGTGTTGCCTCTTATGCCCTTTATATTGCAGGTGACATGGATTGAGCACGTAGAAGTCAATGAATCCCTTAATCATCCTCTTGTTCGAAACCTCTTATCTACTATACATGGATACGGAGCTACAAGATGGCTCTCGGCCCTTGAAAGGATGTGTGAAAGATCTCTTTATTCTGCAAAGCATGCAACTGCAAGTTCTGATCATGGAATGCAAGGAGGAGGTATATGTACAAATTCTCATCTGAAACGATTGACGTTATCACAAAATATCTTCTTCTTTTTTTTTTGTCTTTTTACGGTTATTGTGAGCTATTTTTGATGTTGTTTGTGTGCAGTTTTAAGTGCCCCTGAAGCTAGAAGAAGCTTCTTGAATCTTACGCATAGGATGATAAAGGACCTCTGTGATATCGTAAGCTTGCCTAGCAAATCAGACTTGCCAGAACAAACCAATGGCATGGTTAGAATATCAGTGCGCACGAATAATGAATTACCAGGACAACCTCTTGGCCTGATTGTCTCTTTATCCACCTCTGTTAGACTTCCGCTTGCATTTAAAACTATCTTTGACTTCTTACGAAAAGTAAGCAGGAGACATGAGGTATGCATTAATATGGATTCATTTGATCTTATTCATCATTTTGGTCGTCGTTAGTATTCATAAAAACCAAAATACTCATTCCTTCCACTTCTGCTTGGTTATTCTTACTTCGGTTAAAAAGTGGGATGGGATGCTAGGTAAAAGCCCAATGAACGAAATGATTCGCTTGGCAACGGGAGCTCATCCTGGAAACTATGCTTCATATATGCAGGTAACTCATTGAACTTTATATTCCATAAATTGATAGATCACATTGATGGTTGCTCGTAAAAGAGTGTCAGTGGTAGTATTAAAGAGTGTAGTGTGTGTGTTAAAGAGTGTTAGTGGTAGTGTTATTAAGTCTCGTCGTGTGTTAGTAATAGTAAATTGCAATTATTTAAAAAAATGTCACCGTTTTTAAACAAATTCTGGCTATTTACAAAAATATCACAGCGAATTTTTGAACCACATTTTTCTAATGATTACTCCCCCTTTCCCTAAATAAATGTCCATTTTCAAGAAAATTGTCTAAAAATGAATGTCTTTTTTGGAAATAACATTGTCTCTAAATGTTTTTTTTTACCAAATTTTTTCACTACTTCCAAAACTGAATGTTTGGAAAGTGGAAAACAAGAATATTTATGCATCTTTGCCATTTAATTGAACAAAAAGTGAACATTGATACAAATGTCCCCTAAATAAAATTTGGACATTCATATAGGGACGGAGGGAGTAGGAAAAAAAACTGACTTTTTCCCCTAACATTTTGGCTATATATGTGAACCTGTACAGCCTACTATGTTCAACAAGGGACAAGTGTGGTGGATTCAAGAGAACAGCCTTGACAGATTAGGCGCCCTCGTAGTCTTTGCTCCTATACACCCAAGTGTCATGGAGTCAATTTCCAGAGGTGAGGACACGAGCACGGAGCCAATACTTCCATGTGGGTTCCTTATTTCAGGTGACCAAAGTGTCGCTAATGGAGTAGTAGGATCAAGTGATGGGGCTTCAACCAGCTCGGGTTCTGGGAGCAGACCATCGGGGTCGTTGCTTACTTTGACTTTTCAAACCCTAGTATTGACCAATCAATCTGAAGCTATCAACTACCTGAATATCAATATCTCAAATACCATTCAGAAATTGAGGCTGTTTTTGGGTTGTCCTGAGTTGAATTACTGACATCCTTGCGGAAATGCTATTTGTTCTTCCTGTATTAATGATCATAATTGGAAACTGCTTTAGGGTGTTGTACTGTATAATCACCTAGCCGAATGTGTGAATGATTATAATCAGAAACTGCTTTAGGGTGTTGTACTGTACAATCACCTAGCCAAAAGTATGTGTACGGCTAGGTGTATTTCAATAAAACAGTGATTACGGCTATGTTGTGGGTTCTTGTAATTGTTCATTCAGGATTCAATCTCTATCCATGATGATAGATTTCGCTTCAAGTGTCACTATTGTAATAATTTTAGGCTCAGAATACAATTAATTTGGCATGGGCATTATCAATGGGAAAATTACTCTTAAAGAATTAAAGAAAGGTAACATATTTTAACCATTTACATCAAATAATGCAACGTACTTCTTAGTGTCTAGAAAATACAACCTACTTTTATTAGCTTTTTCAAATAGTTGTGCAATTTTCAAAATAAAAAAATGGATGATATTAACAAAAGTTAACATTTTGATGACGAGGCTAATACTCGTTAAATAAAATAACACTCGTTAACCCCATCTTCATCGGCTCATGCTCTAGCTCCACCCCGTGGCGAATCTAGGATTGATGGTGAGGGGGGGTTAAAAAATTTATACAACGAAAAATATAAAATCAAACTAGTAAGCCCCCCCCCCCCCCAAAAAAAAAGGACATATAAAATTTATTTTTTCACATGCGTTCAAAGTTTAATGATATAATAAAAATAGTGTTTAGAGAAGTGGTCTCCTATTCTTCATCTTCATAAGCAGAAACACCAACAAGGCCATCGGCCACAAAAACACATGTTGGGTTTGGTGTTATTTAAGTTTGTAACGCCTAAATTAGGGGACAAAACAACAAAATTCAGAATTTCTGACATGCCAGCCAGGGAGCGACCGCGCGGTGCAAGGCGCGCGACCGCACCAAGTTTCTGTCAAAAGGGGGCAATCGTGCCCAGGAGAGGAGCGATCACGCATGTGCCGATTTGGGAGATGGGGCGATCGCGCCCCCGGTCCGGAAAAGGCCAATCAGCGGCAGAATTTGGCTCAGGGTTGAAAACCTTGCAGAGTTAGGAATAGGCATATAAATAGAGCTTACCCCCAACCATATTAGTAGTTCTCTTCCTCATCTGTATTTCTAGATCTAGGGTTGCACAGACATGAATTCTTCGCCAGGAATGCGTGCATTAGATTAGAGATTGTAATCTGTTGATTTGTAAAAGATAATAATATTCTCTCCATATGCCTGTGACGACGTAGCCAAGTTGGTGACCACATATATCTGTGAGTTGTGTGATTGTTGCTTGTTTTCTATCTTATACATAGACTCTGTTCTAACAACACCAATAAGGCCCACCGACCATAAATAGAAAAATCAAAAAGGCCACCGCCCATAAGAAAAAGCATTAAACAAGACTATAATTCAAAGTATCTAACCTCTGAGATGGGGAGTCTCGTTGGATTTAGAGCTTGAAGTAACCGGTCAAAACTGTGAAAAATTGGTCAACCCGGTTGAACCGGACCAGATTAACCAAAACTGGTATTTGGGCGGTTCGGTTACGGTTTGTAGGCAAGGGAACCAGTTTAACCGTCGATTAAGGGGCAATATTTGAAATTTTTAAACGGTCATATGACCGTTGGGCTAGGCCGCTTTCCTCAACGGCTACTTCCTCGGTTCCTCTGCGCCTGCCACGTGCCGCCTGGCGCCTGTCCGGCTGTCCCCCCCCCCCTTTCCAGAATTCCAGTTAGTTACTTAGTAACGGTCCTAACAAAAAAAAAAAAAGGATTAAAACTAACTATAAATATCACCTCCCTCCTCTTATTTTATTTCCACATTATTTCTCTCTACTCTTTCTCTTCTACTCTCAAATATTCACATATTTTCTTACTCTCATCCAATTTTCAGTTAAATATTACCTCATTTTCAGTTAGTTTTCTAACGAAATTAGTGTTTTTCTTCATTTTCATCCATTTTAAGCTAGATTTTATTTCCTAACTTCATTTTTCCTAACCCAAATGGCTTAAAACCAAAGAAGAAGCAATTTAGGCAAGGAACATGTTAGTTCTTCCTCCCCCAAACATGATTTTGATTATCAAAATTCAAATACCCAACAAAGTGAGGAAAAAGAAGCTTTTGAAATTGAAAGTGGTGGTACTAGTAGGAGGGTAGGGGGCCGAGCTAGCGGAGGTGGTCGGGGTCGGGGACAACGTCAACCGCTTCAACCTCCTAGAAAAAGAGAGCAGCAATCCGATACTTTCGCGATCCATTTCACAAAAAGAAAAATTACTCCCGAAGATGACTATAATCTTAAAGCACATTGCAACTATTGTGACAAAGTTTACTCATTCAAAAGAGGCGGAGGGCATGGGACGCTCAACGGGAATACCGCGTCAAAACATCCCGAGAAACTTGGCATTTTCACTACTCAAAATCAATTACAATATCAACATAGTTCGGGTTCGGGTGCACAAGGTTCGTCTTCCCCTTCCGTCCTTTTTAAATTTGATAAGTGGGTTTGTAGGGATGAACTAGCCAAATTAGTTTGCGTTAAAGGCCTTCCTTTTAATTTTGCGGATGATGATTTTTATGAAAATTTTGTTCGACTTTCTTTAAATTCCGCCGCCACAAGAGTACCACGTACGAATCTCGTACGTGATATTACTAGGGCGGTGAAAAGATATAAAAAAGATTTAATTGTTATTTTATCAAATTTAGAAAACAAAGTTTCAATTTGTACCGATGGTTGGAGTGATCATTGACAAAGAAATACTTATTTGGGCGTTACTTGCCATTGGATAGATAATTCATGGACTATCCAAAAAAGATTAATTGCTTATAAAGATTTTGAGTCACCGCATTCCGCGGAAAATATTTGTGAAAAATTGCTTGAGATTTTTGTTGAGTATGGTATTTTGAATAAAATATTTACTATTTCATTTGACAACGCAAGTGCTAATACGGCTAGTTTACCCGAATTAATTACCGTTTGTCAACCCTCACTTGGTGGTAAGTTTTTTCATATTAGATGTTTATGTCATATTATTAACTTATGTGTTAGAGATGGTTTTGAAGCATTAGAGGTTTATGTTAAGCCAATTAGACAATGTATTCAATTTATTTCTAAAAAAAAATATTTATTTCTAAAAAAAAATAATACAAAAAATGGATCAAATTTTTAAGAAGTAAAGGTGTGGCGGACAAATTTCTTACTTACGATGTTCCAACTAAGTGGAATTCCACCTACAAAATATTATGGTTTTTCTTATAAAGATCTTCTTATGCATTTTTTTTTTATGTCAATTGGCTATAATGAACCTCTACTTGCTTATCAATGGAATGCATGCACTAATTTATGTGAATTGTTAAAGATTTTCAATACCGCTACTTTGGCTTTTTCGGGAGTTTATTATCAAACTTCCATTTTGGTGCTTGACCATTGTGTTGCAATTGTTACTAGTTTTTACAATTTAAGACAATTCCCTGTTTTAAAAAAATGCATTGTTTTCATGAGAGAAAAGTGGCTTAAATATTTTAACACTAATCCATCTTTTTTTTTGGTTGCAAAATTATTAGATACCTGAGTTAAATTAGATGATTTTGAAATTGTCTATGGCTAAGAACTTATGAGACGAAACTCACAAGGTGAGATGAAACTCACGGGTGTTGTCCTTAGTGTTAATGACACTAACGACGACACTTTCACCAATTCTAGAAAAGCACAAATCAATAGAAATAAATATAATTTGCAGCGAAAATATTAAAGCAATACACAAGAATATAATTTTTATCAAGTTATATAAATATATAACTTGATGGGTGCCTAAAAGGCAAGACCTTTCTATTAATAATATGAATTCAATACAAGGTCGAGGTTGTTCCTTAATGATAAACGAACCCTGATATAAGGAACAACATACACGAATTCTCTCAGTAAATAAACACTCAAAAACCTCACAAAAATATAAAAATCTATATGAAATATTCGAGTGTTGGACAAAGTGTTGCCGACACTGAATGGCAACACTTGAGAGCAGAATTCTACTTTTCTTGTGCGGATTTGCGTTTTACGAATTGGATGATCTTCAATGAAGATCCACTGCACTATTTATAGGCCACAAAGTCTTGGAGCCTACTCAAATGATCAGCTAACAGTTTGGAGTTTGTTTCCTCCATTTATGCCACTCGCCTCTTTTGTAGGAGACCTAGTCTTCTCTTGCTTCTCTTGCTTGTACCTCTTAGCTTTGGTTGCCTTGTACTCGACTTGTTCTCCCCCGAATAGCTGAATAAAATATCTCTGGCTTGGTCATCAATTAAACAAATAAACACATGTTTATTTGTTAATTTCTTCTCCTCTTCGTGATTAACGCACAGAATTTACATTTGCTGATTTTAGGCTCATTTTAAGGTGACTAACTACTGTTATATAAACATTAATTTACCCATTAATATTTGTGAAAAATACGGTAACTAACTCGGTGTCGCCAATTCCAAATGGCAACACTTTTGGCAACACCCGGTGGCAACACCTTGGTTTGCAACACTTGGGATGACATTCATGGCAACACATGATCTTAACATTAACAATCTCCCCATAGTTACTGATTTCTTCACAAAATACCAATGTGATGATCTTTTCAAAAACAGTTAGTCAAACTTAACTAAAACCACAAAAAATGCCACGAGATTTTGATAGAGGCAACATCAACCTTCAGGCAATGTTTTGAAATATTTTTCAATCCAAAACATCAACCATTAAGCAAATGAAGTATCAAAATCTTTACAAAAATCTCCCCCTTAATACGGAATTAAATAAACTAACTATTAAATTCTAAACAACCAACCAACCATTAAACAAAAACCATCCATCATCTTTTGAAGAAAATTCCAGCTGAAACAAAGAAAAAAACAGAAATAAAATTTGTTTAAGCATTACAAACCAAAATAAAACAAATAAAATTGTTTTTGTTTCCAACCACCAAAAACACAAACCATTCGAACCAACCACCATTAAACTGCATTTCCAGCTCCTTCACCTCCCTCAGCTGACCCACTAGGCCCAGCACCATTCCCAGCTCCATCATCATCATCACGCCTTGGTGGCTTATCTCCCCCTATTTTGGAAGAAATCAAATCCACCATTTTCATCATGTCAGTGCGCATGTCCAACCACCCCTGAATTGCGAGTCAATGTGCTTCACTCGACTATTGAAAAAATTAAGTACCATAGCGGCATCAATCATTACGGGAGCGGTGTTGCCGGAAGTGTTGCCGGTTTCGGGCGACACTTGGGGCGACACTCGTAGCGAGGGCAGCAATTGGAGGAGCATTAGTAACCAAAACCCAAGGTAAATCCTGTGCCTATCACCTTCGATAAAGTGTTTGGTAATTACGTAATAAACAGGCTTTTCAGAGATATTATCACCATTCCAAGGCTTAAGGTTTTGGAACATGAGGACTTGGAAAATAAGGGAAGGAAATATGAAGGAGGAAGTCTTTTTCTTCTTAGCCCATGCAGCAAGGTGAGCAAATACAAGTCTCCCAAAGTTAACTCTTTGTTTCTTGCCTAGTTTGTACAACAAATTAGCTTGCTCAAAAGTGACCGTGTTCTCGTTTGCCGTAGGAAGCCAATTTGTTATACAAATCTTGTGGAGCACGCTAAACAAAGAAGTGAGATGGGTAGACCTAAAGTGATCAGACCAAATGGTGATTCTCCCTCCAGTTAAAAAGGTGGCTAAGGCATTAGGATCATATTCCAAACTCTCATCTTCGACATTAGGGAGGCCGAATGCCTTGTTGATGATCAAGGGATTAAAATCATAGATATTGCCCCTAACAAAAATCTTTCCATAATGAGGGTATTCCTATCATCAATATTATCCCTAAGATGAGCATAGAAATTCCTAACCACACTTTCAATGTACGATGACACTTTAGTCACCGTAGGCAAAAACATCCTATCCTCCAAAAGCGATACACACCTAACTCCTTGAATTGAGTCACATACATATTCTTTTCATTCAGAATTTTCTTCTCGGAATCTTCAACAAACTTATCTAAATTTGTTTCACCATAAAATTCATCCGAAAGAAAAGGACGTTCATAAAATCCAAAAGACTCATAATCGACTTTGTATCTGAGAGGGATTAGGAGAGTGTACCTCGGAGCCATGAAATAGGAGAATACGAAGGAGAACTCGATTGTGCTTTGGTCTTGGCGGCGGAGTGTTGCTTCGGGTGTTGCCATTTCATCGGCAACACTTGGGGCGACACTTGATGAAATTTTACATTTCTTCTTCATTTTGGGTGGGCTTGGAAAGAGTTTCCTCATCTTCCAACCAAGCTTCTTCATCCTCATCAGAAGATGATGAGGGCTCCTTTGTCTCTTTAAAAGCTGGGTCCGAACCTTCCTCGGACGAAATGTTGAGCGAAGAGCTTGAAGAATCATCCACATTTACCGGATCATCAGCTGTATTAGATGGTATCTTTGACCTGAACAGAGTTTTGATCCTCTCCGATTGTCTACGCACTCCACCCCTAAAAGAGCTAGAGGCATCAACCGCCTTTCGCTTCTTGGTCTTCTTCTGAGGGGCGAAGGTGAGCTCTGTGGATGGGGTAGCTTCAGGAAGATTGATGGGAATGGGAATTTGAGAAGGATCATAGACAACAATGTCTAAGGATGGTGAGGTTGAGGGTGTGGCCGAAAGTGTCGCAGGGGATATCTCCATTGGAACGGCGACATTTGAGGCAACACTAGAGGGAGCTAGAGGCGAAATTTCCATGGGAGACGAAATTTGGGAAGTATTTTTAGGGCTAGCCATGGAAGATTGAAGAAGAATGAGGAAGACGAAGAACTGGGGCAAGGGTTTGAGATTCTGCCTAGAGAGAGAGAGAATACGGTGAGAGAGAGAGGGTTTAGGAGGGGGGTTTAAGAGTGAATAGTGGAGGGATTTAATTGATTTGACAAGGTCAAATTAATTAAACCTCCACTTATCTCTAAAAATCCCAACAATACTCAAGTGTTATCCGCCATTTTTTAAAAAATCCTTTTTTTTTTTTTTTAATTTTTTTTTTTTAATTTTTAATTTTTTAATAATAACTAAACATAATTTTAGTAATATCCATAAAATTGAGTTTTTCAAAATTCAAAGAGATGAATTTTAAAAAATAGATATTACAAAATTACACTTAGATTGACAAAAATAAAAAATTTTGCTAAAAACCTTTTAAATTTCACAAACTCTAAATATAAGCAAATAGACTTTTGGAAATTTAAAATTTAATTAACAAAAACAAAAACAAGAAAATAAAAAATTAATGTAGCATCTACTAATGTGTTACTAGCAATGTTGCGTGACACTCAAGGCAACATTTTTAAATAAAATCCCCTTGATATTTTTCAACATATATAACTTATCATTCCTTAGGCAATTTATAAGCACACTTTACACTTTCTTTATTTACAAGGAAGCATCGTAGTAGCGAGCTCCGTGTCCCGAGTTTTTATTAAAGTGTAAAGCTACAATTAGTAAGTTTTATACCTTTCAAGTAGGGTACCTTTGTAGTAGCGAGCTCCATGCCCCTAATACTTAGTATAAAACACTACATTATATTCCCTTTGGGAATTTCCACAAGCTTTGCCTTTTTCAATATCAACAACAATATGAGTGACTTTGTCACTTTTTAGCACAAAGGGGTATTTTATAAAAAAATGTTAACCTTAAGAATGTACACATACTAGAACGAGAAAGGTCGGTAAATGCCCCCATTTGGGATTAAACAACTATATATATTTTTTTTTTTTTTTTAAATTTTAAAGATAATGTACAACTCATACAAAGTGTTGCGGCAGGTGTTGGTAACAACGGCGGCAACACTAATGATTTATAGAAAACATAGACCAAGAGATTTTTCAAACTTGAAAATCTCTCATGGTCCAAGGCTTTGGTCAAAATATCGGCAAGTTGATGTTTTGTATCAATATGCTCTATTTGGATTAATTCCTTTTCTACTAAATCTCTTAAAAAATGATGGCGGATATCAATGTGCTTAGTGCGTGAGTGTTGTACGGGGTTTTGGAAATATTTATAGCACTCAAATTGTCACAATACATGGTCAAGATATTACTATCAAGACCATAGTCATCAAGCATGTGTTTTAACCATATTAGTTGTGAACAACAACTCCTGTTGCCACATATTCGGATTCGGCGGTCGAGAGAGAAACACGGTTTGCTTGCGGCGTACCATGACACTAGATTATTACCCAAGAAAAAACAACCCCCACTAGTACTAGTACTCTTTACGTCATCTATATCCCACCTTGATCGAGTCACTAAAACCAACTAAGTTGGTATTAGTGTCTTTGGTGAACAGATTCCCAATTCACTTGTCCCAGGACACATACTTGATGATTTTCTTGACGGCATTTAGGTGAGAAATTTTAGGAGCTGATTGATATCTAGCACAAACACCTACGGCGAACATTATATCGGGACGGCGCGGTAAGATAAAGAAGACTACCTATCATGGATCTATACGAGTTGGATCAACATCCTCCACTGCACGATCTTTGGTTACCTTAAGAGATGATCCCATAGGTATTTTAGAGCTCTTGGCATTCTCCAATCCAAATCTTTTCACCGGACTCTTAGCATACTTGCTCACGAGTGATGAAGATTCCATCATTCGATTGTTTCACTTGCAATCCTAGGAAATAATTAAGTTCTCCTATCATGCTCATCTCAAATGTAGATGTCATAGCTTCCACAAAATTTTGTAAACATGTTTTAGATGTGGAACCATAAACTATGTCATCAACATAGATTTGAGCAATGACAAGCTCTTTATTTTCCCTAAGAATAAATAATGTCCTATCGCCTTCTCCTCTAACAAATCCATATTCAAGAAGAAAGCTTGTTAGACGCCCATTACCATGCACGAGGAGCTTGTTTTAAGCCATATAAGGCCTTATCAAGTCTGTATACATGGTGCGGGTGGAATGGGTCTTCAAACCCTTTGGGTTGCTCAACATAGATCTCTTTATCTAAGTACCCATTCAAGAAAGCCGCTTTGACATCCATTTGGTGCAATGTGATTTTGAGATAACAAGCTATAGCAAGAAGAAGTCTTATTGACTCAATTCTAGCCACGAGGTGCAAAGGTCTCGTCAAAGTCGATTCCTTCCACTTGTGTATAGCCTTGAGCCACAAGACGAGCTTTATTACGAACAATATTACCCAATTCATCAGATTTGTTTTTGTAAATCCATTTAGTTCCAATAATGTTAGTATTTAAAGGACGTGGAACTAAACACCAAACCTCGTTACGGGTAAATTGTTCAAGCTCTTCTTGCATAGCTTGAATCCAGAATTTATCATTTAAGGCCTCAATCACATTTTTGGTTCAACGGAGGAAACGAAACGGGAGTGTTTTACACGAGAGTATGTGGAGGACATACACACATACCTAACCATATCTACGTAATCAGCGGCTCCTTGTTCCTTGTTCTAACCCCTTCATTAACATCACCAATTACTTGAGTAATGGGATGATAATTTCTAATTATTTGGGGATCTCTCTGCCTTGATGGTACACCAATCCATCTTCTCCTTCGAGTCCTTTGCTCTCGGAATTTCCAGCCATGTTCTGTTCTCTGTGTTGCCTCGGGTGTTGCCATTTCGGGCGACACTTGGAGCAACACTTGAATACGTGGCTGCAATGGCTGAATCGGTCTGTTCCGGCCCTTTGTTCGACTTCTTCTAGTAGAGTCGAGGTATATCATGTTTGGTTCTCTGTGGCACTCAAGTAATCGTTAAATTCAATATTTACCGATTCTTGAATCACTTTTAACCTCAAATTATAGACACGATAAGCATGATTTGTTTTGAGAGTAGCCAAGAAAGATGGCTTTGTCACTCTTAGAATCAAGTTTTCCTAAGTATTCCCGGTCATTTAAAATGTAGCACAAACACCCAAACACATGAAAATAGTGAACCGTAGGTTTCTTTCCATTTAAAATCTCATAGGGTGTCATAGTTGTAGGGTCTTAAGAAAACTCTATTTGTAGTGTGACAAGGCGTGTTTAATGCTTCGGCCCAAAAACCTTTAGAAATATTTCTAGCAATTAGCATAACACGAGCAATTTCCATTAAAGTCCTATTTTTCCTTTCGGCAACACCATTTTGTTGTGGTGTTTTGGAGTCTTGAAAACTCATGGTGTATCCCCTTTTTACTACAAAAAGTAGAAAAGGAGATGTTTTCAAATTCTCTACCATGATCGATCTTATTCGAAAAATAGGAGAACAAAACATGTTTTTGATTTTAGAGACTAAGTGAGTAAATTTATCAAAAGTTTCAGATTTTTCTCTTAAGAAATACACCCATGTAAACCTAGAAAAATCATCAACTATCACATAAACATACTTCTTACCTCCCAAGCTTTCTACCTCAATAGGACCCATCAAGTCCATATGTAGAAGTGAAAACAATGTGTTGTTCTGAGTGTTGCTCATTGTGTTGTTCAACACTTTGTGAGCAACACGAGTTTGCTTACCCTTTTGACGGTCACCACACATCACGGTGTTTTTGAGGTCTAGTTTAGGAACACCTTTGACGGCATTATGTTTGATAATCTTCTCAAGATTCCTATAATGAGAATGACCTAACTTTTGATGCCATAACCTAATATCATCAAGTTTTGTCAAATTGCACAACGATTTATTACCAACCGGATAACAATTATCACTTGATCTTATTCCGGTCATGACACAAAAGTTAGTGTTATCAAACACTTCACAGGTATTTTTATTGAATTTTACCTCCAAATTGTCATCACATAGTTGGCTAATGCTAATTAAATTAGCAAGTACCATCTACGTGCAAGACATTTTTCAAAGGAGGAAAACCAACAATATCCGGTGTTCCTTTACCAACTATTTCACTCTTGCCTCCACCACCATAAGTCACTGAGCCTCCTTGAATAGGTTGGTACTCTGTTAGGAATGATTTTGTACCGGTCATATGACGTGAACAACCACTATCAAAGAACCAAGTTCTGCAATGTTAGTCCTTAAGGCTGTATAAACAACATAGCATTTCAGTTTTCCTTGGGTAACCAACCCTTTTTGAAAATCTGGATTTGTTCACCGGTGTTGCCATAAGTGTTGCCCACGAGAAACCGGCGACACTTGAGGCGACACTTGAAGACTGGACATTTTCTTTTGTAGGAAAATGCAATGCGGTTTTAAATGTCGGCTTTGTGACGGTATCCACACTCATTGGATTGATCGGAGGAATCACTAGGAGTGCTACCCTTTTCCTTGACACGCTCTTTTACAAAACAATTTTTAGTTTCAACATCAAACAAGGAAGAGGTAATACTTTCAAGTGATTCTTGGAACCCAAGACCATCTTTCAGAGGCTTACTCAATTTGAGTATTTCATCCAATTTGGATGAACTCGTGTTGAGTTTTTTGAAGGTGGATTCGGCTAGGTTGAGTTTGGCCTTGATTTTATCAAGATCCAAGTCTCTCCTGCGAGTTGAGCTTCTAGCCGAGTCAAGGAGTTCTTAAGATCTGATTTTCCTTTTTCAAGAAAACCACCATCTTATTCTCCTTTTTCCATTCCACGAGGAGAGATTTATAGAGGTTTTTAATTCACAAATAAGTTCATCTTTATCAAGATCATCCTCTATAATCTCTTGAATTTAAATCGGTTGAACCATGCAAATTAAGATCATTTAAAGAATCATACCTGCTTGAGTGTTGTGCCAAGTGTTGCCAATTCTGGACGACACTTGGGGCAACACTTTACGAAGAAGTCACCAATGTTGTGTCAAGTGTTGTCAAATCTGTAACGACACTTGAAGTAACACTCTCAGTCGAAGGTAGCTCCTCTACCGTGGCCATCATGACTACTTGCTCCGTCTGTTCTTCTTTCTCCGTTCCTTCCTCCTCTCCATCACTAAGAGATACCCACAAGTTTTTGCCCGCCTTTCTCAAGGTGTTAGCACATTCATTGGCATAGTGACCCCAACCGGAACAAGCATGACATTGAATAGATTCAATGTACTTAGGATCGGACCGGATCTTTTCCGAGGATGCACGCCTTGGTGGGATATCCTTTTGATTTGGAGGAGGACTTCTCCTTGGCACAAAACTAGAGGTTTTGGCCGTTTGGTCCTTAGCCTTTACCTGCACTTTGTTAAATTTTCTAACCATAGAATTATATCTCTTTGCAAGTAAAGCTACACTAGTATTTTCATCTAACTCCTCGAAGACTTCATCTTCATCGTCCACACATGTGTCAGAAGATTCGACTTTTAAGGCAATATTCTTGCCTTTAGAAGCCTCCGTTTGTTCATTGAGATTCAACTCAATGTTTTTCAAAATACTCATTAAGGAGTTGATGTCCATTGTTGAAAGATTATGGGCCTCTTCAATTTGAAACTTTAATATTAAAACGTTCGGGAAGAGTACGAATAGCTTTTGAAACAAGTTGTTTATTTGTAAAAGGCTCCCCTAATACTTGACAAGCATTTGAAATATCAATCAACTTTTCAAAATAAGACGAGATGTCTTCGTTTTCACCCATTCTTAATCTTTCAAATCTACTAGTGAGACCTCTAAGCTTTGTTTCTCGGACACTGCCATCTCCTTCACAAAATCTTTGTAAAGTATCCCAAGCATCTTTTGCAGAGGGACTATTTTGAATGAGTTTGAACATATGCATGTCAACCCATTCATAGATGGCATTCAGTGCCTTTTCATTGAAACTAGCAAGATTATTCTCTTCAATTGTCCACTCGAATTCAGGTTTGACTTGAACGTCACCATCGTCATCCGGAGGAAGCATTGGAACAGAATAACCATTTAAAATAGATCGCCAAGCCCGAAGATCAATTGATTTGATATGCGAGCGTAGGCGAATCTTCCAATAAGCATAATTAGATCCGTCTAAAACCGGTAATCTCTTTTGATTAGGGTTTGCAGGATCATAAGCCATGACAAAAGGATCTAAACACTTAGTATATCAAGTGCTAGGCTCTGATACCAATTGAAATTGTCTATGGCTAAGAACTTATGAGACGAAACTCACAAGGTGAGATGAAATTAACTCACGGGTGTTGTCCTTAGTGTTAATGACACAAACGACGACACTTTCACCAATTCTAGAAAAGCACAAATCAATAGAAATAAATATAATTTGCAGCGGAAATATTAAAGCAATACACAAGAATATAATTTTTATCAAGTTATATAAATATATAACTTGATGGGTGCCTAAAAGGCAAGACCTTTCTATTAATAATATGAATTCAATACAAGGTTGAGGTTGTTCCTTAATGATAAACGAACCCTGATATAAGGAACAACATACACGAATTCTCTCAGTAAATAAACACTCAAAAACCTCACAAAAATATAAAAATCTATATGAAATATTCGAGTGTTGGACAAGGTGTTGCCGACACTGAATGGCAACACTTGAGAGCGAGAATTCTACTTTTCTTGTGCGGATTTGCGTTTTCTGAATTGGATGATCTTCAATGAAGATCCACTGCACTATTTATAGGCCACAAAGTCTTGGAGCCTACTAAAATGATCAGCTAACAGTTTGGAGTTTGTTTCCTCCATTTATGCCACTCGCCTCTTTTGTAGGAGACCTAGTCTTCTCTTGCTTCTCTTGCTTGTACCTCTTAGCTTTGGTTGCCTTGTACTCTGACTTGTTCTCCCCCAGAATAGCTGAATAAAATATCTCCTGGCTTGGTCATCAATTAAACAAATAAACACATGTTTATTTGTTAATTTCTTCTCCTCTTCGTGATTAACGCACTGTACATTTCTGTTGCTGATTTTAAGCTCATTTTAAGGTGACTAACTACTGTTATATAAACATTAATTTACCCATTAATATTTGTGAAAAATACAGTAACTAACTCAGTGTCGCCAATTCCAAATGGCAACACTTTTGGCAACACCAGTGACAACACTGGTTTGCAACACTTGGGATGACATTCATGGCAACACATGATCTTAACATTAACAGATTTAGAGTGCATTGTAGCTTATTATTATTTGAAGTTATATCCTGATGGTGACGGTGATAATGAACTTTCGTCAATTATTGCTCAAAATACAAAAAATGATTTGGTGAACCTTTTTAACGAGTATAATGGCTTATATGAAAACACTTCTCAAAGTCAACAACATGAAGATGCTTCCTCTATTTCTCAACGAAGTTCTTCTAGTGGGGATCCATATAATTTTTTTGCAAATTTGTATAGTAAAAAACGTGATCCTTCTCGAGGTTCATCTACATCATCATCAAACATTCCCGTGTAGTTAGAAACATATTTCACTACCAACTTTGAATTAAATCAAGACCCAAATTCAAATGAATTTGATGTTTTACAATGGTGGTCAAGAAGGAAAGAAATTTATCCTATGCTTTCAATAGTTGCAAAAGAAGTCTTAGCCTCTCCCGCTTCAACGCTAGCGGTTGAATCGGCATTTAGCGTTGGAGGAAATGTTTTGGATGAAAGACGTTCCCAACTAACTAGTGAAAACTTGGAACATCAACTCTTACTTGGCGATTGGGTTAGAGCGGAAAAAAAACAACAAGACTTGCCTTACGAAGAGGATCGTTAATTATCGGATCCAAAATATCAATACGATGTCGAGAACTCCACGGAAAGTAGTGATGATTGATGAATAAATGATGTTTTAGTTTAATTTTTATTTTAATTAGATTAGTTTAGACTTTAGATTAGGTTTATTTTTATTTAATTGTAATAGTTATGTGAGGACCCCGACCCGGAACCTACACGTGTTCCGAGTTGGAGCGCCCTCAAACTAACCCGAAAACACTAAACTTTTAAAACTTTACTTTGACTTTCAAACATAAACATTAATAATATAACATCTCAAACTAACTCCACTCTACTCCACATCGGAGGAGGAGATAACTAACTTTGAAAAGTAACAACCTGTTTTAATTACAAAGACTTTAGTTATAACGTACAAACTAAGTTTTATACTCATAAACTCCATAAAGGAATTATACCAAAATACATTCTTTACACCAACCTATACGTACCCTGACAAATCCCAAAATACCACGTACCAACTCCTTTCCGTCCTCACTTGGCCGGTCCGCCTGTCTCAGGATCTAAAACAGTAAAGGGAGAGGGGTGAGAATAAATCTCAATGAGCTATTATGATATGCAGCAAGATGCCAAACAAAGTGCAACACATAGCATGGTAGCACATAACACACTAGGCAAGCGGTAAACACATTCCGTTACCTTGGTTTACCTTTCCCGTCTGAACAATAAGTCGTATAACTGTGGGTATCAATACTCCACTACATCTGTGAATGCATATTCACCAGATCCCATACCATGTAACTGAGACAGTTATGCTTATAACTCATCTCCGTGAACTGCTTAGGCATATTCACATCTTATAAAACCCGTTTTCCAGGGAAAATATAAGACATCAGCATTCCTATGAACTGACTGCACATATCCATAGAAGCTGAACCCCAGTCTGTGGCCGCAGAGGGGGAGAGGTCACAGGTATGATGAATCTTCAATCACTTAGAGAACAAATCAATAACTGATTGAAATCCATTATACCCCCCATTCACATAAAATATCAACACGTTCAAGCACATAATAGATACTTGAAATATGATCCACAAACGGGATAGCAATATAACCACATGGTAAAATATACTCATGTCTGACAATAATCGAGTGCGGCATTTATATAATACACTAAGCATAATCCAATCCATAAATAGGTACTCAAGTAAGATAATGAGATATCATCAACCTATCTTACTTAGTCATTATATGACAATATATGATCTCTATAAGGATCCAAGTTCCATTTACCAATTTAGAATCATTTCTGTTAAGTTACCAAACTAGGTTAACTAGCGCTTTCCAAGCAACATTTAAAGTACTTCCCCAATTCCATTTTAATCGCTTAGGATGTAAATGTGTAGCCAAAGTATTCTACTTTAATCTAGGTTAAAGAGATTTCTTTTTGGTTCGAGTTTGATTAGGTTTGAATAGCTCTAAACTTGATGTGAAAAACCAGGCCAGGGCACGACTCGTGCCCCAGGGCACGACTCGTGCCCATTGCACCATCCTCTGATTCTGTCGTCCCCCTTCAAGGCACGACTTCCTTATAACTCTAGTCACGACTCGTCCCACACCTCAGGCACGACTCGTGCCACCAGGCACGACTCGTGACCTGAGCCCAGAATCAACATAAATGCAGAAATTACTCATACCCATTTGTCCCAACCAAAGTTTTCCCTTGTCTTGAACACCTAGAAAAGCATACCCACTTCATGGATCTCATAATACATACTTTAAACTCCCAAATTGATATACCTACATCATTTAACACTAGATTTCCAACCCATTTCATTTACACATTCCAAGTTAATCCCTTTAAATCTACTCATTCCATTTTCTTACACCTTTTTGACACTTCATGAATAACAACATTTTTCTAGGACATTAACCACTTTCTCAACCCAAGAAGATTTTACAAGCATCAAATAACCATTTCTACCCATTTCAAACCTTTTAGATCATCTTCATTAAACCCTACTTCAATCAAGTTCATTTTCTACTCATTAAACTCCCGTCTAGGTTTCCAAGCAAGAAATTATCATCACAAGAACAAGAACAATCATTCAAGAACTTATGAACAAGTATAAGAAAGGAATCATAACAACTCACCTTTGGGATTTGAAATGGAAGGTTGATCTATTTAGCTAGATGAGTTCCTCTAGGCGATCCAACTTCAAAGGTGCTCTTGGACTTGAATTTGGTGAAGAAATTCTTGGCTTCAAGGTTTGGAACTTGGGGCTTCCATGGAGGTTCTCTCTAATTCTCTAGGTTGAAGATGAATGAGAAATGAGGGAGAAGGGAGGGGTAGTAAGAGGAGGTGATGGGAAGAGGACACTTGGCAAGGCATGGAAGAGTAAGAAAGTTGGCCCCTCCTACAACTTAATCCAAGGCTTTCACCCTACTCCCATTAATTTAAAATAAACCTTATCCCATTAATTCATCCTACTCATTTAACCTCCCCACATATTTATCTATTTATTAAATTTCCATTTTGTATCATTTCCCTTAGTTTCTTTATTTAATGTCCAATAAATTCTTATAAGCTCCTTAATTTACTTTTCACCCAATTTATCCTAACTCAAGAATTTAAGATAAAATTGAACACATAAAGTCAACATAATATTAAAAGCATATAATTAAATATTAAAAATTGAGTGCCTAGGGTTGGGGTCGTCACACTCACTCCCCCTTAAAGAAAATTCGACCCGAATTTTAAAAGACTTATCTTAATGATAAATTAAAGAAGATAACCTTCCCCACAATCAAATTACACTTCCAAATAGTTTTCTCAAAGTATTATTATTATACCCATTTTCCACAACCCTAATACTCTCAAAGTTTAATTTCGGACTTACGATTTTAGTAACTCTCAACCATTCCCTCACATAAACCAAACCCGTTAAATCATCATTAGTTGAAGAACTCCGCACACATGAGGAATTTTAAGGACAACTTTCCCATACAATACTTCATACAATACCACTTAATACAGGACTGAAAACCACTAATATACGCAATCTTATCAAGGTTAAATAACTTCTCAAGTTGAAACGAAATCCATCACACAACACGCAATTTATTCTCAAGAATTTGGATAGTCTTCTTTGTCTGTCCATCTGTCTGAGGAAGAAACGCACCAGCTGAAACTTGACTTGGAACTCAAAACCTTGCACCCTGCTTTTCCAAAACACAATGAATCCTCGATCCCGATCTGGTAAAATGTTGATTGGTTTTCCACGAAATCATTCAATCTCCCGCATTCACAATGTTTTAATTTCCCCCTCGAATACTTCGTTAATATAAGTTGAAAGTAAACCGACTTGATCTATTCATTCACTATCACTCCAACACACCCAACCTTATCGACGTTGAAAGTAGTACAGTTACAAAATTCCCTCGCACTGTCTTCCCATTCGAATCTTCTAACTCTTCTTCAAGTCTTGATACTTCTTCAAACTTTTCTGATGAGTCGCAATTCTAGGTTTACGGTCTTCCTCTAAAACCGGTATTCTAATCTCTTACAGCAATGATACACACTCCGAGTTGAGGGTTAAATTTTCATCCCAATTAGATACAAAATCCTTGGTCTCCCAGTCTTGAAACTAGCCGATAATCCTCTTAACTTCTGAATCATGGTTGAACTTCCTCTAAGGTCTCCACACTATAAGTATAACTTGAATATTCGCAAAATATCTCACCATGCAACTCAAAGGATATACTCGTTGACACATAAGCCTTTCGGCTAATCGCAATCGCAATCACAATAACTTTTCCGGTAACAAGATATAACCTCATTTAAGTCTTTCTAATAATTTCCACCCTCGACTCTGCTTATTGTTAAATTCCTTTCGAACCAACAAATACTTTAAACTTTCATGATCGTTAACACATCTCAAATTTAGTTGCAACTAGTTAAAAATTCCGCTAGTAAACGCAATATAATCTCGATTACTTACAAGTTGAAAATAAGAAGATTCTGCTCACTTTGATTCACTTCCTCTAAACATAAGTTATCACTTTCCCATTTCGCATCATATCACAAATTAGCCTTCCATTGATACACAATTAAAAGCGTCAAGTTCTCGCATTCATTACTCAATAAGGATCATATCTACAGTCGACCTATTCTTCCTCTCTACTATACGATTCACCCTTATTGCATTCTACATCCAGGATACCTCTTCCCGGTTAACTCTATCAACAATAATACAATTCTCAAGAATCTAATGACACTCCCTTGGTAGCACCCCTTTCAATCCTAAAACTATGGACTCATTACGGCAATATTCCAAAGCCAACTTACAATTATTAAACTTCACACATAAATTTTCCTATTGGAAAATAGATAACACAATTCACAATTAATTTTCATGATATTCTCAACGTCAAGTAAACAAGGATGTCACCACTAATAATTTCCACTAGCTATCAAGATAAGGATAGAACTCTACTCCTTATAACCACAACAAAAATCGAGACCATTCTATAGGGTGCTTTTGATATAGGTATTTAACACGACACTACATCAATACGTGATTCCACTTCCCAACCGAAAGTCATATAATACTTTGCTTTGAAAGCATACTTACTATTTTCCTAATTAGCACATAACATTTTTCGAAGACTTCTTACCTAAGTCTACCACATTTCAATTAAGCTTCACACTTCTTAACCAAAAATTTTCAATCTTTAAGGCATATCTAACAAGGATACCACATAAAGGCTTATTTGCATCTAATACCATATAGACCAATAAAGCGTAGTAAAAAAGACTCGCTTCATACGACAGGTCTATCACTGCTGACCACTACTTACCATTCTAGGCCAGGTATATATCAAAATCACACATTGGTAATCATACCAAATCAACTAGCAATACATGCTCGGTTATAACCACGTCACACTAGTGGTAAACCAAATAATATTCGAGGTATTCTCTCATAAGAGTAGAAATCTCTAACACATAAAACACATCTTAAGCAATGTATGCCACATGAAACAAAATGCAATGTCACACGTGCATGAGATGAACCGGGATCTATAAAGTATGACCCCTACTTCTGAGACAGGTATATTACCTCTAAAGGTAGCTGAGGGATCTATCCCTCCAAAACTCAAAACAAGTATTCGACTTTAAACGTTACCTTTTTGGATTCCCTTCATTGTTCCTTTTCATTCCTCCTTTAGGCCCCCTATGTCCGGTACCCAAAGCTAACCTTCGATGAAATATAGGACAATTCTTCTTGTAGTGTCCCATTTCTCCACAATTCAAACATTTCCCTTGCTTACTCCAACACTTGTCTTCAGAATGACCCATCTTCTTGCAATATCCACATATAATCCTTACGACCTGAAGTCGGATGATTTATGCAGTCGCCACTTTTTCTCCTCTTGCTAACTCCGGTCTTGATCCTTTACGATGCCCTCTATTATATCCAGAACCTTGGCCTTGAAACTTACGCTTACTTCCACTTCCACCCTCAGATTTACCGGTGCTCGTCAATATCATTCTCTATTCGGTAGGCTTTATTCAGCTTTGTCTGAAAATGCGGGAAGTCGTGCGTCAATAACTGTTTCCTGAACTCTAGTCTTAATCCCTTCACAAATCGATATATCCGTCTCTCTTCTTCCGGTACCAAATGTGGACAATAGCGAGCTAGCTCCGTAAACCTTGCTGAATACTGCGCCACGGTCATTGCTCCTTGCTCTAATTTCAAAAACTCAACTTCCTTCTTATCTCTTGTAACTATTGGAATGAAATGATCTCGAAATTTACGCGTAAAGTTCTCCCAGGTCTGCGGTGTAAGGTTTCGATCCCATCCGTCCTTCACTACTTGCCACCAATGCTCTGCAGGTCCCTCTAACTTGAAGACTGCACATCTCACTTTTTCTGCATCCGTGCTCTCCATCGTTGCGAAAATCTTATTCATACTTTCAAGCCATCTCTCAGCCTTCACCGGATCCGGATCTCCACTAAAACTTGGAGGTGTCATCTTAACGAACTTTTCCAAACCATGCCCATGTACGCCTCCTTGATCTTTGCTGTGCTTGCCCTTGTGTTGTCATATTTTGCAAAAATCCTCGAAACATGTTCATCGTCTCAACATTCGGATTTCCATCACCCCGGCCTTACCAACATTGCCCCGGAACACGATCTTGATCATCCTCATTTTCAGCCATTGAATAAACTCCACTGCAACAAACACTCGATGTAATTTATCACACACTCTCACTCGGCTAGACTCTACCCGAGAACTCTAACGAGCTACGATACCAAGCTGTGAGGACCCCGACCCGGAACCTACACGTGTTCGAGTTGGAGCGCCCTCAAACTAACCCGAAAACACTAAACTTTTAAAACTTTACTTTGACTTTCAAACATAAACATTAATAATATAACATCTTAAAAGAACTCCACTCCACTCCACATCGGAGGAGGAGATAACTAACTTTGAAAAGTAACAACATGTTTTAATTACAAAGACTTTAGTTATAACGTACAAACTAAGTTTTATACTCATAAACTCCATAAAGGAATTATACCAAAATACATTCTTTACACCAACCTATACGTACCACGACAAATCCCAAAATACCACGTACCAACTCCTTTCCGTCCTCACTTGGCCGGTCCGCCTGTCTCGGGATCTAAAACGATAAAGGGAGAGGGGTGAGAATAAATCTCAATGAGCTATTATGATATGCGGCAAGATGCCAAACAAAGTGCAACACATAGCATGGTAGCACATAACACACTAGGCAAGCGGTAAACACATTCCGTTACCTTGGTTTACCTTTCCCGTCCGAACAAATAAGTCGTATAGCGTGGGTATCAATACTCCACTACATACGTGAATGCATATTCACCGGATCCCATACCATGTAGCTGAGACAGGTTATGCTTATAACTCATCTCCGTGAGCTGCTTAGGCATATTCACATCTTATAAAACCCGTTTTCGGGGAAAATATAAGACATCGGCATTCCTATGAGCGGCGCACATATCCATAGAAGGCTGAACCCCGGTGCGTGGCCGCGAGAGGGGAGAGGTCGCAGGTATGATGAATCTTCAATCACTTAGAGAACAAATCAATAGCTGATTGAAATCCATTATACCCCCCATTCACATAAAATATCAACACGTTCAAGCACATAATAGATACTTGAAATATGATCCACAAACGGGATAGCAATATAACCACATGGTAAAATATACTCATGTACAACAATAATCAGAGTGCAGCATTTATATAATACACTAAGCATAATCCAATCCATAAATAGGTACTCAAGTAAGATAATGAGATATCATCAACCTATCTTACTTAGTCATTATATGACAATATATGATCTCTATAAGGATCCAAGTTCCATTTACCAATTTAGAATCATTTCTGTTAAGTTACCAAACTAGGTTAACTAGCGCTTTCCAAGCAACATTTAAAGTACTTCCCCAATTCCATTTTAATCGCTTAGGATGTAAATGTGTAGCCAAAGTATCCTACTTTAATCTAGGTTAAAGAGATTTCTTTTTGGTTCGAGTTTGATTAGGTTTGAATAGCTCTAAACTTGATGTGAAAAACCAGGCCAGGGCACGACTCGTGCCCCAGGGCACGACTCGTGCCCATTGCACCATCCTCGATTCTCGTCGTCCCCTTCAAGGCACGACTTCCTTATAACTCTAGTCACGACTCGTCCCACACCTCGAGGCACGACTCGTGCCACCGGGCACGACTCGTGACTGAGCCAGAATCAACATAAATGCGAAATTACTCATACCCATTTGTCCCAACCAAAGTTTTCCCTTGTCTTGAACACCTAGAAAAGCATACCCACTTCATGGATCTCATAATACATACTTTAAACTCCCAAATTGATATACCTACATCATTTAACACTAGATTTCCAACCCATTTCATTTACACATTCCAAGTTAATCCCTTTAAATCTACTCATTCCATTTTCTTACACCTTTTTGACACTTCATGAATAACAACATTTTTCTAGGACATTAACCACTTTCTCAACCCAAGAAGATTTTACAAGCATCAAATAACCATTTCTACCCATTTCAAACCTTTTAGATCATCTTCATTAAACCCTACTTCAATCAAGTTCATTTTCTACTCATTAAACTCCCGTCTAGGTTTCCAAGCAAGAAATTATCATCACAAGAACAAGAACAATCATTCAAGAACTTATGAACAAGTATAAGAAAGGAATCATAACAACTCACCTTTGGGATTTGAAATGGAAGGTTGATCTATTTAGCTAGATGAGTTCCTCTAGGCGATCCAACTTCAAAGGTGCTCTTGGACTTGAATTTGGTGAAGAAATTCTTGGCTTCAAGGTTTGGAACTTGGGGCTTCCATGGAGGTTCTCTCTAATTCTCTAGGTTGAAGATGAATGAGAAATGAGGGAGAAGGGAGGGGTAGTAAGAGGAGGTGATGGGAAGAGGACACTTGGCAAGGCATGGAAGAGTAAGAAAGTTGGCCCCTCCTACAACTTAATCCAAGGCTTTCACCCTACTCCCATTAATTTAAAATAAACCTTATCCCATTAATTCATCCTACTCATTTAACCTCCCCACATATTTATCTATTTATTAAATTTCCATTTTGTATCATTTCCCTTAGTTTCTTTATTTAATGTCCAATAAATTCTTATAAGCTCCTTAATTTACTTTTCACCCAATTTATCCTAACTCAAGAATTTAAGATAAAATTGAACACATAAAGTCAACATAATATTAAAAGCATATAATTAAATATTAAAAATTGAGTGCCTAGGGTTGGGGTCGTCACAAGTTAGGTTGAGGTAAAGGCTCCTAAATGTCCCCCCCCCCTTTATTTATAAAAGGGTAAGGTTGGTGGTCCCCCCCCCCCTCTTTGTAATTTTATTTTAATTAATAAAATTTAAGGGTACCGTCCCTTTTTTTTATATATACTTTCGTTTCTTTTAAAAAAAAGTTAAGTTTTATTTCTTTCAAAATTCATAACTTTTTTTATATAATTTTTTGCAAAAACTTTTAGGACTAACAAACATCTAAAATAGTCTTCTTTATCCAAAAAATATTGAAAAAAATGTTAATGTACAGTATGGAACTTAACAGAAACTGTTAAAAAGTTAATTGTTTTTTCAAAAAACTATTAAAAAGTTAACTTTTTTATTCAAAAACTGTTAGAAAATTAACTTTTTTCGTAACTGTTTTTAATTCTGTTAAAATTTTTCTTTTAAAAACCTAATTTGAAAAAAAAAAGTTAAGTTTTATTTCTTTCAAAATTCATAACTTTTTTTATATAACTTTTTGCAAAAACTTTCAGGACTAACCAACATCTAAAATAGTATTCTTTATCCAAAAAAAAAAAAAGAAAAGAAAAAAATGGTTAATATATAGTATAGAACTTAACAGAACTGTTAAAAAGTTAACTGTTTTTTTCAAAAAACTGTTAAAAAGTTAACTTTTTTTATTCAAAAACTGTTAGAAAATTATCTTTTTCCGTAACTGTTTTTAGTTCTGTTAAAAATTACTTTTAAAAACCTAATTTGAAAAAAAAAATGGTTAACCGAAAAACCGGAAAAAAACTGTAACCTGATTAGGCGGTTAACCGATTTTAAATCTTCCTCCCCCAAGGTTCAAACCGCCGTTTCAGTAAACGTAAACCGTCGGTTAACCGAACCGGCCACCTCTAATTATTGTAAAGGGAAGGGATATTGGAAGACAAATTATCCTAGGAAGAAGCGAGGCGAGCCTCCAAATCGCAAGGAAGCTAATGTTGCTGAAGTTGATACGAGCAGCTCTGATGGGATTATGCTCTATTGATAGAAAAATCTGCAAAATAGTCGTATGTGTGTATTCTTGATTCTGGGGCTTCTTATCATATCAGTCTGAGGAGAGAGTGGTTTACAACCTATGAGCAGTTAGATGGTGGTAATATTTATATGGACAGTGTTACTTGCAGGGTGGTTGGTGTTGGCTTTATCAAGGTGCGGACTCATGATGGCAAGTTTTGCACTTTGAACGATGTGAGGCATGTTCCACATATGACGAAGAACCTTATATCTTGTAGTCAGCTCGACAGCAGAGGGTACAGTTTCAAAAGTAAAGGTGGAACAGTTTATGTCTGTAAATGTTATGAAGTGATTCTGAGAGGCATTAAGCAGGGCTCCTGGTATTTTCTCCAAGGAAGGATGCTTTATGGGTCATTATTGGTTGCATCATCTGAAGTGGTCAAGTAGGATATGACCAAGTTGTGGCATATTAGGCTTGGGCACATGAGCATTAGAGGGATGCAGATATTGGCTAATTATGGTCTTTTTTTGTGGCCATAAGGTCAAGTACCTTAAGTTAAGCGAGCATTGTGTACTTGGGAAGATGTAGCGAAGCAAGTTCCCTAAGGGGGTTCAGAGAACAAAGGCCAGTTTGGATTACATCCACTAGGATTCTTGGAGACATTCACGTCAGGAATCATTAATGGGTCACGAGTATTTCTTGTCTATGATTGATGACTACTCGAGGAAGACTTGGGTAATTATTATGAAGCAAAAGAGTGAAACTCTCACTAATTTCAGATAGTGGAAGACATTCGTGGAGAAGAAGATAGGGAAGAAGATCAAGCGACTTCGTACAGATAATGGGTTGGAGTTCTGAAGTGTTGAGTTCGATGAGTTTTGTAAGCAAGTGCGGATTTCTAGACATCTCACTATCAGAGGTACACCACAACAAAATGGTGTAGCAGAGCGTACGAATCAAACATTGTTGGCTAGGGCAAGGTGCATGCTCTCCAATGCAGGGTTATCTAAGCGGTTCTAGGCAGAAACGATTAGTACAGCATGTTACTTGATAAATCGCAGATCACATACATATATTAGTCTCAAAGTTCCCAATGAGGTATGGTCAGGTAAACCCGTTGATTATTCTAATTTAAGGGCTTTAGGTTGTACTACTTATTATCATGTGGATGATGGGAAGTTAAAGACGAGGGCCATAAAAGGAGTCTTCATGGGTTATGGGGATGGTGTCAAAGGATACCGAATTTGGTCTCCATCAGAGAGTAATAAGCAGGAATGTTGTTTTTTATGAAAACTCTATGCTTAACCCTATTATGAGATATGTGGTTGTATCGGGTGTTGGTAATATTGATAAACAGGTGGAGCTATAAGATACTTCAGAGTTAGGCAGTCCAAAGTCAGATGTTCACCATGAGGTATGGTTTTGAAGACATGGTGTCTTATGTACTCCAGGCTGCTGAGGAGGTGGAGCCCAATTCTTCGGAGCCAAATACTTTCAAGGAATCAGTTATATGTTCAGAGTCCGCCCAGTGGCATGCAGCTATGGGGGATGAGAAGGAGTCAATTCACAAGAATTCGACATGGAAGCTAACCAAGAGGCCAGAGGGCAGAAATATTGTGACTTGCAAGTGGGTTTTCAAGAAGAAGGAAGGTATGTCACCATTAGAGAGGGAAAAGTATAAAGCTCATGTAATTGCAAGGGGTTACACACAGCGGGAGGGTGTTGACTACAATGAGATCTTATCACCAGTGGTTAGACCCACTTTTATCAGAGTGCTATTAGCAATGGTGGCACATCAGGATTTGGAGCTCGAGCAGCTAGATGTGAAAGCATCTTTTATACATGAAGAGTTAAAGGAGGAGATTTATATGACACAGCCAGATGGGTATCATGTTCTGGGAAAAGAAGACTACGTGTGTAAGTTGAAAAAGTCCTTGTATGGGATCAAGCAATCGCCTAGGCAGTGGTACAAGCGGTTTGACAACTATATGACAGAAATTGGCTACACGAGGAGCGCGTATGACTGTTGTGTGTATCACAATAAGTTAGTGGATGGTTCGATCATCTATCTGGTTCTTTATGTTAACGATATGTTGATAGCGGCTGTCAATAATTCAGATATTCAGAAAGGTTACATCAAGAAAGTTTTTGAGAGGTTTGACATGTCTACAACAAAGCCTTTAGATTCTCCGAGTACAGCGAATGCACGTCTGTCTGTTACTTTCGCACCAAAATTGGATGAGGAGAACGAGTATATGGCTCGAGTACCTTACGCTAGTGCAGTTGGTAGTTTGATGTATGATATGGTTTGCTCTAGGTCGGGTCTTGTTCATGCTGCTAGTGTTGTTAGTAGGTTCATGGGGAATCCTGGTAAGGAACATTGGCAAGCAGTGAAGAGGATTTTCAGGTACCTTAGGGGTACGTCAGATGTTGAGCTTATTTATGGAAGTGGTACAAAATGTGCAGTTGAGAGTTATTGTGATTCAGACTACTCTAGGGATGTTGAAACGAGGAGATCTATGACCGGGTATGTGTTCACTCTTGGTGGGTTTGTTGTCAGTTGGAAGGCTACTCTACAATCAACGGTGACATTGTCTAATACGGAGGCAAAGTACATGGCATTGACAGAAGCTGCTAAAGAGGGGATATGGCTGAAGGGTTAGATAAGCGACCTTGGGTTACATCAGGATCAGACTACAACATTTTATGACAGTTTGAGTGCAATCTGTTTGCCCAAGGATCAAGTTCATCACGAGAGGACCAAGCACATAGATATGAGGTATCGTTTTCTGAGGAGTGAGAAGCGGATCAAGGTGAAGAAAGTGAGTACTGCGGACAATCCTGCTAACATGTTCACAAAGTCCGTTCCAACTAGCAAGTTTCAACATTGCTTGGACTTGCTGAATGTTCGCAGCTATTAGATAACATCTGAGTCAGAGGGGGAGTCCTGATTATGATTTGGGGGTTAGATGTCAAGGTGGAGATTTGTTGGGTTTGCTGCCATGTAAGTTGGGGACGCCTAAATTAGGTGACAAAACAGCAAAATTCGGAATTCCTGACATGCCAGCCGGGGAGCGACCGCGCATTGCAAGGCGCGCGACCATGCCAAGTTTCTGTCAAAAGGGGACGATCGTGCCCAGGAGGGGAGCGATCGCGCAGGTGCCAAATTGGGATATGGGGCGATCGCGCCCTCGCCCCGAGTCCGATAAAGGCCAATCAGCGGCAGAATTTGGCTCAGGGTTGAAAACCTTGCAGAGTTAGGAATAGGCATATAAATAGAGCCTACCCCCAACCATATTAGTAGTTCTCTTCCTCATCTGTATTTCTAGATCTAGGGTTTGCACATACAGGAATTCTTCGCCAGGAATTCGTGCATTAGATTAGAGATTGTAATATGTTGATTTACAAAAGATAATAATATTCTCTCCCTATGCATGTGGACGTAGCCAAGTTGGTGAACCACATATATCTGTGAGTTGTGTGATTGTTGCTTGTTTTCTATCTTATACATAGACTCTGTTCTAACAACACCAATAAGGCCCACCGACCATAAATAGAAAAATCAACAAGGCCACCGTCCATAAGAAAAAGCATTAAACAAGACTATAATTCGAAGTATCTAACCTCCGAGACGGGGAGTCTCGTTGGATTTAGAGCCCGAAGTAGCCGGTCCACGCGATCTCTTTAAATCTCGAGCTAAGGGACTCATTTCGAAATCCCAAACTGAAGTTTAGAATAAAAACAAAATGTTAATATGCACAAATACCAATTCACATTAACAAATTTATATACTGAAAGAGAATATCTTATTTTTGATCAGGAGTATATGTTTTGTGCTTACAAAAATTGTTGTTACCGATTGGAGAAATTGGAAATTTATAGAGTCATAACATAGCACAACAATAACCCTAAATTTAAACTTCTATTCAACATATTTAAACACAAAATTCGAATACTACCTCTAGAAATTAATAATATTTTGAAAAAGAGTTTTTAATTTTTAAGACCTAATTTGTTATGGCTTTAGAAATTTGGGGGATTTGAGATGATAGAAAGAGGAAAAGTCGATGAAGGGAGAAAAATGGAATACCTGTGCGAAGCAGCAAATCAGGTGGCAGAATGGTAGCTTGGTGTGACTGCGTCCGTAGTAGAGTCGCATGTCACTCCAATTCTCTTTCTGCCGATGGCAATTCAGATGAGCGCAATTGTAAATTGAAGAAATGCGAAGTGAAAATATGCCTCAAGATTGCTGTGTAAATTGGGTTTATATATGTAGGGTGTAAGTGAATTTTTAAGGGGGGTTTATTGAATTTTTTCAGAGGGTTAATGTCCAAATTATAAAAAATTTAAAGGGGGGATAGTGGAATAAACGGGAGGGGTTAATTGACCCCCACTCCATAAAGTGCGTCCGCCCCTGGCTCCACCCTTCCTCCATTTTCCTTTCTCCATCACCATTGCCACCGTAGCCACCACCGTCCACCTAAATACCATTTCACGAATCCAACATTTTTTAAAACAAAGTCTAGAATATGGATTCATATATGACCATTGACATACAAGTAAAACAATGTTCCAATAAAGTTAAATTGTGAATATGATAAAACAAAAGAAAGATGGTGCCTATGTTGTTTTGATAACGCCACAATTTTTGAGATCTCACAAAGGATGAACACTGGCTTTGTATGAACTGGATGCCTAGATCACAACACAAACAATAAGCACCGTTAGAGACTAAGCCGGGGTTGATTCGGACTCGGGCCCTCGGGTGTGAGAGTAAGACCTTTGAGGGTTTGATAACTTAGATGCAAGACTTGGAATGTCTTGGTGTGTTTTTGTGCTAGGGTTTAGACAATATTACTTACCTTGCCTTAGAAGTCAAGTGAAAGTATTTATATGAGAGAGGGAGAGCGGTTGAATGGATCTCAGCCCTTGGAAATATTGGTTTTGCCCTATGATACGTGTCCGCGCCTGGTTAGACCGTACAATAAAGCAGAGAATACAGTAAATGGATGTTTTTTATTGAATAAGGAAATGGATGGCAGGCAAAAGTTGGTGCGTCATCTCTACGCGCGTGATAGGCACCTAAGCTTCCATTTAATGCAATAATGACAGAGCTTGTATGGAATCGTGTCCCACAAGTAGGGCTGGCAAATTTTTTAAATCCGTACCAACCAACTTATGTACCAACCGTACCAATTATAATTGGTACGCGAAAATCGGTATACCGAAATATGGTACGGTAGTACCGTACTAATTATAATTGGTACGTGAAAATTGGTATACCGAAATGTTGGTACGGTAGTACCGTACCAATTTTGTATAATTGGATGGTACACGGTAAATAGATTTAATGTTGCTTGGTATATCGAGTACCAATTATAGTTTTTAAAAATATTAATTTTCATATAAATATGTATGTATATATAAAAATGTCCATTATTTTCCTCCTTAAAAGCAAATCTAATGGGATAAAATTGTAATATCAAGTTAAATAGGCTCCACCCTCCATTTACTTCAATGTTCTTGCCCTTTGCCAAGAAACGCCGTTTTCAAAAATTTCCACACATTGTTTCTTTAAGAATCCATTTCTACTATTCTCATGATATTTGAAACAGTAACATGTTTATCTCTCAAATTCCATTCACATATAAACCTCACCAATCAAATAATCCAAAGATTCAATCAATATCATAACTTTTTTTGCAAAAATCCACAAAATATATTCACCTCAAATTCAATTGCTACTTAATGTTGCTTGGTTATTATGACTTGATTTTCATGCTTCCTTTCTCTTGATATATAGAACATTGGAGTATTACAAAATAAATGTTTAAAACTTGATTCACAAAACAAATGTTATGCTCTTTGAATTTTGATTCTACATTGGTAGAGACTAGTACGAACTGTATCAACTAAATTGGTATACCATATTAGTCGGTTGGTAATGGTACATATTTTTATGCATCAAGTTAAACTTGTTCGATATATGATATAAGCGAAATATAATTGGTATACCTACCAAGCCACCCCAACCCACAAGCTTGATATTAATCGCGAGTCTGGTATGAGACCGCAGTCAACGCGGTCTGAGGGGACTCGGTCAACGGGATGCCACTTCACATTTTGTCCTTGATTCAGAGTGAGCTAGGGCTCGGTCAGGCATAAGAACGCGATCAACGCAGACTAATAAGGCTCGATATTAGGAGTGCTACGTTATATGTTGCCTTTGAACCATAACGAGCTTGGCCTGGTCTGAAGGGTTCAGGCTCATCATGTTTCACCATATGATCTCTAAGACATAGGCTTCTCCTTTTTTCCCAAAATAAAAGTTTATTTTTAATTTTTTTTAACTAAAATAAATGTCAATTATTTTTTTTAAAAAAAGTATTTCTAAAATACCTATGAGAATTGTTATTCACCCCCACAAGTTTACTTAATGCCCCCACATTACTAAGTTTAATTCTAAAAATTAAGACTACACCCCATTATTACTATTATACCCTTTTAAACCCTCAATAAACACCCCCCTAAACTATCAAAATATACCTATACCCACCCCACCCCACACACCCACCCACCCACTTACACGTACAACACACAAGCAAAAAAAATCAAAGAAATCAAAATCAGGTTTGGGAGAGAGCGCCTTGAACCCTAGTAATATTTGCCCTCCTTTTCTCTTCAATTTTAGTGAGTGAATCCATCATATTTGGGTAATATTAAGGAAGGAGTCAACATCATAGAGAGAGAGCAAGAGCAAGAAACAACAACTAATAAGTGAATGTCCAGCGGTAAGTTTCTCTTTCAAAATTAAAATTCAAAATTGAAGTTATATGTTTAACTTGTTTCAAGAAGTTTCAAGAATGCATGAAAAATTAAAGTTATAAAGATTTTGGTTCAAAATCATGGTTTGGCTAGTGTCGGCTCTGGTTGGTCGTGCACATTCTCCATTGGCGGCCGGGCAGAGGCCGAAATGTTGCTCACATATCGGCAACTCGTAGCCGAACAGCATGTCTTAGTTCGGCTGACTCTGGTCGAACAAATATTCAACTGGAGACATCCTTTGGCTGAACATTGGCTTACCTGGCGGCTTCCTTCGACCGAACATTGGTTGATCTGGCGGCCAGCTTGAGCCGGACAGGCTGTTGATTGGCGGCTCATTAATGCAGGAATCCACAAATCCCTCATATGAAAATGGTAAGGAAACACACAACATAAGAGCAACATCCTCATCTTCAACCTTAACATCAATATTACGCAATTCAAGTAATAAAGATGTGAACCGATCAATATGATCCCTAATGGTCGTACCATACATCATTAAGAGTGAATACAGCTTCTGCTTCAGATATAGCTTGTTGGTCAATAATCGTGTCAGATACATATCCTCCAACGCAAGCCACAGAGCACCTTCGAAATCAGTATCTACAATATCCGTCAGTACATCATCATCTTAGCACCTGATGATTTTAGAATGGGTCTTCTCATCTAGCACGATCAGATCTGTTGCTTCCTTCTCAGTTGCCTTCCCCGAACCCTCTACTGTTGCAGCCGCTACACCACCTATGGAACCTGCTACCACTTTGCCAATGTAAAAAAGTGCAGTGTTAGTGTAAAAAATTGATGATGTAAGTAAAGAGTGTCGGTGTATGTATTATTAAGTGTCAGTGTAAAACTTTACCGGTGTTAGGGTAAATAAGTGTCGGTGTTAGTTTAAAAAAATGTCAGTGTAAAAGAGTGTCGATCATGTATTATTAAGTGTCATTGTTAGGGTAAAAAAGTGTTCCCGTTAGTGTAAAAAAATGACAGTGAAAAAGATTGTCAGTTCATATATTAAGTGCAAGTGTGAAAAGAGTGTCAATGTTAGGGTAAAACAGTGCTAGTGTTAGTGTAGGGAAGGAAGATAGCAAAGGAAGTCAGTGTATGTGTGTTTAAGTGTCAGCGACACAAAAATGATTTTTCCTTAATTTTAGAAAAAAACTAGTTTTTTATAAGACCAACTTTTTTTCATGTGGTTTTTAAGGCAGTTTTTTTTCTATGAATAATATTAATATATTTTGGATTTACATTTTTAAATAATTAAGGGGTGAGAAGGAAATATTTTGAAAAAAAAAGGGACAGTACACTTATTTTTTTTTTATTAATATTAGCTAAACATACATAGAGAGCAACAACCAACATTACCTTTTATAATTAAGTGGAGACATTTAAGAGTTTTTACCTCAAAAATTAAACTACAATATTAAAAAAAATCTAAACTAAAGAATAACGGAAACAATTTTAAAAAATATAGCCGGTTTAACCGGCGGTTCATACCGCCGGCCTTAACAGTCGGTCTAGAAGCTAAATCCATATCTGAAGCTTCAATGACGGTCCACGGTTCGATCGATTTAGCAGTTGCCGGTTTGCGGTCTTCAGTGGTTCGATCACTGGTCGAAAACCATCGATTCGGCGGTCCGGATCGGATGGTACGGCTTGTCTAGGCGTAGATCAAAGGCTTCGGAGCTTCAAAGACATGTCTGCTAAGACCATGTGCAATGGTGAGCGAATTTTCGCTCATCAAGTAAAATCCTTTGAAAACTGGTGAGTGAAAATTGATTAAGTTGTTGTAATGGTGAGCGGATTTTTGCTCAAACCCATGAACGAGACTATGAGTGAAACGAAAATGGATTAAGGTTTATTCAAGGGTTTTGTCCAGTAGTCTTATATAAGCCAAGTGACAACTAGGAACGCGTGGTGCCAAGGAAAAGAAACAAATGTATGTATAGGGATTGTACGGTGAATGAAGAAGCGATGTCTCCATAGATAGCACATGGGTTCGGTTGTACTACGACAAATTGATGATATTAGTGAATATCCCGACTTAATCTTGGGTTGAATTGAGGTAAAAAAAAATCTTGTGTTCTTTTCTTGCTTATTGCTTTTATATGGATTCCTACACGTGTGTTGTTTCACTCCATCTGTTATCAGTATGAGCAGTAACTGATAAGGGTCCCAAATCCTAACGGAGAGTTATGTCTAATAATGAAAATATCATTAGATATACATCTCTCATAGATTGGGTTCACTTTTTGTTGATTTTGGTTATTTTGGCTCAAAGTTATTTTTGTTGGTGCTTTGTTTCTTTTTTCGGTTGATTTTCTCGATATAAAAAACTTGAGAAAAGTATCTTTTCGGTCCTTAAACTATTTTATTTGAAACCTTTTAGTCCTTGAACTATTTTTAAGCCTTTTTCATCCTTGAGCTATTTTAATTGGGACCTTTTAGTCCTTCCGTTAAAACTTCCGTCCATTAACCGTTAATTGGGGTCTTTTCGTATAGAGTCTTATAGGTCAGTGATCTTTTAGATACTTAACTCCGTTGTGGAACTATTTCTTTATTTTATTTTTTGCAAATTTGAACATTCATTTAGGGACGGAGGAGTAAACAAAAATGTAAAAATATTGAACAGTAAGTTCATTTTAAAACTATAAGACTCACTTGTTATTTTTAATATTCTATTTGAATACTTCATCCGTTCCTTACTTTCATTTCCTTACTTTCATTTTTAATTTGTCTTAATTTATGCTTTTTCGTTGTTTTATTATTTAAAATGAAAAATAAGACTCATTTGTCATCATCAAAACAACAATTCTCTACCCACTTTGTCTTTTCTATTTTACTTTTCATAATCACAACATTTGTTTTTTCTTAATTTACATGTCAAGTCAAACTAAGAACATTAAACTGAGACGACGAGATAATACTCTTTAATTATTTCTTTTAAAATAGTTTTTTCTTTAAAAATGATAGGAGTTGTGAAAATATAATTATCTTTATCTTATTCTAAAAACATTTATTAACATTATTGATTAATTATTGAATAATAAAAATAAAAAAATTATTATGGATTCATCAATAGAAATAATAACTATTTTTTATTTTTTAATAAATAATTAAGTAGTTTTTTTGCAAAATGTTAGTCAAAATTTAACGAAGATAGTTAAAAAAAACTATATATTTATTTTGTGCCAGAGGGGAGTATGAATTTAGTTTAATAACTTTATAGTTTATACATTGAAAAAAAAAATCTTTGGAAAATCGTAGCAATGGTCTTTTTTTTTCTACTCATTCGTCCCTAAGTAAATGTTTTTATTAATTTACATGTCAAGTCAAACTAAGAACATTAAGAGTGCGTCTGCTGAGAAACGCGTTTCTCCATAACTATGGAGAAACGTGTTTTTCATAGCCAGAAGCTTTACATTTGATAACCAGAAAAAAAAAAACCCAAGGCCAAGACCAAAAGCTACGGATATCCGAAGCTTTGCATTTGATAGCCGAAGCTTTGCGGTTGATATCGAAGCTTTGTATTTGATAGCCGAAGGATGTGAAATGTATATCCGAAGCTGTTAGGTGCATATCCGGAAAAGCTGTTAGGTGCATATCCAGAAATGTGTTAGGGCATATCCGTAAATTGCTATTGAAGGTTTTCGGATATCGAAACCTTCAAATGTATATCCAGAAACATTTTGAAGGTTTCTGGATATTCATTTGAAGGTTTCTGGATATCACTTTCATAGGTTTCTGGCTATCTAGCTCATTGTCGCGCGACATGTCGGGACCCGTTTCTCCATAACTTATGGAGAAACTTCTCCCTAGATTTTGTGGAACATTAAACTGAGACGACGAGATAATACTTTTTAATTATTTCTTCTAAAATAGTTTTTTCTTTAAAAATGATAGAGTTGTGAAAATATAATTATCTTTATCATATGAGAGATTAACTCTCTGAGTTTTGTGATTGTTTTTTAATTTTATTTATCAAAATCTTACTCCGATTGTTGTCTGTTAGAGGCGAGCGGGGAATTTATAAACAAAATGTGCACACGACTTAATAAAGTTGCAACACGCTTTTGAATGGGGGCCTTAGGACAATTAAGAAAATACTAATCCCTTGTAAAGCGTTTATATGCTAGGTAGAGGGGGGGGGCATTAGGGAAAATGTCTACTAACAATGACAGTCATAGGTAAGGCATGACTCTCTCCGAGGCAAAGCACGGAATCTGGTGTTGGCATTTCATCAAACAGTTGGCATGCAGACGAAATTACTCGGCATTGGGATTCGGCACTTTGCATGGCATGGTCCCCTTGGTGCTGGAAAAGACCCCCATGCGGTGCGGGCTGGGTGCATTGCGTCAATTGCTGCATCACATGTTCCTGTGCGCGTAGAGATGCTCATGGGGGGAACAACTGTAGGCATTTTGCTGGCCAAAGATGGAATTGAAGGGAAAACATGAATATATGGCTCAACGAGGGTACATTACAGTTGTCGTTTTTGCTTTTTCTTGCATGAATGAACATGTTATATATAGATCCTTTGGACATGTGTATATTACTGGAATTATGATAGATTTTCATATCAATGCCACTTTCTTGTTTACTCTAGATAATGAGGGTAAGTTTGGCTGATCTCTTTTCAAATATCGAGGTTCAATTTCAAGAAGGTTTTTGCTATCCTTTTTGGAACATCAGATTTTCAATTTGGGGATTGAAGGCTAAACTAATAGGCCTTCTGATAAATGATGAAATCTGTATGAACTAATCTGTGAATTGAGAGAGAAAGTTGAGCAATGTAGAGAGAGAAATTCAGAAAATTGTTTCTGTAATTCTTATTGATCTCTGCCTGTACACACTACATTATATACAAGTTCATCTAACAACTCTTTGCTAACTGAATTGTTGTTCTAACAAACTGACAACTAAGGCTAACAACTTCTCTAACTAACACTTCATTAATTTACAGTTGACACCCTTTCACTTGACTTACTATTTACATTGCACCCTGTATTTTGAGACTCAGTAGGTACACTATCATCCCCCCCCCCTCCCCCAAGTTGATAGGTTGAAAAAGATCAAAGACCTTCAACTTGAACAACAAATAAGAGATCTTTTCAGCAGAAAGGGCTTTTGTAAAAATATCTGCTGGCTGCTCATTAGTAGAGATATGAAGAGTCTGAATAAGGCCTTGAGAAATCTTCTCTCTTATCAAATGACAATCAATCTCCACATGTTTAGTTCTTTCATGAAAAACAGGGTTTACAGCTAACTGTAAAGCAGATTTGTTGTCACACAAAGAGGATCAGGAGTAAGGCCTTGAATATTGAAATCCTTTAAGAGTGACAGTAGCCAAGTAATTTCACAACTGGCATTTGCCAAAGCCCTGTATTCTGCCTCTGCACTAGACCTTGAAATGGTAGATTATTTCTTACACTTCCAGGAGATTAATGAAGACCCTAACATCATGCAATAACCTGTAATTGACCTACGAGTTGTGGGACAAGAAGCCCAGTCAGCATCACTAAAGGCAGTCAATTTCAAAGGAGATGCTGAGGAGAAGAGTAAGCCCTGTTCAGGAGCACCCTTAAGATATTTTACCAACTTCATAGCTGCATCTAGATGAGGCAGTCTAGGATCAGACATAAACTGACTAAGAATATGGACTGCATAGGAGATGTCAGGTCTAGTAATTGTGAGGTAAATAAGTCTCCCAACAAGTCTTTTATAAGTACCAACATTGTCAACAGGGTCACCTTTTGCTGCAGTTAATCCATGATGTTGAACAATAGGGATAGTAGAAGGCTTACAACCCTCCAAACCAGTATCCCTTAGAAGGCCAAGAGTATACTTCCTTTGATGTAGGCAAATCCCAGATGATGATCTAGCCACCTCCAAGCCAAGGAAGTATCGAAGAGACCCTAAGTCTTTGAGTTTGAAGTGAGTTTGCAAATAAGACTTAACAGAGGAGATGGCAAAGGAATCATTCCCAGTGATGACCAAGTCATCCACATAAACCAGCAAAGCAGTGAAGGAAGAACCTTTGTGAGAATAAATAATGAATGATCATTCTGAGATTCTACAAAGCCATAGGACAAGAGAGCTTGAGAAAACTTGTGATACCACTGCCTAGGAGCTTGTTTAAGCCCATAGAGAGATTTGTTGAGTCTACAAACCACAGGTGAAGTAGATGAGGATGTGAGATGAGCTGGTATAAAATAGCTGGGAGGCACTTGCATGAACACCTCTTCATTTAGATCCCCATGTAAAAATGCATTTGTTACATCCATTTGTATAAGTGGCCAATCTTTAGCAGCAATAATGGCCAATAAAACTCTCACAGTGGTCATTTTAGCCACATGGGCAAAAGTATCAAAATAATCCAAGTCCTCTGTTTGGGTAAAACCCTTTGCTACCAATCTTGCCTTGTACTAATGTACCATCTGCTTTGAGTTTGACTTTGTAAATCCATTTACACCCAATAGTATGTTTACCCGGTGGTAAATGTTGAAGAGTCCAAGTATTATTGGATTCCAATGCATCAAGTTCAACTTTCATAGCATCAATCCACTGTGAATCTTTAGAAGCTTGTAGATAAGTGTGAGGTTCAGAGTGAACAGAGGCATTAAGAATGAAAGAGTGATAAATGGGAGAAATAGAATGATATGAGACAAAATTAGAAAGAGGATAAGGAGTAGTGCAAACCTGTGCAGAAGATAAAGAACTGATAAAAATAGAAGGAAGATTTGTATAATCTTTGTATTTTGCAGGCACATGCCTAACTCTTACAGGTCTGGTGCAATCAGGGGCAGGAGGTGGAGAAGATGATGTAGGAGAAGATGATGTAGGAGAAGAAGATGTAGGAGAAACTATAGGAGGAGAAGAATTATGAGCATCATTTGAGGGAGAAGTACGAGTGTCCTCAACATAACGAGAGTCAAGAGTATCATCATAGAAATAAACATCATGATCAGAACATGTAGGAAGGACAACAGATGAAGGAGGAGAAATTGTGGAGAAAGGAAAACAATTTTCATAAAACACCACATCTCTGCTAGAATTTTTTTGATGAGAGTGCAGATCATAGAGTTTGTATGCCTTCTTGCCAAAGGGATAACCAAGAAAAACACAATTTCTAGCTCTGGATGAAAATTTGTCCCTTTGATGAGAAGAAGTAGAGGTAAAGCGAAGGGAACCAAACACTTTCAAATGATTGTAAGAAACAGGAGTAGCATTAAGAACAGAGAGAGGAGAGGCATCATTATGAATACTAGAGGGCAATCTGTTGATAAGATGAGTAGCTGTTAATATGCAGTCACCCTAGAATTTGATTGGAAGACAGGAATGGAACCTAAGGGATCTAGCAATCTCCAATAGGTACCTATGTTTTCTCTCGGCCCTACCATTCTGCTGAGGTGTCTCAGTTCAAGAGCTTTGTTGAGTAATGCCAAGAGGAGTGAGAATATTAGTAACAATATTATTGAAGAATTCAGTACCATTATCAGATCTGATAAACTGAATAGAAGCTCTAAAGTGATTGTGAACCATGGAAATGAAAGAAGAGAGTAGATGTCAAACTTGAGCTTTTGATTTTAAAAGATAAGTCCAAGTTACCCTACTGTAATCATCCACAATAGTAAGAAAGAAAGAACAACCATCACAAGTGAGGCTTTTATATGGACCCCATAAATCACAATGAATAAGAGAGAAAGGAGTTTTAATATGACTTTGACTAATAGGAAAAGGAATTCTAGTCTGTCTAGAGAAATGACAAACAAGGAATTGTAACAGTATTAGATTTATTACATTGAATGGAAGTGATATGTTTGAGTTTAGATGTAGGTACATGCCCAAACCTATGATGCCATAATTGCATAGAATCAAATTTATTACAAGTACTGGTAGATTGAAATGAAGAAGACAGATGAGCACAAGAAGGGGTAGAAGCCACTATTGAAGCACCAGGAAGAATCAGTTTATACAAACCCCCTTGTACTCTATCAATCCCTTTTGTTTTCTTCAGCACAAGGTCCTGAAAAACAAAGTGAGTTGGAAAGAATAGAAGCACAAACTTGCTATCCATGGAGAGGTTACTACCAGACAAAAGATTGAAGTGAAAATCTGGCACATACAACACATTATGCAAGACAATATCAGGGGTGAGTTTCACGGTGCCTTTGTGAGTAATAGGAACTGACTTTCCATTGGGAAGATGAATGAAAGAATGAATAGAAATTAGATCAATTAGAGATGAAAATGAAGCAGTAATGTGATCTGTGGCTCCAGTGTCAATAATCCAATCAGTGGACGATGAATGACATTGATTGACAAGAATTGAAGCAGAAGTACTGAGAGATGATAGGATCATACCTGACAGATGGTATTCAGAAGGATCCATTTGATTACCAGAATTGAGTAAGGCCATGAGTTGATTGTACTGAGTAGCAGTCAATGTTGGAGCTAGACTTGCATTTTCAGAGGTATATGTAGCCACAGGAAGATTAGTGTCAGAAGCAGTTGTACTCTCAGATACCACTGCATTATGAGCATGACTAGGCCTTTGAAATTTCTGTCTATAGTTCTTAGGCATTCTAGAGGGATCTGGTTTTGTTCCATACAGTTTATGCCAATCTGGATAACCAAAGAGAAAGAAGCACTTGTCCTTGGTGTGATATCACCATGACCATGATCACAGAAGAATTGACCCCTAGTTTTGGTCACAGAGGTGTTCCTAAAGTTGTTTGAAGGTGCCTTACTCCTAAACATTGCAGTGGTGAACTCAGTAGAAGGATTAGAAGCAGGATAGAAGCAGGAACACTTGAAATAGAATTAGAATGACCTCTTTGTTGTTCTTCTTGTAGTAGAATGCTTAGGGTCTCATCTATGGAAGGGAGGGGTTTAATCACAAGATCTGACCCCTAGTGTGAGTGAATCTTTCATTTAATCCCATAAGGAACTGAGTTAATTTCTGCAGAATCTCATATTGCTCGAGTTTTAACAGCTCCACATTGATAGTTGCAAACACACGTAGGGAATTGAGAGAGATCCTCAAATTCATCCCACATACTTATGAACTTAGTATGGTAAGCAGAAATTGTAAGGTGACCTTGAGCAAAGTTGGACATATCTTGCTTGATTTGAAATTTTTTGGGGGCATTTGACTGAGAATACCTAGTTTTCAGATTCTCCCAAATTTCTCTAGCAGTTTTGACATAAACAACACTAGAGGCAATATCATTTGACAACACATTCAACAGCCATGAGATGACCATATCATTACATCTATTCCACAGAGATAAGTATTTAGAAGTAGAAGAAGGTTTGATCAAGGTGCCATCAATCATACCTAGTTTCATTTTTGCAGAGAGAGCAATCACCATGGATCGACTCCATTGAGCATAATTGGACTCTGTGAGGACTTGCGACACCAATTTCATGCCTGGATGATCGTTCGGATGCAAGAACAATGGATGATTCGAGTTAATCTGAAGCGCGACCTCCTGAATATCATAGTAATCACCACCGTTGTTGATTGCAGTGCCAAATTCATCTTCGTCAGTTTGCGTAGCCATTGATGAACTTCTACAGAAATTAGGGCAAAAACAGGTACAATTGAACAGGTAATCGAGACGATTTGATAGATTGAACAATCAAAGTAGAATCAAAGCGGAAGATTTGGCTAGGCAATCAGGCAAAATCGGATCAATTTGCTCTGATACCATGATAAATGATGAAATCTGTATGAACTAAATTTGTAAATTGAGAGAGAAAGATGAGCAATGTAGAGAGAGAAATTCAGAAAATTGTTTCTGTAATTCTTATTGATCTCTGCCTGTTAGGGGTGGACATGGTTCGGTTTGGTTCGGTTTGGAAGGGATTTGGAGACCAAACCGCTAGTACTCGGTTTGGGAAAATCCCAAACCAAACTGAACCATAGAAAATTTCAAACCAAACCAAACCAAACCACCTCGGTTTGGTTTGGTTCGATCTCAAACCACGATTTCATAAACGGTTCAAACCGTGGTCCGAACTGCGGTCTAGACCGCTATCCGAACTACAAACCTGTCCAACTAAAAGCGTTGCTCTTTACATATTTTTTTTATCAAACTAGCAATCATATATATTAAACATAAAACACAAATACTACTATCCAAATAGGAATGAGTTTTAGTAAACTGAAAGTTCATTGTTCTAACAAGTACAACAAAAGAAACCATCTCAAAACAAATTACAAGACATTGTCTAAAATAAAGATACAAAATTACAAATTCAAGATTCAACCATTAAATAAAAGTCAAATGTCTTAGTAGCAAGATAAAAGTATCAAACCATTAAACCGCGGTTCGGTTCGGTTTGGTTCGGTTTGGTTCGGTTTTGAGGTTCCAGACTACGAACTGAACCGAACCACACGGTTTATTAAATTTTCAAACCAAGCTAAACCATTTATAGAAAAAAACCAAACCAAACTGTGTGGTTTGGTTCGGTTCGGTCTCAAACCGCGGTTTGAACCGAACCATGTCCACCCCTACTGCCTGTACACACTACATTATATACAAGTTCATCTAACAACTCTTTGCTAACTGAATTTTTGTTCTAACAAACTGACAGCTAAGGCTAACAACTTCTCTAACTAACACTTCATTAATTTACAGTTGACACCCTTTCACTTGACTTACTATTTACATTGCACCCTGTATTTTGAGACTCAGTAGGTACACTATCACCTTCGTTCTTCGATTTGATTCACTAAGGGTGGTGGGATGGAGTATGAAGGAGGGTTATATTTCCCATTTATGAAAGCTACTGCACTTGCCATTTCTCTAGTTTGGCCTCAATTTCTTTGTTTATAATAATTTTCTTCCATATAGCTGGTCTTTAAGAAGTTCTCTTTGCAAGGAATCTAGCAGTTAAGTATGTGGTAGGAATAAATGGTGCATCATGACGAAATCAAGGATGAAAAAAGGGAGAAGGGAACTGCATTTCGTAACTGCCACAAGAAAAGCGAGGAACACACACTGGAACTGGCTTTTATTGGCGTTGTGAGCAAAGCTCCCTTAGTGAAATTTCAAGTATTGAGAGGATGAAAAGCTAAATGAATTCTCCTACTTCTTTAGAATCATGTTCAATAGTGATACTTGAGTTGGAGTTACTTGTGGTCTTTGGGAGTACGAAGCATGGTTAGTTTTGCCATTTATCATAATTCTGCCCATAAATGTGAGGACTAAGCCAAAAAGTTCATTTTGATGCATCTTTTTCATGTACTATATTGAATCTGTATGATTTCAGTGGATGCAGCAGCACTCTCCTTGTCTTTCCTTGAGTTTTGCCTCAATTACTTTGTACATGTACATCACAATTTTCTTCTTTATGTCATGTTTAGTAATAATTCTTCTTCACAGGAGATCTAGGAGCAAAGTCAACGGTTGGAATGAATTGTTTGTAATTGCAGAATTGTGGATGAGCAGTTGTATGAAGAATAAAGAGATTTCATTTCACAAGTGCCACATAAAAAAGTCTAAAAACAGCAGTCCTGCTTTAATGGGTTAGTGAGTAAAGTTACATTTTGCCATTTGTACCTAGCCTTTGCATGTGTTAATGTTCATAAAACAGTACTCCATAATTGTTTGGTAATGAGCTGATGATTGCCTGCCAATTTATTGATCTACACACATAACCATTAGCGTTTAGCTACATAATGATACTTGAACAGTAGGGCGGTGGTTACTAAGTTTGCAGCAAAAGGGTGAAGGTGAACTTCACTCCATAGAAAATTGAGAAGAGTGAGTCCAAGTGGCTTCTATTTTATAAAAGAATAAGTTTAAAGGATAATCGGAATATGTTAAACCTGATATTTGCTTCTTATAAACAATTATGTTGTTGTTGTTGTTGTTGAGCGGTGGATAATGTAGTGGGTGGTGGCGGTGGAGTATGTGAAGTAGTTAACTGAAATTACTTGTGAAATGACACTTTTACCCTTAAAATTTTGCACATGTTTATTATATGTTCTTTCTTAACAGAATATGTTAGTTATTGGACGGAGGAAGCCTATTGAATATTAATATGTCCTTACTAATGCCAGGATGAATATTTTAAACAATGGGTCTCAAAGAAATTTGTGGTAACATGCTAGAGCCCGGGATAAATTTCTCATGAAATCTCAAGATGTAATATGAAATACTCTATGAAGGCTTAAAACCATTTCTCATGATTATTTAGACTTCAGTAAAAAAAAATCCAGACTCCAGCCATTAATAGAACAAGAATGAAAGACTGCCTGGTTGAACTTCATCTCCATATTTATGTTTCACTATATGTGGTAAATCTGATTCTCTGATGTCTTCAATAACTGTAACTAAAACGAGCTGGAATAAACCAAAAATTAACAAAGTTTTGAAATATACTTTCCCATAATTTAATATCCTACCAAGCCAAGATCCAAAATGAGATTTCACAAGAGTAGTGTCCTTTATAGAAATATTGTATTCCCTCCATTCGCCACTGACTCTATCTTTTCATTAAAGAATCTCTATCTGAATGTCCTATCAGAAAAAGAAAGGATCTCTATTCTCTATCTAAAGAGTTTCATTGCAAAACGTATCGAAGTTTCAAACCTACATTCCCGAACTTACTTACAGGGCTTGATTGATCAAAATAATAAATATCCCTTGGTCAAGTGGAAATCAGTTTGCAAGCCAATTTCTCATGGTGGTTTGGGTATCAAGGATCCTCATCTGTTCAATCAAGCCCTGTTAAGTAAGTGGTTATGAAGATTCCCTCAAGATCAATGCGGTTTATGGAAACAAGTTGTTATTAGCCGTTTCGGCAGCTATGAATATGGGTGGATTACTAAAGAGAGATGTTTTCCTTACGGAGTTGGAGTATTGATATATATATATATATATATATATATATATATATATATATATATATATATATATATAGCTAAAGGGTGTGGGACAACTTCAAAGTTGGCAATGGTTGCAGAATTCACTTTTGGACTCAAAGTTGGCGATGGTTACAGAATTCGCATTTGGACTGACTTTTGGTGCGGAGACTCTTCTCTGAATTTTCATGATTGGGAATTGGAGCTGGTAGATGAATTTTGGGTGTCTTGGCATCTGTTCCCACGCGGAAGGAGATCACTTATGTTGGACTACGAGTTCTAACGGAAAGTTTTCAGTGAAGTCTTTTTATAAATCTCTTGTTGGGAATCCATCCACTTTTCGATGGCATTGCATTTGGAGATCAGCAGCCCCATTGAAAGTCTTCTTCTTTCTTTGGTCAGCAACATGAGAGAAAATCCTTACCGGGGATAATCTTAGGAAAAGAAGTATAATTTTAGTTAATCGTTGTTGCTTGTGTATGAAGAACGAGGAGACAATCAACCATCTTCTTCTGAATTGTGATACAACTAGGAGCTTATGGAGTATTGTGCTATCCTCATTTGGGATCTCGTGGACTATGCCTAATTCAGTGAAGAATATTGTGCTATCCTTATTGTGTTCGCATTCCAAAGGCAAAGAGAAATCTTTGGGGAGCTGTCCCCCATTGTGTTATGTGGTCTCGTTGGTGAGATAGGAGAAGCTTCTAAGGAATTGTTTTGCTTACACATAGGCTCTTTTTTATGCTTAGCACTTTATTTTTTTGGCTGAATGAATTCTTACCCGGTGCACTCATCCCTTTTGTGGTTTTTTTTTGGGGAGATGGGGTTGGGTAATTAACTCTTTTTTGTGCTTGTTAGTGTGCATTCTTTTGTTCATTCAGAACTTCGCCTGTTTTGGCTTGTAAGACCTTTTTGCCTTTTTTTGTAAGGGGTCGCCCCCTTGGCGAATTTTCAATGGACATATTTACTTATAAAAAAATACATTCCCGAAATATCTAGCGAAGGCGAAATCTAAACTTATCTTCGTTCATGAGTCCTGTCCTTTGTTGGAAATGTAGTATTCCCCCACTCCGCTCAATGAGTTTCTTTCGTTTTTAGGGTCTCCTATCAACGAGTCGCTTCTCAAAACTTATTTATATTTTGAATATAAATTCCCAAAACCTAAATCCCTCCAAGAAAAGATCCGGATTTAGATTTTAAATGTTGTATTCCTTCACTCCACCCAATGATTTTCTTTCGTTTTTAGGATCTCCTATTCAACAGGTCTCTTTCCAATATTTGTTGAAGTTTTAAATATACTTTGCCAAAATCTAAAAAAGCACTCCAAGTAAATATCCAAATTAGATTTAAATGTAGTTTTCCCCCGCTCCACCCTATGATTTTCTTTCGTGTTTTGGATCTCCTATTCAACGATATCCGGAATTAGATTTTCATTGTTGTATTCCCTCACTCCGCCCAATGATTTTCTTCCGTTTTTAGGATCTCCCATTCAACGAGTTTCTTTTCAAAATTTAGTAAAGTTTTAAATATACATTCCCAAAATCTATAAGCCCTCCAAGTAAAGATCCAAAATTAGATTTAAATATAGTATACCCCCGCTCCACCCAATGATTTTCTTTCGTGTTTAGGATCTCCTATCCAACGAGTCTATTTCCAAAACTTAAATGAAATTTTAAATTTACACTCCCAAAATCCATATTCTCTCCAACCGAAGTTCCAGAAGTAGATTTTCTTCCGGGTCATGTCCTTTATAGGTACTGTAATGTCCTTGATAGGGAAAGTAGTATCCTCTTTATCCACTAAATGGGTCTAGCTTTCCTTTTCAGTATCTCCTATTGAAAGAGTCCGTTTCCGGAAATAAACATAAACATTATTATAAATATGGGCATGAGAAACCAGTTTAAAAACCAACAAGTTTGTTGTTGCATTTCGTATTGGGTACCAGTAAGCACTTGGGCAAGCTGATAGCATATATTTCATTCTTTCGGTTGAAGTGAAGGACGCCGGCAAGAATTAAAAGATGGGAAAGCGCAAGGCGCCTCGCCATACACCCCACCAGATTCAACAGCTTGAAGCGTATGACCAACTTTTACTTTCTTTTTTCCCTGTTTCCTTTTCGATTTCCCCCTTTTTTTTTTCCTTCATTGGGAGATATTCTGCTGTATTTACACTTTGTTGTCATTATGGTCGCTCCAAACTACTGAGTAATATATATGTTATATCGAGCGATGACTAACAAAAAGGTACTAATTATGTAGATGTATGTACGAACACATATTCTGTCATCTCTTGTGGCGCCTCGGGAGTTTGTCATCCTTCGTTATTGCCAAGGACTAGTTCCAGGCACTTTTTTCGTCGTGGATGCATCATATGATTGCTCTAGTAAGATCCAGGACTCGCTCCATACCTATTCTTGGAGGTTTCCTTCTGGTTTAATGATCGAAAGCCTTTCCAATGGAAAATCAAAGGTGAGTTTTGTCATAAAGAACGAAATCAAAATGTTTGCTATTGTACTAAGCTCTTAGTTGCACATCTGCCATCATACTATTTTTTCAAATATGCCACTGTACTAAAGTTCTCAGATACAAAACTTTCATCGCAATTAGCTTCCATTAGGAATTTAATGGGGAAATTTCAGTCACATCCCCTAAAGTTTAGCCAAATACCAGCGCCTTTCCCTCTCATTTTTCAAAAATAATTCTATCAAATTATCCAATGTTCTTAATATGATAGTTCCATTTAAGTTATTCTCTTTAAGGGGCATAAGAATAAGTTCATATGTTTCTGTTTGACTCGATCACTTGACTGCGTGGAAAATTAACAGCCAATTCATTAGCACTACTAGATCAGATTGAGTGCAATCTCTGATTCCATTTTTGTGCTGCAGGTTACTTGGATCGATCACGTAGAAGTCGACGAATCCCTAAATCATCCCCTTTATAGGAATTTACTGTCAAGTGTACATGGATATGGAGCCACAAGATGGCTTTCTACGTTGAAAGGATGATCGAAAGATCCCTATATTCTGTGAGGCCAGGAAGTACAAGTTCTCGTGAACTTGGAGAAGGTACTTGTTCTTGACTTGAACTAGATCATTGCTTGTTCATACCCATTTCTCTTCCAAGCCGCTATTACTTTATTCTTGACCATACAGATCTATATCAGAAGCAAATATCTGTTTTTAATAATAATTATAATTGAGGTACACAATCATAGCATATAAAAGGTTGACAGTATGGTTGTGACTATATCAGAAGGCTATTTTCATCTTCTTCTCAGACTTACCTTAAAAATTGCTTTCTATAGTTTGTGCCTAGACCAGGGTCACAGAATTCGCCCAGAACGGCGTCGAGTTCCGAATTCCTTCTATCGAATCGAATCGCAAATCGATTCCAAATCAAAACGCCCAAATTCGTGTCTGAATTCGCTCACAAAAGTTATGAAATTCGATTTTCGATGTTATTCCAAATTTGAAAAAAAAAAAACAGAATCGCTTGAATGAGATCCCATTGTTTTGCAGATCGAAATTCATTGAAGATCAATTTTTTTTCATTCTTCCCCACAAAAATGAATGTGTTGAGCAGATAACAAAGGAGGAGGAAGAAAAAAAACCTGAAATTAGAAAACTCAATTTCGGCTGAAATGGAATGGCGTCGTCGAACAAGGTGGAGGTCGGAATTGAGGCGTGGACGAAGCGACGGAGCGGATCCACTTGAATTTCTCTCAGGGACACCAAATTAGAAGAAAGAAGAAGAAGAAAGGTTTCAGATCTCGAGTTGCAGTCGGCGTTGGGAAGGGTTGAAGCGTTTTATTGGGTTTGGGACCTTTGGGTTTGAAGTCAAATGTGGAGTACAGCTGTGTACCTGTGTACGTATTGGAAACTAGCTTGAAAAATTGAAAAATGCACAATTTTTGTTTAATTGCAAGCTACAAATTGAATTAATTCTTTGGCTTTATAATTAATAAAATATACAATACTGATTAATTAGTATTTATAACTAGTGACTGATTTCCCTAAAAAATTACTTTCCCTAAAAAAATTTACTGGACCTCAAAAAAATATTAATTGAGTACTTATGGTATAGGAAGGAAAATGAGATGAATAAGAAAAGAAAACCAGTAAATATATAAATATAGATTGAATATTTTTATTTTTGGATAAAATTTTATTATTGATACATAAAATGCATTATTAAGACTTGGAATCCACTGAACTCAAATCAAAGTTAACCTTACTACATAAAGCGAATTATGAATTCAATTCTTAACGAAAATACCTAAGCGAATCGCATTCACTCGGGGGTAGCGAATTCCGTATGCGAATTCGTGTCGCGAATCGGACCGCGTGCCGAATTATGTGACGCTGGCCTAGACTCACAGATCCCCTCCGTCACAAATTTGACTTTCTTAGACCTGGACTAAGGTTTGGTTGTGTTGATTTGTAATTCAAATTTATTTTGTCAAATTTGTGAAACTCTGACAAATGATTTATAAAAAATTATTTTTCTGTTGGAAATTCAAAAAATGTTATTTAAGATTTCATATTCTCTGGAAAAACAGGGTTTAAGGCTTTAAAACAGCCAGATCATCAGTTACAGACTGCAAAGTTCGACCGCACGTCCGATTGTTGGTGAACCATTCATTCCTATCGCAAGAAAAGTGAGGCATACACAGTGAGTATGTGAGCGCCTCCCAACTCCCGGACCTATAAACCGTGTCCCAGGATGGAGGGTCCCAAAATATACCATTTCCAAAAACTTTTCTTTTAAATCCACTTGAAAAGTATAACACCCCATTTTAAAAACCATTTTAAAATAACCTCCCTACATAGAGGTGAAATATGAGTCTGCTTCTACCAGTTATAACCTGAATAATTTACAAATACTACAACTGCCATGGCTTACACAAGCCAACTTTAAAACAACCCAAATCCAAGATTAATTACAACATTACATACTGAAAATGTTTTATAACAGTTCCCAATATCAAATAACCACAACTACTCCCAACTCCCACACAAATACATACATACCCTGACACCCAAAATACGATCCAAACTCCTCCCGGCCTCACCGGTATAGTCCACCTGTCTCAGCGGAATCTAAAACAGTAAACACTTTACGTTACCTTTCCCTTTACCTTTCCCATCTGAATCATATGTAGTACAACGGTGGGAGGGTTACTCCGCTCTCGTGAAATGCTAGTGCTTATTCACGTCTTATACGACCCCGAACAGAGATCCATATAAGTTATCAGCTATCTGTGCCTGACTGCACATATACACAGAAGCTGCGCACCTGCAAGTGGCCGCGAGACGGGGGAGAGGTCACAGGTATAAGGCAATCTAAATAACTTATGAAATATCTTCTCATAAGTGTTAAGATCCCATATACCCCCACAATGTTCAGCTGATACCATCATAGTCAAGCACATAACAGATACTTGAACATAAGTCCACCCTATGGGACATCAATATACATAACATGGAACTATAACTCATGTTAAATCAATCACAATAGTGCACATGTATTTCAACACTATTGAATAACAACAATGCAATGACATGGTATTACTTACTCATGCTCAACCAAATAAAAAGTGCAACACGTAGTAAACACTAGGTGCACACAAATATTGAATATGTAACACTTATGCACAAAGTTTAACACATAAGTCCTACATAACCATGTTCAATCTCATAACGCAGTGCAACATATATTTCATGCACTATCAAAACCTCTAACCCCATATAGGCAACCCCGTAGAGGTACCCTATACCATAAGTAGCCCAACGCACTCATGTTATAGTATGGAACACTTTCTATAAAGGTTCCAACCAAGCACTTAGGGTATTACGCGTTCTACACATTATTTGAACTCACAACCCTATAAATATAACCACATAAGGCACCATGTATCATATATGAGGCCTACACATTCAATACAGAAGGTATAATTCAGTAACAGGTATTACTACTCCTGTCCAAATCAATAAAGTAGTGCATCCTACCTTTTATGCACAATTGAACCCAATAACCTTGTACAAGTCATCACGTAGGGGTAAAACAACATATAAATAGCCCTACGCATTCACTATACAACATTGAACAACTTCCCTTTAGGGTTCAAGTTCAAATATCAAGTTTATAACCTTTGGTGCAAGTATCAAAAACTGCCTTCCAAGCAAGTTCACGACATTATTTAAAGCACTTCCCCTTATCCAATTGGACCATTTCAAGTTCCCTAAAGTAGTAATAAAGTTGTACTAGATACAGGATTAAAAAGTGTTCCAATCCGAGTTGTTTAGCCTAGGTTTGCAAAGCCTAGAAAATGGACCAAAACTGCAAATGAGAACAGTTCAATGCTAAAACTGCCTTGCAAGCAACTTTAGATCAATATTTAAAGCTCTTGCCAATACCTTTTTGGACTATTCCAAGTTCTATAATGTTGTACTAAAGTTGTACTACAAGTATAGTTAAAGAGTGGTTCAACCCCTACCCATTTACCTAGGTCTACCAGGCCTCAAAGTTGACCCCAGACCCTTGTTCTGGTCACGAGTCGTGCATGCATGCACGAGTCGTGAAACTCCCCTGCACGACTGATCCATGGCTCACGACCAGTGACCACGAGTCCCTCAGCTTGGTCACGACTCGTGCTCATGGGCACGAGTCGTGCCCCTCACCTGTAGCCACGGTTTTGCATCAGCAAGCAGCAAGAACAACAACCCAACAACTGCAGTTTCCCAGAACTGACTTCAGCAACTGCAAGGCCACTTTACAGCAGGAATATACTTGGTTTAGGACTCTAATATACTCCCTTTAAGTCTTATAACACATATATAACATAGATGCAACCACTATCAATCCATAACACCACCCTAGGCCATGTTGATCAACACCAACCTAGTGTTTCCTTTCCCACACATCAGCAATTGCAACCTTCGTTCTCAACTTTCCCAGGTTATATTACAGCAATATTCATACCTGGTTTAGTCCCATAATACACTCTCTTTATGCCTCATAACATCTAGACAACATTCTTACCATTTGGCCAAGCTTTATTGATCAATTAACAACCCATTATTATCCCCTCTCAACCTACTTATACACAGTTCACTTCAGCTACTGCCAAGATATTTTATAACTGTCTATACACAAATTTTGGACAATCATATACTCCCTTCAGGTCTTATAACATATATAACCTGAATAAGCATCAATTATATCCTCTTCCAATCCAATACTCAACCATAATTTGAAACTATTCAAGTTCAACTCAAATAAGTTTCTTTTCCATTTTCAATACCAAGTTAGTGATCCAATTTTCACCAAACTTACTCATTACACCATGATAACATCATATTACACATTATGAACAATTTTAGAAAGAATCATAACAACTTACTATTTTTTATCAAAATAAAAGGAAGATAGGAGCGGCTCTTCTTGCTCTATTCCACTCCCGAAGTAATAATTTGAAGACGGAATCCACAACCACTCCACGGCTGAATTTCTGGGAATTTATGAAGCTTGGCTAGGGTTTGGGACTCTTAGAACGTAGGAGAGAAAGAGAGAAGCTGAGGAGGTGATAATCCTTCTTGGATAAGCTTGGGAAGGATATTTATATAGCCAATTTACACTCTAGCTCCTCAAGGTTTCACCCAACCACAAACCACCACCTTGAACTTATACTTACACATAAGCACCTCAAGGCTTTTATAACACTTCCAACTTCCATTCAAGTATTGACAAAGAACTACACAACTTTTCTTTATTTAGACATTATATGATTAAATCAAGTTATAACATCTAAGAACACATAGTTCATCAAAATGCCTCAAATGAACATGAAATCCAACCAAATGCTAATAACCCAAGGATGATATGCAAGGCATACCCAACCCCACGTGCTTCACGTGTGACCAAATTGTGCCTAGGATTAGGGTCGTGACAGAGTAAGTGACTATCTCTCATATAGCCAGAAGGAAAGCGAGGAACACACTCAGGAGCATGCTTCTATTGGCTTGGTGAGTGAAACTCTATTTTACAATTAATGGGACAATAAACTGATGTTTACTTGCCAACGGTATTGATTTTGTCATTCTGATAAATGTACGAAACATATAGATTTAGATACTTGACCATTGAATATTAGGGTCACACTTACTAGTTACTATAGTGGCAAGATGTGAAAGTGAACTTCATCCCAAAGTGATCAAAGAAAATTGAAGGACAAAGTGAATTATTAATGTATTTGAGCTCTTATGTTCAGAGAAAGAAGATCGGATGTGAAGAAGAAGAGAAGAGAAAAGTAAATAAGATGCATATACACTGGTCGAGAAGAAAATAGTCAGGAAAACTCTAGTTCCTGGTTTTCTTTTCTGTTAAAACCTCTTCGTGTATTATGTCTTCCGGAATTAGGGATTTTTGGTTAAATATTCAAGTTTGGGCTATTTGCTTATGCTCAATTTTGAAGATAACTAAGATAAGGGGAGGCATGAGCAAATGCTCTATTCAACTTTGGTTCATATAGGAAGCAATTAGAGTGATATGAAGAACTATGAGTGATGTGTTAGCCGCCATATGCAATTGGTAATACCAAAGGATTAATCTGGGCAAAAAAGTAACAAAAAGTATCAGGAATTAACTCCAAGAAAGAGGCAGCTACACCTAGATTATCTCGCTTGAGTAGACCTTGATTGAGAAAAAAATGTCCTCTATCTTTTGACAATAACCGAAAAGTTAGAATTATGAAATACTCCCTCTGTCCCATATTACCTTACCCATTTTACTATTTTGGGCGTCCTACTTTAAAGTCCCACTTTCCTAAAAAGGAAACTTTTTAATACTTCTTTATTCATGGGACCCACTTGTCGTACTCACAACACTTTTCAAATTTACTATTCTCTCCACTCATTCTCTCTCCTACCCACTCACAACTCCTACTTTAATAACATTATTCCTTATTTTCCGTTCTCAACAGTAAATGAGTTAAGCTATTATGGGACGGAGGGAGTATACTCTTGCTCTTAGTGTAATTGACCGCAATCTGATTCTCAGAGGCGTGACCGTTATAGGATATTTAGAATTCCCGCGCTCCTATCAATTATTTTATTTCATTATTAGGATCTCTTATTCATTGATTCTCTTTTAGAAATTTATTGAAGTTTTAAATGTACATTCTCAAAATCTGTTATCCGCCAACACGAAGATCCAATATAGATTTAAATGTAGTATTCCCTCTCTCCAATTAATGATTTTCTTTCTATTTTAGGATCTCCTATTCAACTAGTCTTTTTATCGAACATTTCAAATATGCATTCGCAAAATCTAAAATCCCTCCAAGCGATAACCCAAAATTAGATTTAATGGTAGTATTCCCAAGCTTTAGTCCATGATTTTATTTTCCTTTTTAGAATCTCTTATTCAACGAGTCTCTTTTCAAAACTTATTGAAGTTTCAAATATGCATTCCCGAAATATAAAATCCATTCAAACGAAGATCCAAAATTAGATTTATATTTAGTATTCCCGTGATCCACTCCATGATTTTCTTTCTTATTTAGGATCTCCTATTCAACGTGTCTCTTTTCAAATATTATTGAAGTTTTAGACATACATTCTCAAAAATTAAATTCCCTCCAAATGAAGATGCAAAATCAGATTTAAATGTATTATATCGTCCGCTCCACTCAATGGCTTTCTTTCTATTTTAGGATCTCTTATTCAAGAAATCTCTTTGCAGAACTTGCTGAAGTTTTAAAATATACATTCCAAAAATCTATCCCTCCAATTAAAGATCCAAAATTATATTTACTTCCGAGTCGTTTTCTTTATAGGAAATGTAGTATTGTCTTCGGTTATACTCAAGTCTCTATATTTCCTTTTCAGGATCTCTCGTTCAAATAATCTGTTTTTGGAAATAAACTTTATTATAAATGCCCGCGCAGAAAAAGGTTTAAATATCATCAAGTTTAATCTTGCATTTGATATTGGAAACCAGAATACACTTCAGTAACCAGATAAGCAAATATTTCATTCAATCTGTTGGACGAATGGACGCCAGAAATAACTCTAAGATGGGAAAGAGCAAGGCGACTCGCCATACGCCCCACCAAATACAACAGCTTGAAGCGTATGACCACCTTTTAATTTTCTTTGTTTCTTTCCAATTCCCATTTCTTCCTCTTCCTTCTGATATTTTCTATAGCGATGCTACTTAATAGTCACTATGGCCACTCCAAACTCCTGAGTACATATATTCTGTGTGGAGTGGGGTTTGGTTTTTTTACCTTCTGTCTCACCTATAATAAGCTTTGTATAATCTTGTTGTAAATTTTCATTTCTTTGTTATAATTTCTTGCTGAGTGCAGAAATAATTTTTTGTTTCTTTGGATGAAAAATGCAGATTTTTCGAGGAATATCCCAATCCAAATGATAACCAAAAGAGACAACTTAGTAGAAAATTGGGCCTTGAGCAAAGCCAGGTCCAGTTTTGGTTTCAAAACAGAAGGAATCAAAGAAAGGTGATGTAGCGTGTGTAGTCTTTTGTGTTTCTCATTTAATTAGATCGTTTGGACAATAATTTTCTGCACTTGGGACATCTTCTGCATCAGTAATTGAATTTGATCTTCTTTACCCGCATCTATGTTCTAGATTCATAATGATCGCTTGGACAGTAGTGCGCTTCGTTCTGAAAACGAAAGATTGCAGTCTGAAAATCTGGCATTCTCAGAGGTACTTAAGAATGTCATATGCCCAGCTTGTGATAATCGTCCACCTGTTGGGGATGAAGAAAGAAGACTCAACATACAGAAACTCAGAAGGGAAAACACTCAGTTGAGAGAAGAGGTTAGTTTTTCCCATTAGTTGTCTTTCTTTCTTAATGGTATTTTAATTCCATTTTATTTCTAAACCAATAATTTTACAGTATGAAAGGATTGCCAATGAGATCACAATCAAGACGGGGAAACCAATCTCTCATTTGCTATCTCTGCCACCTGAATCTCTTGACCACTTGCTGAGTTTGCCAGCAGAGAACTTCCTTGGCCAACAAAGTGGAAATTCTTCTATTGGTCCTTGCAATGATCCCACAAACTCTCTTAATTTGGTAACAACTAACAAACCAATTGAGATTAGTGAAGATGATAAAATTATGATGGTTCAAAAGGCCGGCAATGATTTGAATGAATTGGCAGAACTATTACTAGCATTTGAGCCTCTTTGGGTCATGTCGCCAACTTATGGCGGATACGTTCTTCATTATGGAAATTATTATAAGAGCTTCCCCAAGTCTAGGCACTTGAAATGCAGGAACTCTCGAATAGAGTCATCGAGAGACTTTGCTGTTGTGTCAATCGCCGCATCAGACTTGGTTGAAATGTTTCTGGATACGGTAAGCTTTACGCAGATCTTTGCTTGTATCACAATATAAATTACATATGCTTCTCCCGTCTGAAAAGACTATCTTGTTGACTTTGCACGTATATTTAAGAAGATCATTAGTTAGATACATCTATTCAAACAAGTTCTCCTGAATTTCCCCTACTTATTATTGGAATTCTGCTGTTGTTAATCTGTTATTGAGTTACAAAGGTATTTAATCTAGCAATCTCGAGAGGCATAACATGAAACTAGAGTAACTAGGCATAGTGCTCATAACTTAGGCCAAATTACATTTATCCCCCCAAAGTATCCACCATATCCCACTTTGCACCCCAGTTTGAAAAGTGGGCCTGTTTGATACCTTAATTTCCAAATCTCCCACTTTACACCCCAGTATGAAAAGTGGGTTTGTTTGGTACCTTAATTTCCAAATTGTCCCACTTACCCCTGACACTTTCCAAATTGTCCCATTTTACCCCTGGTCAAGTCATGTTGGAGAGCAAAGTGGGACAATTTCAAAATTAAAGTACCAAGCAGACCCACTTTTCAAACTGGGGCGCAAAGTGGGATTTGGTGAATATTTTAGTGGGGTAAATGTAATATGGCCTAATGATTGAAAGTCCCTTTTTATATTTGTATACTAAGTTTGCTGATAATTTTGTACAGAGGAAGTGGGCTGATCTTTTTCCAACAATTGTCATGGAGGCAAGGATCATTGAAACCCTCGACACCGGAAACCTTGGTGGCTCTTTGCATCTGGTAAACAACCTTTTAACTCAGCGTTATTGCATCATCTAAGGAATAAGTTGTTGAACGAGTTGACTAACTAAGATGACATTTCGTAGATGTATGAGCGAACACATATTTTGTCATCGCTTGTGGCGCCTCGGGAGTTTGTCTTCCTTCGTTATTGCCAACAAATAGACACAGACACTTGGTTGATCGCGGATGCGTCATATGATTGCTCTAGAGAAATCCAAGATACGATGCCTACCCGTTCATGGATGTTCCCTTCTGGGCTAATGATTGGAAGCCTCCCTGATGGAAAGTCAATGGTGAGTTCTTTCAAATTTGAGACTTCAATTTGAGGGTTTTTTTTATTGAAGTGGCAAAAAGAACATGTATATATATTTCTGTTTGAGTTGATCACTTCACCCCATGGAATTGTACAGCCAAATTATTAGCACTCCTAGATTAGAAGAAGTGCAAGCTCTGATTCCATTTTTGTACTGCAGGTTACTTGGGTTGATCACGTAGAAGTCGATGGATCCCCAATTGATCCACTTTATAGGGATTTAGTGTCTAGTGCACATGGATTCGGAGCCAAGAGATGGCTCTCTACTCTTGAAAGGATGATCGAAAGATCCCTATATTCTTATAGTCCAGGAATTACAAGTTCTCCTGAACTCGAAGAAGGTATTCGTTCATGATTCAAACTAAATTGTTGCTCGCACATACCAGTTTCCCTTCTAAATTATAAGTAGTTTAGTCTTGACCATGAGGATATACTCCCTCCGTCCCACCCGAATTTGGACAAATTTCCTTTTTGGGCGTCCCATCCGAATTTGGACAACCCAAAAAGGAAAGTTTATAATAATAAAAATATGGGCATACCCCACTCACTCATTAACTCCACTCATTCTCCACCGTACAATTTATTCAACCAACCACTATTAACTCCACTCATTCTCTCTCTTCATTTTCTACCACACATTTTTATTATCTTATTGTTATTTCTTAATCTCCGTGTAAAGTAACTTTGTCCAAATTCGGGTGGGACGGAGGGAGTATATATCAGCAAGTAATTTTGGTTTTTTATAAGGTTATGGTGGAGGGCGAGCCTTGGCGCAACGGTTAAGTTGCTCCTTTGGTGACCATAAGGTCACGGGTTCGAACCTTGGCGAACAGCCTCTTGGCAATTGTCAGGGGAAGACTCTAGCAAATGGTTCCCTCTCCCAACCCCCGCTTGGCGGGAAGCGCTTGGCGCACCGGGGTTTGCCCTTTTTATAAGGTTATGGTGGGTTTCTAATTGTCTTTGTTTTACAGGGATGAGTACTGTTGAAGGTAGAAAAAACATTATTGCTCTTTCTCACCGGATGATCAGGGAGTTCTGTGCAATCTTAAGCATGCCTGAGAGATCAGATTTATCGGAATTTTCGAAGTACAAGGTTAGGATGTCTGTCCGTGGTAACAATGGACAAGGACAACCACAATGCATGATTGTTGCTGCATCCACCTCTATTTGGCTTCCGCTTACATTTGAAAATGTATTTAATTTCCTGAGAGATCCATGCAGAAGACCTAAGGTATCGACCTTCAATTTAATAATTATGATCTTGTTGCTTCTTTAGCAAAGTACAATGACCAAATTTGTGTTGAACCTCAAGAATGCTTAGAAGTACTAACGATTCTAATTTTCTTTTTATGTTTCAAAAAGTGGGATTTGATGCTTAATCGAAGTCCAGTCAATGAGATTGCACATATGCTAACGGGAATTCATCCTGGAAACGGTATTTCAGTTATCAAGGTAACTCCTATTTCATTAATGGATATATCACACTGATGACTACTCACAGAAGATGATATCCAATTAGATGTTAGCTTTATTCTATATTCTCCTTTTCATTGATTTATGCTTTATGATTTATGTAAACCAGCCTTGTATTTTCGAAGAGCAGAACAAGGTGCTGCTTCAAGAGAACAGCATTGACCCTTTAGGTGCCCTTGTAGTATTTGCCAGTGTAGAGACTGAGATCATCAAAGCAGTTATGAATGGTGGGGACTCGACCACAATACCAATACTACCCTGCGGATTCCTAATCTCGGGTGACAAGGGTCCAAATGGAGAAGGAAGTACTGGTGGTTCAACGAGCACAGGCGTAGGGAGCAGCAAGCCATTTGGTTCCCTGGTGACTTTGGCTTTCCAGTTAGAGATAAGGGGCAATGCAGAATTAATAGAGACTCAGAAGGCGGGTGCCAAAACCTTGAACAACCTTGTGCTCTCCATCATCAGAAACTTAGAGGTGGCCTTTGGTTGCACCTAATTGGATTGACCGTATGGTTGTGATTACATCCAAGGACTAGTTTGTCTTTTGTTTTTTCTTTTTTTTTTTAAATATTATTATCGGTCTTATAAGAATTTACTTGTCTTTTGCAAATTCAAAAGTTGCTATTTGTAGTATTCATTTTATTTATGTGATTAAAATTTTATTTATGTTTGTGTGTAGAGAGAGAGAGAGAGAGATGGAACAAAAGACTGTTGACTAGTTATTGCTTCTTCTTGAGCATCTTCAACAAAATTGTTTAGCTCCAACCGACTCTAAATCTTGCTCTAGGCACTATCCCCTTTTCCTTTTTTTATTTCCTTTTTGGAAATCATTTTTAACTTTTTCTATACATACGACATAATTTCTCATATCCCGTTTTCCTGTTTTATTATTGATGATGATGCCAAAAAGTCGAATCAGCCCAAATCTAAGCGATCGGTTGTACTCCGGCGATTGCTTAGCCTGAAAATAAGATAAAACACGTAAACTAAGGCTCCGTTTGTTTCGCCGTAAAACATTTTCCGGAAAACGTTTTACGAAAAATAACTCGTTTTACGTCGTTTGGTTAGCCCCGGAAAATGTTTTCCGAAAAATAACTCGTTTTCCGCTGTTTGGTTGCTCAAGTAAAACGTTTTCCGGAAAACATTTTACGCCATTTCTAAGTAAAACGACCTACTGACCTTGTCCTAAGTATAACATTTTCCGAAAAATGGAGGCCTTAATGTACAACTCATATTACGCCCGATACAACATAATAATAATAATTAAAAAAAAATTTAACTGCCCCCCACCCCCAAATTTTTTTTTTTTCTGTAACCGCCCCACCCCCTGCCTACCCCACCCCCCCAAAATTTTTTTTTTGGTAACCGCCCCACCCACCCCCCACCCCCCCAATTTTTTTTTTTGTAATCGCCCACCCACCTCGCCACCCCACCCCCACCCCCCAAAATTTTTTTTTTTTTTTTTTTTGGTAACCGCCCCCACCCCACCCACGCCTACCCCACCCCCCAAAAAAAAATTTATTTTTTATTTTTTTGGTAACCGCCCCCACCCACGCCCTGCCTACCCCACCCCACCCCACCCCCAAAAAAATTTTTTTTTTATTTTTTTTGGTAACGCCCACCCACCCTGCTTACCCCACCCCCCAAAAAAATTTTTTTATGGGCGATTACAAAAAATAAAAAAATTTTTTTGGAGGGGGGGTGGGTGGGGCGGTTAAAAAAAAATTTGGGTGGGGGGTGGGGGTGGTGGGGGGTGGGGTGGCAGTGCGAGGTGGGTGGGTGGGCGATTACAAAAAAAAAATTAGGGGGGGTGGGGTGGGGTGGGCAGGGGGTGGGTGGGGCGGTTACAAAAAAAAATAAAATTTGGGGGGGGGGTGGGTGGGGCGATTACAAAAAAAAAATTTGGGGGGGGGGGGTGGGTGGGGCGGTTACAAAAAAAAAAATTGGGGTGGGGTGGGGTAGGCCACCTTGTGAAATATTAGTCGTTTTACCAAACACCCGAAAACATTTTACACCCTTCCTCCGTAAAACATTTTACGCTCTACCTCCGTAAAACATTTTACAGGAAAACATTTTACAGGAAAACATTTTCCAGAAAACGTTTTCCGGAAAATGTTTTACGTCGAAACAAACGGAGCCTAAGCCGGGGCTTCACCGGCGAAGGCCCTCCGGCGTGAGAATAAGTTCACGATTTGTAGAGAGAGAAAACAATTTGACAGAGTTTCGGAGTCAAATAATTAACGTACAAGAATATGAAAATAATGGCTTATATTTATAATGATGGATTGATAGAATCCATGTTGAACTTGGACTGTAAAGAGATAAGATATAATCCTAGAAAGATTATATCCGTTAGAGAGTCCTTATTTGACTTGAATTGATGTAGAAGGGTACAATCCTGATTGGATTATAACTGCTTAATCCTTGTTTGAATAGGATATCAATGACTGCTCTGCCGGAAAGCCGAGATGCATAAATTCTTTATCTCGTCATGTGCAGATATGCCGAGATGCGAATATTCCTCTCCTCATCATTCATGGCCATCTAGGTCCATGATGAGCCGGGGAGGGAAGGAGAAATAAGTGACGCCCGTCATGACAACATCAAGGCCGAGGGAGGCACCTCGTCCTCAAGGGAGATGATCTCGGTCTACGAGGGAGGTCTCCTCGGCCCTTATAGTTGGGCCTCATTTATGTTTGCTTATAGGGCCTTGGTCGGCCTTGTTGATGCCGAGGTACGAAGACGAGGAAGCTCAAGTATTACCTCGTAACTTGATATTTGATGGATTATGTTTATGGCCCAATCCACTTGGGCCTGACCCGAAAAAACCCATGTTCTTATCTCGGTTTATACTGTTCAGTGGCCCCCAACTTTCTAGCTCGGCTTATGACGAGGAGAAAGTCATCTCGTCCTCGACTTATGAGAGTACGAACAGGTTGTCACGTGTTAATGTCGCTTCATTATCTGCCGGTTATTAAGTACAATGATGAGGCGTGGTCCACTAAGCTCTGACACACGTCTTGGAAACCACCACCCCCATTTAATGTTGGGGGCTGTGATGATGTGTGAATGTATCGAAAATTTTCCCATTTTTGTTTGAAAAAATCAACGAAACGGAGTCGCCACGCCATTTTAATTTTGAGGGCCAAAACTTTGAAAAAAGCCCGAGATCAGAGATTTAGGTTCGGAGGTCATGTTACACGCCGGGAAGGACGTTAGTGTGCACCCGGAATGCCTCGTTAAACGAGTCTTCCAAGCTGAAAATCATTTGTGTGTGTGTGTGTGTGTGTGTTTTGGCCAAAATACTTTGAAACTCAGAAAAGTAAAAATAGGGATATCTTTTCAAGACTTTAAACTGATCCCATGATTTTTTGGGGGATTTTTGGATTGAGATTTGGTACTCAAAAGACCTTTTGAAGTTGAGAGCCATTTCTGCCAGAATGAAAAAGGCAGTGGACCTTTGATTTTGAAATGTATTCAAGGGTCTTAAAACTTCATAATCTGGATAAACTCAGAGAATGAAAGTTGTTCTAGACACCTTAAATAAGGTTTGTGCGAAGGAATTTTCCATTTTGGAGAAGATTTGAGGGGTCAAAACCTTCTGGAAACCTCAGATATGAGATCTGGATTCCCAGAAGCTGATGAACTAGCCTCTGAAAGAAAATTTGAAAAAAGGAGTTTTACTCACCCAAAAAATAAAGTAAAAATATGTCTGGAAAGCTCTGGATGTTGGCTACAAAAAGTGTTTTGTAGTCAACACCAAATTCTGATGTTGCCAGGATCTTCCTCAACAGCAACCTCACCGTTGTAGTCTATCCTCGATATCTCCGGCTCCTTCTTCTCCGACTGATCTGCACACAATAAACGTTAACTAAGCCGGGGGCGGCTCCGACGTAAGCCCCTCCGGCGTGAGGATAAGTGTTTGCTTGGAAGGAAGGTAAACAATATTGAAAGGTGATTGTGTGTGTATCAATGGACGTACCTTAAAATGAAGCTTTCCCATCTTATTTATACCCCTCATCCTCGTGCCATGCATGTGACCTCCTCACATTTCATGCCTCCTGCCACGTGTCAACATATCATTGGTCCTTTATAAAGTAAACCCCCAACACGTGATCATCAATCCCAATGCATAACCGTCTAATGGGTCCCACTTGGTAGATATTTATATGCCGCCTCTGGTGAATATCAAGCTGGATCCTCTCGCCGGATAAGGTCACTTACTATCATGTCTCGCCTTGCCATCATGTCTCGCGTTTAATCTTTATCGCCGGTCTTCCTCATAATATGTCGCCATTTACTATCTTGATTTCCCCCCTTCTTAAGGATATTAGCGGGATATTTCCTATCTCGCCTCCCTGTGATCCTCTTTGGGTCGCCTGTAATCTTATCTCCTTCTTGGGTCATATCCCACTTTTGTGCCCACGGGTTATTCTCTCGCTAATAAACTTGGGCCAGGCCCAATTGTTATTACTGGACAGCATCAGAAGCCCCTAAGTTTATGGCGAGATTCATTTATGGTCTCGCCAAAAACTTTATACTTAACGCCTCCTTATTCCGCGACACATAAATCCTTCTTCAAGAAGCTATCATTGAAATCTCCATCCATACACGTGTCCCTTTCAGGGTATCCTTTTAGATCTTATCAAGCCGTCATTTGGGAATTGTGCCAAATTGTGAGGGAAAATTTTAAAATTTTTCCCAAACGTCACATCAATCATTTCTTTGAAAACCTCTCTCATATAAATACCAAATCCCTTCCTCCATTCCCTTTTTTACTCTTCTTTATCCTCACTTGATTTCTTACAAACTCCGACGAAACCCCAACCTCGATTTCGACTGTTCTTCTTCATTTTCACCGTTCATTCAACGATTTTCTCCCCAAAATTGTTTCTTGACCTTTCTTCTGTTCATTTCTAACCAACTGGGCAGTGATTTGGTGCATTATTTCCCGATCCTCAGCACTCTACCTTCTTTTCCGGCGCCTGTTCATCTTTTCCGGTGAATCTTCATCTTTCCCGACCCAGATTTTACTCATTGTCAGGTAATTTTTTCAAAACCCTTCATATTCTTTAAACCCTTAGTTTTGATTTCCATATTTTTGTCCCAAGTATATGAATCTTGTTATTCCTTCACCCCATAAAATTTTTCCTAAATTACCCTTCATGGCTAGATATAAAACTTGTGCTAGGCGGGTTAGATACGGTATATGCCAGGTTTCAGGCGGTCTATATAGACGTCTGCGAACCACTTGGGCGAGATTGCCCAAGGCCGACATAATTAGGCTACTTGTTGAGAATTGGGTGGATCCTTCGATAATCGACTCTCTCGAAATCCAAGGCCGCTTCTTTCTTTCCCCTTCAGCCCCTATGTCTCGTATTTTTACTTCACACACAGAATTAGTTCGATTTATTAAGGACAAATATGAACCCAATTTAAGCGACTCATCTGAATCCCATTGTGTCGCTGATCCTTTTTCCAAGCGTAGGATGCATTATAAATCAGTCCTTTCTTCTTCTTCTTCCAGTGAATCCTGCGAGATGACTGATAGAACGGCTTCTTCTCCCGCGGCGGCTTCCAGCAATCCCTCTTCTTCAAGAGTTCAAAATCTCCGCTTGCCTGAAGGTACCCTCTTTACCAATCCCGCCCATGCCGAGGCGGGATCATCACTCGCACCAGATAACAGTTCCCTTATTCCCAATCCCATTACAGATTGGCACAGATCATACCACATAGATAGCTCTATTTACCAAATTTCTGACTATCAAGGCGACCTATCTCTCGCTCATTTAAGAGAAATGCGTGATGGTATAGTAGTTTTCCTTCCCACCAAAGCAGGACTTAGAATTCCTCTTGATCCTTTCCTTTGCGAAGTCTTATTCAAAGCCCAAGCCCTGATCACTGAAATTCATCCCAATGCCCTTAGAATCATTACTGCCTTTATTGTCATTTGTCGCTCTCTTCGCAAAGAACCCTCTATTACTGCCTTACTTACTCTATTCAAGGGCTACAAACAAACCAGCCAACTTGAAGATGATGTAATTGAAACCCGTCTTTCTCTACAATACCAAAGAGGTCCCAAGGTCCTTACTCCCCTTCCTACAAAAGTTCATGACTGGATGGACGATCCCCTTTTCATTGTTTCTCGTGTGGGGTGGTCTCACCCCGCCGATATTTACCCTATAAATCCCCAGATTGAGTCAAAACCTGCGCCCGTGGCTGGAGATAATGCCCTTATTGCCGCCATTCACTCCTTAGCCACTCGTCCCGAAAATTCTCCTGCTAATACTCCCCAACCTCTCATTTCTTGGAGAGGCATTTTACGAGATAGAGGATTGCTCAACCAAGTGGGCATTGCTGACAACTTGCCCCGCGTTCAACCGCGAGTCCCCCTTAGCCATGTTCACTTTGATGGGTGGGAGCGACATACAGGGAATAAGTATGCTTATGAGTGCCAGTCATGCAAGGGTACTCGTCACTGTTCCGCCATGAATAATGTTCTTTGTATGTTCCTTCTTGAACTTGGCTCTTTCTTCACATTTAATTCATATTGTCGTTTTTCTAACTTTTATCCTCCTTTTTCTTTTTTCTAGATCACAGAGCGAAATCAATGGAAAGTCGTCAAGCTGCCAACCTTGAAACCGACAACAGACGAAAAAGTCTTGCAAGCGCTCGCGACGCTGCTCTTGCCGCCCTTCCTGCAAATCTTCCTTTGCCCATATCTCTCGATGGCAAAGACACAGAAGAAATAGCATTAGAAAAGTCCCAGAACACAGCCAAAAGCAGAGCTAGGCCTACTAATGCTGCTGCTCGAGCCAAGCGACAAAAGAGAATCGCTTCCGTAACAACAAGTGTCGCTCCACCTCCACCAGAAGTCATCCCGCCTAATCCTATCATTGTTTCAACTTCTCCACCTACTGAAGCTATTATCCCGCCAATCTCTACCTCAATAACTTCTAATATCAATATCGCTCCCAATGTCATTCCGCTCTCTAATACCGCCCCTTTGCCAGAAGATGTCGAGATTTCCCCATCTGAACCTGTCCCAATTAATTCTCCTTCTCTGGAAGTCCACCACGACGAGCCTAATCAAACTGTGATTCCTTCTTCCCGCGAGACGGAAGTTTGCGACCTCACCAACATTTCCAGCTCTCCTCCCACTCCTCGCGACCCAAATACTTCGTCCACACTTCCTCAACCCAGCTGGCTCCAAGAAAACTTTTCAAAGCCTACTGATTTTGCCGGGCTTTTTGAGCTAAGTAAGGAGATTGCTAAAGTCCCCCATATAAAGGGACTGATTGAAGAAACTCGCAGTGCGGAAGATTGCATGCTAGGTAGCTCTGCTTTGATTCGAGCTAGCGACCAACTTCAAGTTCAACGTGTCGCCCTCATGGATCCCGATCACGCCGCTTGTCAGGCTGAACTCTATTTTTCCTTGGTACGTTGCTCTTTTTTCCCCTTAATAACATTTCCTTTATTTTCGCCATTACTTTTAACTTTCCTTTGTTACCTTTTTCAGCTTGGATCTTCTATCATGGGTATGAGCGAGCAAAATACTCGTCTCGATAATGAGTCTACGAACTTAAAGGCGACAAACCAAATCTTGAAGCGCGACAAAGATATTCTCAAGGGCAGGGTCACTCGGCGAGAAACTACCATCAAAAACTTGGAGGAAGAGCGCGACAAATTAAAGTCCGACCTGGCTACTTCCCAAGATCAACTTGACCGTACCTTGACTGATCTTAACACCGCCAAATCTGACCTCACCACTGCCACCAATGAACTCAACTCTGCTAAGGAGCATACCGCCAAATTGAGGAGCGAGAATGAAGCTTTAAAGGAAAATCATGCGGCCGACACTCAAACTTTACATGACGAGATTGCCAGGCTCAAAGAAGAGCTGGCTGGGAAAGCGGCAGAAATTACTGCTCTCAATGCTGACGTAGCTCAACTAACCGATGACATTTCTGACATTGGTAACCAGACTTCCCTCCAAGTCATGCGGGCCGCAGCAGCTGACGTTGATGAAATTCCGGCCATTACTATCGAGAAGCTTGCCCATTGGGGTTCAGAGCCCATTTTCAGCGAGGTATGTCGCCGTGGTCACTCCTTGGTTCCTTTTACTCCTGAGGAACTTAAAGATCTCGCTGATGAAGATGCTTTGTTGGGTAAATCGCCTTGGACTGCTCCTTCTGTTAAGAACCCAAATGCCCTTGCTTTGTGGGGCGACTTACTCGATCATAAACACAAGCTTTTAGATGACGCTAAAGCTCTTGCCATCGCGACTTCAAGTTCAACTCAAGCCGCACCAACTGATGATCCCAATGCCTCGGCTTAACTTCTCTTTAACATTTAGCTTTCTTTAAACAACTTTCGTAACTTGCCATGATGTCTAAACAATTTACTTTCTTTTCTTTTGGGGCCTGCGAGCCTATAAACAATGTATATTCGCGGCCTTTGTGCTTGCCCTTTTATTTTCATGTTTCACTTATTTCGTCATTCATTGTTTTGATAGTTTATCAAAAAATCTCTTTTGCATGACAGGTACCCTACACATATACTCCCATCGAAAAAGTGAAGTCGTCTTTAGGCGACTTTACTTATAATGTATATTGCGCGACTCATCTTGTCGCTGGCTCTAACCCTTTCTTAATCTTCTTTTGCTTCATACTTAACATAATTTCCTTCTTTTTGCCTTATCTTTCCTTTATTATTTCAGCGAGAGAATGATATCTTTCATAGCGACTTATGTTTATGCTCTTAAAGCGAGATAAACCTTTTCCTCATTCATAATTCAGAAACTTTCATTTTTATAATCCTTACTCTTACATTTTTCATCATCCATAAATTGACTCGCATCATTTATCACGACTTACATTGACTCGCAACATTTATAGTCCGCCGACTTTCAACATTTATAGTCCGTCGACTTTCAACATTTATAGTCCGTCGACTTTCAACATTTATAGTCCGTCGACTTTCAACATTTATAGTCCGTCGACTTTCAACATTTATAGTCCGTCGACTTTCAACATTTATAGTCCGTCGACTTTCAACATTTATAGTCCGTCGACTTTCAACATTTATACATTTGTTTCAATAATTCATCAAATATTGTTTTGATAATTCATCAAAAACTCTTTGCCCTCTTACCTTTAGCGAGATATCACCATACACATATACTCCCATCGAAAAAGTGAAGTTGTCTTTAGGCAACTTTACTCTTAAGCGATTTATCTACCATGTTATTGGCGACTAATCATACATGACTAAAAAATTTAATCCATGCAAGACACATACGAGGAATAAAATTTCGTACTTTCATTGTATTAAAACAAGTTCAACGTATATATCTTCTATTAGAATCATAAAACATATGGCTTTCCTTCATGATTAAAAAGTTCGTAGATTCATCAAAATGAATATGAAAAAACTTTCATAAGAATGAAATAAGTAAGTTACCCTCATTACTTCAATGGTAATATTTCTTTAAATGATCAACACTCCATGCATTCGGGACATCTTTGCCGCCTTCTTCTTTCAAGTGATAAGTCCCTTCTCGCACAATCTTAGCGATTTGGAAGGGACCTTCCCATTTTGGATCTAGCTTGGCAAATCCCGCTGTTGCGCCTTTAACTTCACGGCTTCTCAACACCCAATCTCCTACATTGAATGACCTCTTCTTTACTCGCTTGTCGTGTTGTGCCTTCATCCTCTGCTTGTAATTAATCATCCTCATTCTCGCCCTAAGCCTCTTCTCATCACTCAGGTCTAGCTCGAAGCACCTTCTGTCGCCATTCATTATCTCGTCATAATAAGTTACTCTATGGGTAGGCAAACCCATCTCAGCAGGAGCCATTGCTTCTGAGCCGTAAGTTAAAGCGAAGGCAGTCTCACCAGTTGATCCCTTTACTGTCGTTCTAACATACCATAAAGCTGTGGACAACTCTTCCAACCAAGCTCCTCCTCTCTTTTCTAAGTTCTTACACAAAATCTCCAGAACTTGCTTGTTAGCGGCCTCTACTTGTCCATTGCATTGCGGCCTATACACTGCGGATTGCCAATGTTTGATATTCAAATTCTCGCAAAAACCATGAAACTTTTTTCTAAATTGCGGCCCGTGATCAGAAATGATTGCCCGCGGCATTCCATGGCGACATAGGATTTCCTCCGTTACAAATCTGATAATCTGGTCTTCAGTGGTAGAAGTTAATGCTCTTGCCTCTGTCCATTTAGTGAAATAATCAACAGCTACCACCACCATCTGTGCTCCTCCTTTGGCCTTGGGGAAAGGTCCTATAAGGTCTATCCCCCACATATCAAAGGGCCACGCTGCTATAATTGGGGTCTGCTCAGTCGCTGGCTGCCTAGGAATGTTAGCATGTCGCTGGCACTGATCACATCTCCTCACATATTCCTCTGCATCTTTCTTCAATGTCGGCCAGTAATATCCAAGGAACATGATTTTACTAGCCAAAGTTCTTGCCCCTGGATGGCCTCCGCAAACGCCTTCATGTACCTCGAATAAGACATTATCCACCTTTCCTGGCTCCACGCATCTCATCAATGGTCGCGAGAAAGACTTGCGGTATAAGATCCCATCCTGTACAGTAAACCTTGGCGACATTTTTCTAACAATCTTCGCCTATCTTCTTCTTGAGGCGGCTTTCTTCCTTTTCCAAATAATCTTTCATTTCGCATACCCAATCTTTTTCGCCCGCTTCAATTTCCATTATCAGTGGCCTTTCAAATGCCGGCTCTTCAATAAATTCCACTACCACCTTCTTGGGCAACTCCTCTATTTTGTCACAAGCGGCCTTGCTCAACATGTCGGCTCGCTCATTTTTCTCTCTATCAATCTGCACCAGCTCCCAATAATCAAAGCTCTGCAAAATCTGTCTTACCATTTCACAATATTTTGCCAAGATTGTACTCACTACTCCGTATCTACCCTTCACTTGGTTGACAATCAACTGAGAATCAGAATGGGCAACTATTTGCTTTACTCCAATATCTCGGCATAGCTCCAATCCCGCCACCAAAGCCTCATATTCTGCCTGGTTGTTTGTCATATTAAACTTAAACCTCAGGGCCTTCTCGTACATGCAATCCTTTTCTGGCGAACTTAATGAAATCCCAGCTCCTCCTTTGTCTTTAGCTGAGGATCCATCAACAAACAGTTCCCAACATCCTTCTGGTCTTTCTCGCTCCTCTTCTATCTCAGGGTCCTGCGACTTAGCCTTCCTTTTCTTGGCCCCCTGAGTCTCTACCTCCTCCCTTTCATATGTAAATGAAGTTTCAAGAATAAAGTCCGCCAAAGCCTGCGCCTTAATCGCCTTTCTTGCCTCAAACTGAATATCAAACTCCGTTAATTCAATCGACCATTTTAAGAGCCTTCCCGCTGAGTCAGGCTGTTGTAAAATCTTCCTCAAGGGCGCATTAGTCAACACGGTAACAGGATGAGATAAGAAATAAGCCCTTAACTTCCATCGCAATCACCAAAGCATAAGCCAACTTTTCCATTAAAGTATCTCGCCTCTACTTCATTTAATGCCTTGGAAACATAATACACCGGCTTTTGCATGCCATCATCCTCCTTTATCAATACATTGCCGCTTTGCCAAATCAGAAGCCGCCAAATAGACATATAACTGGTCTCCTTCTTCTGGGCTACATAGGATGGGCGGCTTTCCCAAATACTCCTTTACCTTTTGAAACGCTTCTTCGCACTTTGCATCCCAAGAAAACTTTTGATCTCCTTTTAATACTTTGAAGAACGGCAAACATTTCTCAGCCGACCGCGACACAAATCGTCCTAGAGCTATCACCCTACCATTTAACCTCTGAATTTCTTGAATGGTCTTGGGCGACTTCATATCAATTAACGCCTGGATCTTCTCCGGATTTGCCTCTATCCCGCGGCGATTTACCAGAAAACCCAAAAACTTTCAGTAGTAACTCCAAAGGTGCACTTACTTGGATTAAGCTTCATGGAATTCCTTCTCAAATTCTCAAAAGTCTCCGTCGGATCCGCCAAATGATCCTCCCCTTGGTTTTGATTACCATATCGTCAATATAAGCTTCGACATTCCTTCCAATCTGCGATTTAAAAATCTTGTTGACCATCCTTTGGTATGTCGCCCCAGCATTCTTCAAGCCGAAATGCATCATTTTATAGCAAAAATTTCCAAGGGGAGTTCTGAAAGCTGTTTTAGCCTTGTCCTCTTCAAGCATCTTGATCTGATGATACCCTGAGTAAGCATCAATAAAACTAAACACCTTGTGTTCCGCAATGGAGTCCACCAATCTATCAATCTTTGGCAAAGGATAACAATCCTTGGGACATGCCGTATTCAGATCTGTGAAGTCTATGCACATCCTCCACTTTTTGTTTGCCTTCAACACCATGACTGGGCAGGCTAGCCAAACTGGATAAGTGATTTCTTCAATAATTCCCGCCTTTAATAACTTCTCCACTTCTCCAATCACCGCTTTCTCCTTTTCCGCCGACAGGTATCTCACCTTCTGCTTAAAAGGTTCTACATTTGGATCAGCATTTAAACAATGTAAGGCGACCTTCTCATCAACTCCGCACATATCCTCAGGTTTCCAAGCAAATACATCAATGTTATCTCGCAAAAAATCAATCAGCATATCTCGCTCATCCCTCTTCAATTGTTTCCCAATTTTAACTTTCTGCTCTGGGTATTCATCATTCACAATCACTTCTTCCAATTCTTCTGCCGCCTGAATATCAGGCTCATCCCGTATTTGCAATGTATCTATTTCCATTTCAGCTGCCTTCCTCCGATCAACACATTTCTTTATCTTCTTACCGCTACTTTCCCCCTTATCTCTCCCGGCAAGCGACATGCTCTCAGGGGTGTCCATCATGATCTCTTCATCACATTCTTCACTATCCGAATCTACTATCTCTTCAATAAGGGGCTCCTTCATTTTGACAAATTCAGCAGACCTAGACCATGCCATTTCAGCTTGCATCACCATTAGCTCCATCAAATTTCCTTCTGATTTTCCCTCCACCATCTCTGTATCTCGCTCCTCATTTCTTTCTCGCACAACTTCATCTTCCGCCTTTTCTTCAATAACAATGATCGCCGACTTATTCTTCATGCTTTCAGTTTCCTCCCAGTTCTCACACCCTCCTAAGTCGGTGATCATGTTAATTCTCGCATCTCGCACCACCATAGCTGTGGAGAGTGAACTTGTGCTAGCTCTTGCCGCCGTTTGCATCTCAATCTTCTTTTGAATCACCTCCTTAACTTCACTCTTCAAGCAAGCAATCCCTTTTGGAGTAGGGAATTTGACTCGCTGATGCGGGATAGAAACCACCATTTCAAAAGACTGCATAAAGGGGATACCTACAATAGCGTTGTATGGCGACACCAAATCAATAACCATAAATTCCACGGTGCGAGTTCTCACCTTCTCATCTTCTCCTACCTCTACCGCCAAAGAAATCGTCCCCTTAACCCGCACAGTGTGGTTTGTAAATCCTTCCAAAAAACCCTTATACGGCACCAAATTGGCCTCTGTATATCGCATCTTTTTAAAAGCATCATAATAGAGAATATTTCGGCTTGCTCCAGAATCTACTAAAACCCGATGCAAAATACTGTTCCCCGGGGCGATTGAGATTACAATCGGTTGGCATCCATGACTCGGCGTTAGAGCCAACTCTCGCCTTGAAAGCTGATCATCCTTTCTTCACTGGGTGGATAGGCGGGAATGTGACAAGTATGGGATAGCGACATAATCTGATTACTTAAGCAAGTAATGCTTGTGGGCTCGTGAATTACCAAAATTTCATTCCTGTTACCATTTCCTCCTTGAGCCGCCCCATTTGGCTCTTGCCATACATACTCTTGCAACTCACCCCTTTCAACCTTCTTTTGAATTACTCTTTTCAAATTATAACAATTGTCGGTCTCATGACCCCTGTCCCGATGATAATTACAATATTGATTCATGTCAATCCTCCCAAGATCATTCATTTCAAAAGGTGGTGGCAAATCAACAGCCCGCAGAATTTCACTTGGTGTAGCGGTCAGCCTTGTAAACCTTACAATCCTCCTAACTCCTCGACCTCCATTTTGCCCTCCATTACGACCTCCAACGCGACCTCCCCCTCTACCGCCAGCAGGATTCCCTCGACCTCCTTGTTGAGCGGCATTCCCTTCCTTGACATACTCAATCCTATCCTTAACACTTTTCTTCCCAGTGTTAGAAGCTCCTTCATCAATATCCTCACCACCACAATACGCCTTGACCCTCTCATGCAACTCGCTCAAAGTCGCAGGTAATCTCATCCTTAACTCCCTCCTGAATGATTCGGCTAGCAGACCCGACATATACATCATTATAACATATTTGGGATCAATCTCAGCAATTTGATTGGCAATTAACAAAAATCTGTTGGTGTAAGTAACAAGACCTTCTCCCGTCTTCTGTTTAATCCCAATCAACTCCTGCAGTACTACTGGTTGGTCTCCCACTGATCCAAATCTCGCCAAAAACTTTCTTTTGAAGTCTTGGTACCCCAATATGGAATTAACAGGCTGCTGCACAAACCAATCCAAAGCCTGAAGTTCCAAGGTGCTAGCAAAAGTCTTACATAATAAAGCATCATCCTTAGTCAAAATCGCCATTGTGACCTCAAATCCCGCTACATGAGTTCTGGCGGTAGTGACTCCTGCATACTTGGATAGAGCGGGCAAACGAAAATCTGGAGCTGGCTCAGCTTCCTGGATATATCTAGCAAACGGAGCGACAAAGGAGTCCTTCTCACTATCAACTACACCACCCCTTTCCAGCTCTGCCAATCTCCTTGCCATCTCGGCCATCTGCTTCCTGAAACCGTCTTCTTCTCCAAAACGACTAACTCCTATACCCTTCCCTTTTTCTACCGACTTGGGTTTCTCGCAATCTTTGAAACTTCTCACCTCTTTCTCGCCATCTTCAGCATCATTTGACGCAGTATCACCATCTTCTTCTTCACAATAGAGGGACGACACTTGGGAAGTGTGTGGCCAATGATAAACTTTAATCTTTCTTCCATTTTCCATGTACTCTCCCGCTTTTCTTTTTTGTGCTCCTTCTATTCGCTTTTGCGACCCTTCTATTCTCGCTTCTACTTCTTTTGGCTTCTCAGGCTCTACTTCCTTTTCTTGCTCCTCATTTACTACAATTACCTCCTTATTTGCTCCCTTATCTCCCTCTATTGTCGCCGTTAAAAATCCCTGCGGGATTGGAGTAGGTTTCTTCTTCATCGCCCTCAGTCGCTTGTTGTTTTCAATCAATTGCAAGATCAGAGTGTTATGGATCCTCAAACTTTCTTCCTCATTCTCTATTTCCTCCTCTTGTGGTGGCGGCATCACATTCCTCTCTCTCTCGTCACCAGTATCTCGCTCCACCTCTTCCGGGATTATTTGCTGCGAGGAAGAAGTATCTCTCGCTCCACCCATACCGATATTCCCAAACCCAGAAATTGGAGTGACAATGTTCCTTCCCGCTACAGTCTTCTGGCCCACTACCATATTCTTCTCTGGTGTTGACATTCTTTCTACTTACGTAATCACCTTTATGAACTTCAACAACGAAAACCTGCAAATCTTATGAAGATTTGAAGATCTTGCTCAAAAACCCAGAAACAACAACAATAAACCCAGTAATAAACCCTTTCTTCAACACCAAAACTTTCCACACCTTACCACCAAAAACACCCAAATCAAAGCTATTTGAAACAAAATAACTTCACAAATTCCAACTTCAAACTTTCACAACCAAACCCAGATTTGAACAAATCTTAACAAACAACTTCAAACTTTCACAACCAAACCCAGATTTGAACAAATCTTTAACAAACAATTTTGAATTCAACACAACTCCCACAAATTCTCTAGAAAACAGGAATCTACACCAACTCAGTTAAACCAAATTACCCTCTCCAAATATTCAACTCAAAAACACCAATTAATCTTAACAGCAAAAACAAACGCCACTCACTTCCACTGACAATGAAAAACAACAAAATTCCTCTTACAAATTGCCAATAATGTCAACTCAACCGTTAAATTCAATACTCCGCTTGAATCGTCCACCACACGACCCACCTTCAGAATCTCAGAACAGAGCTCCCTCGATCTCAAGCCACCGCCGACGAAGCTTCAATCCTTGAAGAGAAAACAGGTCCCGGCAACGGAACCAATTGATGTTGCCAGGATCTTCCTCAACAGCAACCTCACCGTTGTAGTCTATCCTCGATATCTCCGGCTCCTTATTCTCCGACTGATCTGCACACAATAAACGTTAACTAAGCCGGGGGCGGCTCCGGCGTAAGCCCCTCCGGCGTGAGGATAAGTGTTTGCTTGGAAGGAAGGTAAACAATATTGAAAGGTGATTGTGTGTGTATCAATGGACGTACCTTAAAATGAAGCTTTCCCATCTTATTTATACCCCTCATCCTCGTGCCATGCATGTGACCTCCTCACATTTCATGCCTCCTGCCACATGTCAACATATCATTGGTCCTTTATAAAGTAAACCCCCAACACGTGATCATCAATCCCAATGCATAACCGTCTAATGGGTCCCACTTGGTAGATATTTATATGTCGCCTCTGGTGAATATCAACTGGGATCCCTCTCTCGCCGGATAAGGTCACTTACTATCATGTCTCGCCTTGCCATCATGTCTCGCGTTTAATCTTTATCGCCGGTCTTCCTCATAATATGTCGCCATTTACTATCTTGATTTCCCCCCTTCTTAAGGATATTAGCGGGATATTTCCTATCTCGCCTCCCTATGATCCTCTTTGGGTCGCCTGTAATCTTATCTCCTTCTTGGGTCATATCCCACTTTTGTGCCCACGGGTTATTCTCTCGCTAATAGACTTGGGCCAGGCCCAATTGTTATTACTGGACAGCATCAAATTCCAAGTTCATCTGTGTCCAAAAATTAAGACAATGGACTGAGGTCTGGGAAAATTGCTACTGGACAGCAACTTCTCAAGAAGGAGAATATGATTTTAAAGGGGGTTTTGCATCCATGCTTGTCCCCATTTCCCTAGGTTTTGGTTAGTGATCACTAGACATTTTAGTGGTGAATCAACTATACCAAACCATCCTTGGGGTACATTAGGACTAAGCATTTCATTTGCTTGGGAAGGGGATTTTTATCCTTTGAAAATGAGATTTTATGCTTGAAAATAGTTTTTAGGGTTTTGAAAATGAGTTTTCTTTGCAAGAAAGTAAGAGAACTTGAAAATAATTTTGATCTTTGTAGAAGATCATCCATGGAGATGGTCTTCCATGGTGATCTTCTTAGATCTAGAGCAAGAAGATGAAAGAACTACATTTTGTAGTTTGCAAATGCATGCATGGTTGAGATTTAGGGTTAGGAGAAGGAGGGTTTACCAATCTTCCTTGTGTTCTTGAGTGTTTGGCTTGTATGTATGAGTGTTTAGGGCTTTAATATGAGAGTGAGTGGATGAGTATGAATTGGGAAAGATTGGAGAGAAAATGGTGACAATTCAAGTGAATTCTCACCGTTTTCTCTATATTTCGCCGAGGTTCGGTGCAAAATGTGTTGTTCCTCCTTATTTTTGTGACTTGGAGGGCTCAATTTATAGCCCTCTGAAATTGCAATCCCATCCGCGCGGACAGGGAACCTCGGCGTGCACTTTGTTCATTAAATGCGGCTCCGACTTTGGACAAGAGGAATATTTCTTTTTAAAATTCAAATTAGGCCAGGTTTATGTTTCCAAAGCATTTCTATTTATGGTTTTCTTCTTTTGTTTTTCTTTTTGAGATTCTTTTTAAGGTTTAACCTTAAATAACAATGCCCATTTTACCCTCACTTTGTTAGAAAAGTTAGGATTGTTAGGAATTGTTAGAAATGTTATGACTTTCGTTAATTTTCTAACGAAAATTCTAACAAGATCAAATTGGAGCACTTACGTAGCCCCCGGCGACGGCGCTTTCGAAGGAAGCGGGGTCGTCGATAAGAGTAAGGCTCCATATTTGGCAGGATGATCGAGTGATCGGGTGGCTGAACCTAGCGATAGGCTACCTACGTATCCCGAATGGGAATCAAGCCAGTCGTAGTTCGGGTCTTTGACCCTGGAGATGATGGCGTTTTAGGTGCCTCGAACCTGATGAGTGAGTTCTCGCAATCGGTTCTTTGGAAAGAAACTCTGCTGGGGATAAGAGATGACCATTTTCGGTCTGATGGTTATCCGCTCGGCTGGGGATAGGAATGACCATTTTCGGTCTCTGCTGGGGATGATTGCGATTTATCGCTTTCTAGTGATAGCGTCTTAGGTGCCTCGAACCTTGATGATGATGGCTTTTTAGGTGCCTCGGACCTTGATGATGATGGCTTTTTAGGTGCCTCGGACCTTGGATGATGATGGCGTCTTCGGTGCCTCGGACCTGGATGATGATGGCGTTTTAGGTGCCTCGGACCTTGATCGTGAAATGGCCTTTCGGTGGACTTCGTCTGCTGCCGAAGGAGAGGGTGACCGTTTTGGTCGAGGGGCTGGACCTAATGATAGGCTACCTACGTATCCCTAGTGGGAATCAAGCCCTTTCGTAGTTCGAGTACTACTCGAGATTCCGTTGGCTTTTGGGATTCCGTTAACATTGCTGGGGATTTCGTTAGCCTTTGCTGGGGAAAATCAGACGTATTTGTCTGGGGAATTGGTCTTACGTTTGACTGCCGTTTGATTTTGATGAAAGATACGGGATCCGTTATCTTTCTCGGGGAGATCGGACTTACGTTTGACTGCCGTTTGATTTTGATGAAAGATACGGGATCCGTTATCTTTCTCGGGGAGATCGGACTTACGTTTGACTGCCGGGGAATGATTTTGATGAAAGATACGGGATCTCGTTATCTTTCTCGGGCACTCGGCCTTACGTTTGACCGCCGTTGGAATGATTTTGATGAAAGATACCTGGATCTCGTTATCTTTCTCGGGAAATCGGTCTTACGTTTTGACCGCCGTTGGATGATTTTGATGAAAGATACGGGGTCTCGTTATCTTTCTCGGGGAAATCGGACTTACGTTTGACTGCCGTTGGATGATTTTGATGAAAGATACGGGATCTCGTTATCTTTCTCGGGAAATCGGTCTTACGTTTGACCGCCGGGAAGATTTTGATGAAAGATACGGATCTCGTTATCTTTCTCGGAAATCGGTCTTACGTTTGACCGCCGGGAAGATTTTGATGAAAGATACGGATCTCGTTATCTTTCTCGGGCACTCGGTCTTACGTTTTACCGCCGGGAAGATTTTTGATGAAAGATACGGGATCTCGTTATCTTTCTCGTGGAGATCGGCCTTACGTTTTACTGCCGGGAATGATTTTGATGAAAGATACGGGATCCGTTATCTTTCTCGGGGCACTCGGTCTTACGTTTTACTGCCGGGAATGATTTTCTTGACAAGGGGCTGACTTTGGTTAACTTTGTTAACTCTGTCAAGTTGGGGACTGAATTGCAGAGTCCTGAAATTTTAAGGGGCAAAAGGGTCATTTTGACCCTTGCAATCCTATCCGCGCGGATAGGAGCTGAAAGTCAGGGGTATTAATTAGGGCCAACGCCCTTTTCTTCTTCCCCATTCAGTTTTTGAAACAGACGAGAGAGAGAGAGAAAAAAACCGAGGAGAAACCATTGTTGGCCAAGAAAAGCTTCAAAAATCTTCCGATTTCTTCGATTTTTTGAGCAATGGAACACGGGGAAGGCGCTTTTCAAGGCCAAGGACGTGGCCCGGTGGCGTAGAGACGATTGGAGCTCGTCCGGATGAGGAGGCATTACAATCATTCGCAATCGATTGCGGAGGAGCCCTACCCCGATGCTTGGCAACATTGGGCTTCGGATTCGAATCTCCGAACGGTATACTTTGAAACCCTTTGATCCCTTTGTTGATTTCTTGTTTGAAATTTGAATTTTAGGTGATTTTTGAAATTTTTTTTTTTGAAATTGAATATTGATGTTCATTTTCTTTGAATCTTGATGATTATGTGAGTAACCCAAAATGTGCATTTTGCTTGGGAAAAGAATTGGCATTTTCGCCATTTTTTTTTATTCGAAAATTGCATGTGAAAATTCGAAAATTGTGATTTTTTTTTTATTTATTTATTATTATTTTTTTTTGAAATTGAATATTGCATGTTGATGATGATGATTTTTTTTTTTGAAATTGAATATTGATATTGATGAATGATGCAATGCATGCATTTTGTTTGGAAAGAATGGGCATTTTGCCAATATGAGATGTATGTATGTTTAGGATTTTTTTTTTTGAAAAGTGGGACGGATTTTTCCTCCCGTTGCATGTAAGATGGATGATATGCATGTATGCATTTTTTTCTTTTTTAGAAAATGGGACGGAGTTTTTATTTCCGTCGACTTCTTGTAGGATATGCATGTATGCATTTTTTTTTATTGAAAATTGTTGAATGGGATTTGGCCGAAAACTGTTTTCTTTTATGCGAGAAAAATTGGGCTGTGTCTGTTGCATGCCGTTATGCTGCCGAAATTTTCTCTTTTTTTTTTTTTAATGCATGTGTATGCTTTCTCTTTTTTTTTGTGTAAATGCAAATGCAAAATTTTTTTTTTTTTTGACATTTTCTCTCTCCTTTTTTCTTTTACAGGGCGGAAACCGTTTTGTGACGGAGCACCAACAAAATGAAGACTCGAGGATCGGTGGAGTCCGTGATTGACTTGTGGGACCGGCTTCCGAATGTGGGCCGAGGAGCTTTGCCGAGTCCGAGACAGCATCGTTGTCGAGACGGGGCTCGGGAGTTTGTCGAGTGCTCGAGGGGACCGGTCAAGTTCCCTAAGAGCAAGGGCTTGATGTTTGCTCGGGCGCAAAGATCGGTGGGACGCGATCCACACCTTTCACTTCTTCTGGGGCGAGGCTACGGTTACGCCCTCCGATTACGCTGCGATTACGGGCCCGTCCTTTAATGGACGCAGATTGAGTGGCGGGATGGCTACGCGATGCCGATTCGTGTGCTCTTCGGGATTTTCCCCTATTCCCAAAAAGGGGATGGGGATGGAGTATGCCGTGGTCTACGGTAAGATCGTGGAGACCATAGCGAGCTACGAGGCCGGGGAGGAGAGGATAGGCGCCGATCGATTGCCGTGGCCTTCTTGTGGTTTGCCTTTTCGAGCACCCTCTTTGGGCATGCCGAGGGGACGGCAGTCTTTGCCTTGTTGAGGTCCTTGGAGGACATGGAGACGGGCCGGAGATGTCTCGTGGGGAGAGGCCGGGCCGGCAGAGCTTTACTTTGCTCTCGATAGGTACACCGAAGGCTGTAAGCTCTTTGTACCGCTTTGAGTTTGCCCCGGAGGTATAAGCTCTCTTTTGCTTTCCCTCTTTTTTTTTTTTTGAGCACGCACTTTTCTTTTGCACCGGATTGATTGGATTTTTACCTTCGCAGTAATGGGCGTTGGAGTTTTTTCACGTCACGATGTGGCGGTAGCGGCGGAGTACGCCGGGCGTATCCGGCCATGCAGCTCTTGGTCCAAGCATGCCCGGGAGAAGATAAGCTCCAGGGGGCGTACGACTCTCGTGTACGCGGATTGCCTTCCTTTGACGGAGGCCGAGACAGATGAGGGGATGATATTCTTCCCCGGGATCGCTTCGAGGTGGCGCACTGAAGGGCGCCGAGATTTGGACCGTGGGCAATGGAGGATTCTCGAGAGGTCCGACTCGCGATGCATATTATCTCGGGAGAGAGGGTGACGCGCCGCATGGCGTGAACTCGCTTGAGGACACCGGTGGAGCCTCCCGCCGATATGATGCACTCCGAGCGATCGGTCCGCGACTGGGATGATTACCGAGCCGGCCAAGACTTCTCGGATTTCGTGGCGATTGAGCCATATGCGACATTCGCCTTGAGGAGGCCGAGGATGCCTCGTGTCCCGGATAGGAGGGGCTTGGGATCCCGCGGTACCCTGGGACGGATTTTTCCTATATCCAGGATGGGGTCCGATTGAGGGTGCAGATCCTCACCCGAGCGACTTCCACGAGCTTTCCGGCCTCGTCCGGTATGAAGGTATGGCTTTACGCTTCTTCTTTTCTTTCTTTGTTTCATCATCTTTAGCATCACTTTTTTTTTTTTTTTTGACGCTTTTGCTTTTGTGCAGCTGGAGGTGGTCGTCGAGAAGCCGACGAAGCAAGTGATCGGGCCAAGAGATTCATCGTGAGGATGGTCGCTTGCGAGGCTCCTCGTGCTAGAGCGAGGCGACCACGGCCGGCGCCCGTCGACGGGAGGCTTCCCCTATTCGCTCGTAGACTTCTTCGTAGACTCCTTTGTCTCCTCTCCTTGATCCCCGCGCGGTGCCGCCTTCGGATCACGTCATTCTCGGGATCCACACGGCAGGGACACGTATGACAAAGCATGGCGGGTCGTCTTCGTACGTGCAGTGAGTCCGACGCCTTCACCTTCGGATACGATTTTTTTCGCAGATCTCTGGCTTGCCCTATCGTAGCGTGCCGGTTGGTCCCGATGAGCCTCTTTCTCTGAGACGAGGACGATTCCGAGCCCGAGATTTTCAGTGGCTCCCGAGGAGGCGGGCCCGAGTCGCAAGAGGGGCCGGGGGCGACATCGGCGCCGGAGACTCCGATTGATTTTTTTTTTTTTTTTTGAGATTTGAGATTGAGATTTAGATTTGTACAAATTTTATGCACATTTTTTTTCTTTTTTTTTTGGATATAATAATTTAGGATTTTATTTATGTTTGTTTTTTTTTTTTTATGCACACTCCCCCTTTTTTTTTTTTGGAATGTAATAATTTAGGATTTTATGTTATGAATGCAATGCAGTATGAATGCAATGTTGCATGAGCCTTGTTTTTTTTTTTTGCAAGGGTGTTTGGTATATGGACTGGTTTGGGGAGGTTTTTTTTTTGCAATGTGTTTCGAGCAACCGGGACTAATATTCTTCTTTGATGTAGCATTTGGATCAAGCAGAATTTTTTCGGGCCATGGACAATCATGTCCGCGCGGATGGGGAGAGGCATCTCGACATTGTCCTTTAATTTTGGTTCAGACTGGTCTTGCTTTATTTCAAATTCAAATATCCTCTTCAACCTCCAAATTCAAACATCCATTTTCGGGGAGAAAGAGAGGAAAACCATGGAAAACTTTAGAAAAGCTCCATCAAAATTGTCCCAAGAATCCCAAATGTCATTCTTCAACAAGTTCAAGGATTGGTCCCGGGAGATTATGCATGAGAGGAGGTCCTTCTTTGAAGAAAGGTACAAGGTGAAGTGCTTATGGTCTCTCAAGGAATTGGTTCCGGATTATGAGCTTTTGAGGGCCTCTTCCTCATTTTGGGACACTAGAAGGCATGTCTTTTGCCTTTCCTTCAACGAGATTGTTCCGACTGTGGAAGAATTTCGGGCCTTGCTTGGAGGTCCGGAGGTGGAAGAGATAGCGGTTCCTTTGCCCGGAGGGGCTTCTTTTCGGCCAGACAGATTGTGCGTCCTCCTTCATCTTTCCCCGGAGGAAGCGCAAGGTATGATCCGCGGTCCCGATCATTTCGATATTTCCGGTCTTCCCGACAGATTTAGGGGCCTAGGTTTGGTGGATGATGCCTATTGGGATGCCTTTGCACTTTGTATGTTTGGCACCCTGTTCATGGTCTATTCCTTTGGGATCTCGCCATCGGCCTTGCTGGATGTTGTCGCTCACCGTCGCCCGGCGTAGATGTCGTTCCTTTGATTCGGGGGAGACTTTTCATGCTCTCGATGCATTAGCTACCTTAGGAGGCGGTATATGCACGGGGGCAGCCCGCCTCTTGACCCCGTGGCCGATGGAGCGTTTGGGGTTCTTCGGGAAACCTCTCGATATGATCGTGCCTTGGACTTTTGCCAGAGAGGTGTTGATGTAGATTTTGATGATCGTGGCTCGTGGGAGCGTTGGATGGCGGGTCGCCGACCGAAGATATCGATGGTCGGTGCCTCATCAAGGCGGTGGAGACTCGCAGAGTGCTTCAGATGGGTCTCCCGTGGTCATGCTTCCGGGGCTTTCTTAGTCTAGCTTCTATATTCCGACTTTAGTTCTCGAGACAGCTTTGGCCCTGGAGCAGTTCCTTTGGGGGATTTTGATGATATAGCCACCGTGGTGGTGGCTCCCCAAGCTTGGGCTATGGATGATCCTCGGTGTTTCCATTTCTTTTCCCGAGCATGGAGGTATGATGCCTTTCCTTCTGGGTTATTCTCAGCGTCCAAGACCGGTGTTCTTGACCACTTGGTACACTGGATTGCATGAGAGTCATCTCGGGAGAGACTCAGTGGCTATTTTGAGACGGCGTGAGGCCATTGTGGGTGCGGAGGACCGCATCAAGCTTTCGAGAGGAGGAGGGCCGAGGCGAGGGCCAACCCTCATGACAGAGCGGAGACGCCGTGACCGATTATGAGGCTTACGTCAAGAGACAGGAGAGGAGGGCTCCTATGCTACCAGCTAGGTTGCAGGAGATGAGGGATGACGCTAGGGCTACTAAGGCTCGACAGAGGCCGGTTTGATAGATCCTGTTCCTATACCGCAGCTTGGTAGGAGGAACACCGACATTTTTCCTGTTCGTAAAAGAAGACTCGAAGGGGGAAGAAGAGGGGAGAGGCTAAGTACGAGTGGCTTGGAGTGACTCTGAGGTTTCCGAGTATCCCTTTCTTGTCATGGCAGACACATTAATTTGATTATGTATCTTAGTTTTCTTTTAGCAGGTTGCCAGTTGTAGGAATGAATCGGGCTTAGACTCATCAAAGAGCTTTTAACTTGTAATGAATATTTGAATTGCTTTAGAGTTTTTCGAGACGCTTTCATGGTCTGATTAATTGTATTGATGCCAAAGTATGGCTTTTATTTGTGCTTTAGACCGAACCGTTTCCATTTGCCTACGTTCCCCTCATTTTGAGGAGCTCGGGTCTTCGTAGTTCAACCCGATTTTTTTTTTGTTGTTTTTTTGTTTTTTTTTTTTTTGTTTTTTTTTTTTTTGTTTTTTTTTTTTTTGTTTTTTTTCTTTTTTTTGTTGTTTTTTTTTGGTGCAACCCTGTTTTTTACCTAGGCCGCCCTTCTCGGGTTTTCAACCTAGTTGGGTATTACTCTTTTAGCACTTTTCCCTTTTTTTTTTGTTTTACGCGTAGTATCTGCGCAGCTTGTCACCATTCACTGGGTGTACAAAGGGATTCCCGTCGAGGTCTGCAAGTTGCATGGCTCCTCCGGAGAAGATCTTCTGGACGACATATGGCCCGACCCATACAGGCTCCCATTTGCCGAGGGGGTTGATACGGACTGGGGGCTTTTCTTTTAGAACGAGATCACCTTCTCGGATCTCCCGATGCTTTACTTTCTTGTCGAAGGCTCTAGCCATTCTTCCTTGGTAGGCCCGGATGTGTTCCATGGCCTTCAGTCGGCGTTCGTCTAGTAGGGCCAATTCGTCATGGCGACTCTGGAGCCATTCGACCTCGTTGATACGGCTTTCCGGCGGTATACGGAGCGAGGGATCTCTAGCTCGATTGGGAGTACGGCTTCCATTCCGTATGTGAGGGCAAATGGTGTTTCCCCGGTTGCCGTTCGACCGATGTTCGTAGCCCCAGAGTGCCGGTGTAACTTTTCGGGCCAATCCGCCTTGGATGACCATTTTCCGGATGATATTTTCGAGTCTTGTTTGATGATGCTTCGACGGCTCCATTGGTTTGGGGCCTGTAAGGAGATGACTTGTGACGGGTTATTCGGAATTCCGCCAGCTTTTTCACATTCCCCTTCGAAGTGGGATCCATTATACGAGATAATTTCGGTGGCAACCCGTATCCGCACATGATGTTTTCTTTGATGAAGAGGGCAACTTTCTTCGAGTTGAGGATTTTGTAGGACTTGGCTTCAACCCACTTGGTGAAATAATCCACGGCTACCGGGACGAACTCGTGGCCGTATCGCTGATGGTGTGATTTTGCCTATGACATCAATTCCCCAAGTGACGAAAGGCCAAGGGGTTGTCATGCAAGATAACCCGTGAGGAGGCAAGTGATTAAGATTTGAGTATCGCCGACATTTGTCGCAGCTTTTGACAACCTGGATGCGATCGGCTTCCATGGAGATCCAAAAATACCCCATTCTCGGTATGATTTGCATCAGTAGCTCGAGCATTCATGTGAGGGCCGCAGTTACCACCATGTATTTCTTTCATGAGTTCGGTAGCCTCTTGTTTGCTGAGACATCGCAAGAGGGGGCCTTGATAACGCTTTTTGTATAACATGTTTCCCAAAAGAACATAATGGGAGGCGAGCCGTTTCAGGGCTGAGAGACTTTTCGCTTTGATTCCTTCTTTATATTCCCCATCTTCATTTGAAAGAGGCCTCGCCATCCTTCAGTCTTGGTAACTGCGAGTGTACCGGGGATCATTGATCGAGTTCGGCTTCCGCTTCAATTTCGAAGCAATAGGCGGGGTTTTCTCTTCTCCCGACTACGAATGGTTTAACGAGACTTTCCTTCGGGTATTTCGACAAGAGAGGCTAGTGTAGCCGAGCATCCGCGAACCCGTTTCGGTCTCTTGGCGAGGTAATGAAAGCCGATTTCTTTGAATTGAGCCACTAGTTCTTCCATGTAAGCATGATACTTCGCAAACCCGGATCCACGGTCTTCCATTTGTTAGAGACCTGATTGATGATGAGGGCGAGTCACCATACACCTCCAATTCCTTGATATTTCTTTCAAGGAGGCTTCCAACCCGGCTATGCAAGCTTCATATTCAGCAGGCGTTGTTGGTGACTTCGAAGTTCGGCCTTACTGCTATGGGGGTGTGTTCGTCGGTAGGATCGACCGAAGCATTCCTATCCCGTTCCCCTTTTTTTTGATGCCCCGTCGAAGAAGAGTTGCCAGCGATTTTCTCCTTCTAGAGCGAAGATTCCATCATCGGGAAATTGAGGTTCGTGTCCTCGGGACTCATCACTTGGGAAATCGCCGGATGTTACGCCATTATGCGTCCTTTTACGGATTTCCTTGAAACATAAGTGATGTCATATTCGGCCAAAAAGAACGACCATTTTGCCAACCTCATGGAGATGGAAGGCTTGTCGAACGAGATATTTGATGGGGTCTATTCTTGAGACGAGATGTATCGGGTGAGACCGCATGTAGTGTTTCAACTTTCCCACTACCCGGACCAAACTGCGCAAGTCTTCTCGCAAGCGAGTAATTGAGTTCGCTTCCTTGGAGCTTTACGCTACGAAATAGATGGCGTTTTCGACTTTGGAATCTTTCTTCTCTTGAGCTAGCATAGCCCCAATTCTTTGTATCCGTGACAGGTTAGATATAGCAAGAGTGGCTTGCGGTGTGGTGGGCGAGAGAATCGGGGATTCACAAGGTATGCCTTAATCTGTTCAAAGGCAAACCGACATTTAGGGTCCATTACGTGTAGGCATTTTTCTTCATCAACTTGAAGATCGGCTCGCGGACGAGGTCGGTGATTCTGGCGGCTTATGTATTGCGATCTTCCCATGAAGGATTTCACTTACGTCGGTGTCTTGGTGGCTTCATTTCAACTATCGCCTTGATTTTACGGGGATCTACTTCGATTCCCGTTCGTCACCATATATCCTAGCACCTTACCTCGTCTTACACCGAAAGTGCACTTGGCCGGATTCGGTCTCATGCGTGGTCTCGGAGGCGGCCGAAGAATTTTCTCAAATCAACAAAGTGCTTTGGCCATCTCGATCCTCTCCGGAATGTATTATCATGTCGTCCACATAGACCTCAATTTCTTTGTGGATCATGTCATGGAACAGAGTGTAGCTGCCCTTTGGTACGTAGCTGACATTCTTTAGTCCGAATGGCATGACCGTGTAGCATTAGGTGCCCCAAGGGGTTGTGAAGGCTGTTTTGGCTTGATCTTCTTCGCCATTTTGATTTGGTTGTAGCCGGCAAAACCGTCGACGAAGGATTTGACTTCATGGTTGGCCGTGGAATCTACCAAAATGTCGATGTTTGGCGGGAAATCGTCTTTTGGGTGGCTTTGTTCATGTCTCGAAGTCTACGCAGCACCGGATCTTTTCGTTGGCCTTGGTTACCGTTACTATGTTAGAAAGCCATGTAGGGTATTGATGACCCACGATGAATCCCGCCTTACTGAGCATCTTTTCTATCTCCTCTTTCACTTGCTTAGGGACCATTCGGGCTTAATTCTTCTTAGTTTCTCGCTTTGCGGCTTGGCTTTTGGGTCGAGCGGTATTCGGTGCTCAACTATGGAAGGATCGAGGCCTGGCATATCTTTATAGGACCATGCGAACACATCCACAAATTCTTTTAGCAGCTCAATTAGGGCATCCCTTTCAGTCCCTTCGAAGAAACTACCAATTTGCGTCTCTTAATCTCTTCCGCAGTTCCCAAATTCACACTCGTCAAAATCTCTTCGGCAGCTTGGGCTCGATTTTCCTCTTTCCGGACAACCTCGCTTAAAGATTTCTTTTGATATATTGTTCATTTAATGTGTGCGCCTCTTCATCTAGTGAATCGTTATTAAGCTTGTTTTTAGATTATTAGTTAATTCATCATTAGTTAAAGTTGCAATTAAGGGATACTCGAAAGGTTCATCATTTCATTGAAGACGAAGGGGAACACAATGTTCGCTCTGGACTCGTAGTCTTCGGGCGTAAGGCCATCGGACGACTCGAGAGACTCGAACTCAACAATGAGAGACTCGGAGGACTTTACAAAGGTTGACACGAAAGGACGGGGGACCAATCCAAGCTTGGTGATCATTTCCTCTTTGGTCGCGGACGGGCCGAGAGAGTTTCCCAATTCTTTAGCGGCATCGGCGTCGGTGGCTTCACAACTCGGGAAAGGCATGGTCTCTGTGCTCCCTCTTCGGTCGTTGCTATTATCTCTTTGTCGAACCAGAATCAATTGTGTTTGACGTGCCGAAAGCCGAGCATGTGGATGTAGGGATCTTCCTCAATCACGGGGATTTCCGTTTCGTCGCAATACCGACCGCTCAATCCCGGATGTAGGGACGTATTGCGTCTCGGTGAGCCGCTAAAAAGATCTCATGTCCCATACTCGAGTGGAAAGGCTCGGCGGGTAGTTCGGCAAGGAGGACGTCCCACACGACGTTCATAGATTCGAGCCGAGTCTGTCGGTGTTTGCCGACTTTTATCATGAAAATCTCCTCGCCTGGCGAGGCCAAAGAATGGGTTTGCGAGAATGCCGACAAATCTGTGATTGAGGACCGGAGACTTGTGTGCCTGTATCATGGCGGTGTTCAGCGTTTCCTTCCAAGACGCCTCCAAGTGTTGGAAATAACAATTAAATTTGATGAATCGAACTTCTTCGGAGTCTGCTCGCTTGAGTGTGTCGACATAGTTGGCATCGTGGATTCCAAAGAATCTTTGGCGAGACTTGCCTCTTGAAGGATGTAGCCCGGTGTTTAGCGTGGGCGTTCTTGGCTATTGTTTCGGCTTCGTTCCCTATGAGGAAACCGTCACCCCTTATGACTTCAAGGTCTCCCTGCGGTTGATGAATTTGACGCATTGGTGGAGAGTGGAGGTTATGGCTTTCATGTGATGCAACCAAGGGCGCCCTAGTAGAGGCTGTGAACTCGGAGGGATATCCATTACATGGAACTTTGTGGGCACCATTTGGGTTTCGTACCGCAGTTCCAGCAGTCATTGTCCCAGGAATGGGACGAGACGAACCGTCGTAGGCCTTGACAGTCCGGGTAGATGGGATCACACGCCTTTCATTTATGCGGAGGGCCCTCATCATGCTTTGAGGGAAGGACGTTTACCGATGATCCATTGTCCACTAATACCCCGTGGAGTGATATGGTGTTGAGCCGAATGGTGATGTACAAAGCTTCATTGTGTTGGGAGACATCTCTTGGCAAATCTTCATCGCAGAAGGTGATCATACTCCCATATAGGTGAGGATCATAGATTTGGTCCTTGTCTGCGGATAGAGAGTCATCAAGCCGGTCACTTCGTGCCTTTTTCTTGCGAGGTAGAGCCTTTGCCGAAGCCCCCGGGTTATACCGATGCCTTTTGTGGCGGTTGCCATCTCCGATCAACATGTTGATTGAGTGGGAGCGCCCAGGCGCGTCGGTTTTCTTCATCGGTGTATACTCGGGAGCTGGACAAACCGAACCTTGGCTGACCCCGAGGGGGTTGGACCGACTTACGTCCTGTAGTACTGCATCCGAAGGCCTCAATTCCGTTGTTGGCAAGACTTTTTCGCTCTTTTACCCCTTTTTGCTTTGGGGAAAGGCGGGCGGAGTAGAGTACATAATAATCAAATCCCCCAGATGGCTCCCCGAGCGTTCCCACACCGTTATCACCGGCCTCGAATCTCTCCCTCAATTTTTGCCGGGAGAAAATTTTCTTTTTCTTAGGAGGACGGTCCTCGTGTATCCAGTCTGATAGTCCCTTTCAAGGCAATCGGGACAAGCCACAAATATCCCACCAAATGTGTTCTACTACTGCGGCGGATTTGGGACCTCGAGGTTGGCAGTCTTTGGAATGACTTTGAGTGGGCCGGGTCGGGGGGATCTGGCTGCTGGGCTCGTCTCGGTAGCGAGTGATTGGACTCCGCCGGATAATGAGAGATATTGAGGTCCCGGGAACGGGCATATGTTTGTCCTTCAAGGTAGCCCCGGTCGGTTGGGATATTGTTAAGGTCCCGAAGTGGCGTGTGGCCTCTTCAATCCAGCTCGTCGTCTGTTCCGGCGTTCTTCCAGTGGCTTTAATGGGCCGACTACATTTCTTCAACTGTTCTCGATTTTCATCACTCAGCCGATATTTGTGGGATCATCACTTTGAGAGGGGACAACCGACAAGCATACCGAACTCTTTCGTCCCCCGATCTTGTTTGGGGGCCGGTTGCCCTGTAAGTCGACGGCAGTGAGTCCGGCGGTGGAAACATAGGAATCTTGGGGTAGCATCTTGATGTATCCGGGACTATTAAGAAGAGGAGGAGAACCTCTTCCTTCTTTGCGGTAAAAGTGCCATCGGAATTGAGACCGATAGTCAAACCATGACTTGCGACAACCCCGATGGAGGTCGTCAATTTGAGCCTCATGTCGAAGTCTCATCTCGTTCTACCAATCAATCCACACCGGTCTGTCTGAGGGATTTTGGAGGACGGAGCAACGTTATCCTCATCATTACCGGCCGATGCGTACATTCTCAAACCCGGAGTCGGAACAAACGGCGAAGGCGATGACGCGCTTGACTCTTCCCTAACTGATCAAACGGTGACCCGGTGCAGAAACCAAGCTTTGTGAGGAGGCAAGGGGGAAAGGACACGAAGGTTCGGATGTCCGGGAATGGAAGGAGGGTAGGTGTTTGGGCTTTTGGCTCATGCAACATGCGCTTATTTGTTCACGTTTACTTAAAACATGTTTTATTAACCTAATCGGTTGGAAAAGATTGCTCTTCTTTTCGCAAGCTACTCGATTCTGGATGGTGGGCCCCGTCACTACGTCTATAAGCCCTCGTATTCCACCCGTATTTCGACCTCCCGGGCGGACAGCCCCGGGCGAGGGTCCTATAGGGCAAGCGGGTCCCACCGACCGAAAGAAAAACGATCCTAAAAGCCTGGCGGGTAATCGAGTCTTAACGAGCATTCGATGTAAATTACGGACAAAGCTGACGTCAAAAATCAAGATCATGTCCGAGGGCTCGACGAAAAGCTCGGCATGATTTGACCGATAAATGTCCACGATTGATCTTGACTTGTCGTCGCTTAAGCCGTAATTAGGCATGGAATATTCATTAATCCTTGATGACTCGGTGTCAATGCCGGGAGTCGTGTATAATTTGTGCGCCGAGCCGAAGTCAAGGCGCCGGTCAATATCTTGGTCAAAGTCTCGCGGCGGAAAACCGGCGAACTTCGACCGATAAGGGTCCCCGAAAGATATTGAGTCGGTATGCCGACAAAGGCTTGAAAGGAAAGGTCTATACACGGACAGGCATGACACGCACTGGACTAAAAACCAACCGGGTCTCTGACAAAGTGTGTCACGGACAAGTGCATGGTCGACACGAGGCTCCATGGGATGTTTGGGTAGTCCCGTGCTCATCCGAGAGGCGTAATAAGACCAAACGGACCGCGACAAGGATTTCCCGGTTAAGGACGTAGTGTGCGGTGTACGGTCACGTGCGCGTAGTGTGCAAGCCTCTATATTCTTTTTCTGAGTAAAATAGATATTTTTTATGTGTCTTAAAAATATGATGCATGATTTTTTATTTTTTTTTGAGAATTTTCTTCTTCTTTTTTTTTTTGAATTTTTTTTGAAATTTTTAATGAGCACATAAGCACGTAAGCACGAAAATTCCGACGCTTAGGGACATTATTCCAACAAATCAAAATTTTGACTTTCTCCGAGGCGGCCAAAACAACATGAAAACTGTGCAAAAATCAACACACACACAAAAATGATTTTCAAAGCCGGGACGGAAGCTTGACCCTCAAAAGCTTTTTTTTTGAAAACGGTAATACCGGTACGTGGGATTGTTAGACCACACTTTATCCCCGACTCGTGTTAGGAGGCGATAACGGGAAATTTAGTGGTTTCCACCAATATACCAAATACCATTTTTTTTTTTAAAAAAGCTTAGTCCCCAGCGGAGTCGCCACTGTGATGATGTGTGATGTATCGAAAATTTTCCCATTTTTGTTTGAAAAAATCAACGAAACGGAGTCGCCACGCCATTTTAATTTTGAGGGCCAAAACTTTGAAAAAAGCCCGAGATCAGAGATTTAGGTTCGGAGGTCATGTTACACGCCGGGAAGGACGTTAGTGTGCACCCGGAATGCCTCGTAAAACGAGTCTTCCAAGCTGAAAATCATTTGTGTGTGTGTGTGTGTGTGTTTTGGCCAAAATACTTTGAAACTCAGAAAAGTAAAAATAGGGATATCTTTTCAAGACTTTAAACTGATCCCATGATTTTTTGGGGGATTTTTGGATTGAGATTTGGTACTCAAAAGACCTTTTGAAGTTGAGAGCCATTTCTGCCAGAATGAAAAAGGCAGTAGACCTTTGATTTTGAAATGTATTCAAGGGTCTTAAAACTTCATAATCTGGATAAACTCAGAGAATGAAAGTTGTTCTAGACAACTTATATAAGGTTTGTGCGAAGGAATTTTCCATTTTGGACAAGATTTGAGGGGTCAAAACCTTCTGGAAACCTCAGATATGAGATCTGGATTCCCAGAAGCTGATGAACTATCCTCTGAAAGAAAATTTGAAAAAAGGAGTTTTACTCACCCAAAAAATAAAGTAAAAATATTTCTGGAAATATATGGATGTTGGCTACAAAAAGTGTTTTGTAGTCAACACCAAATTCCAAGTTCATCTGTGTCCAAAAATTAAGACAATGGACTGAGGTCTGGGAAAATTGCTACTGGACAGCAACTTCTCAAGAAGGAGAATATGATTTTAAAGGGGGTTTTGCATCCATGCTTGTCCCCATTTCCCTAGGTTTTGGTTAGTGATCACTAGACATTTTAGTGGTGAATCAACTATACCAAACCATCCTTGGGGTACATTAGGACTAAGCATTTCATTTGCTTGGGAAGGGGATTTTTATCCTTTGAAAATGAGATTTTATGCTTGAAAATAGTTTTTAGGGTTTTGAAAATGAGTTTTCTTTGCAAGAAAGTAAGAGAACTTGAAAATAATTTTGATCTTTGTAGAATATCATCCATGGAGATGGTCTTCCATGGTGATCTTCTTAGATCTAGAGCAAGAAGATGAAAGAACTACATTTTGTAGTTTGCAAATGCATGCATGGTTGAGATTTAGGGTTAGGAGAAGGAGGGTTTACCAATCTTCCTTGTGTTCTTGAGTGTTTGGCTTGTATGTATGAGTGTTTAGGGCTTTAATATGAGAGTGAGTGGATGAGTATGAATTGGGAAAGATTGGAGAGAAAATGGTGACAATTCAAGTGAATTCTCACTGTTTTCTCTCTATATTTCGCCAGAGGTTCGGTGCAAAATGTGTTGTTCCTCCTTATTTTTGTGACTGGAGGGCTCAATTTATAGCCCTCTGGAAATTGCAATCCCATCCGCGCGGACAGGAACCCTCAGCGTGCACTGTTCATTAAATGCAGCTCCAGCTTTGGACAAGAGGAATATTTCTTTTTGAAATTCAAATTAGGCAGCCAGTTTATGTTTCCAGCATTTCTATTTATGGTTTTCTTCTTTTGTTTTTTTTTTTGAGATTCTTTTTTAAGGTTTAACCTTAAATAACAATGCCCATTTTACCCTCACTTTGTTAGAAAAGTTAGGATTGTTAGGAATTGTTAGAAATGTTATGACTTTCGTTAATTTTCTAACGAAAATTCTAACAAGCTCAAATTGGAGAACTTACAGAGGCGCCATACCCGTTAACCCACTTTTGATTCGGGTTTTACCCGCTTTTGGGGGTATATAAACAACGCCCTTATATCAATTTGTCTTTTTACCTTGGTTGAGTGTTTTGGGAGCGAACAAGAAATTTGAAAACCTCTTCGTGTTCTTGCTCATTCGAGTCACCCAGAATCTCCAGCAACTTTCCGATTCACCATCCGATTTAGTTCATCTTCCTCAAATCAGGTATATTTCTTCTCCCTTTATACTTTTCGTCTTTGATTTTGCAATTTGTTTCACGTCTTCTAGGGTTTTGGTTGGGTTTTGCTTTTCAAATCCGCCATTGTTGAACCCTTGGAGCTTTCTATTGATTTTCTTGAATATACGCTTTAATGTGCGATTTCTTGGGTTTTGTTCGAACTTGATTGACATCGCCATTGCTACCCCTTTTGAGGCTTTTCTTGAATTTCTTGCCTTGACAAAGTTCTTGAACCCTTCGTTTAGAAATGGCACGTTCTTGGGACCATACCCTTCGATTCCGTTACGGGTACCACAAGGGCAACATGAGGGTTTACCGGAGAGAGAGAGGACCGTGGTTGCTGGTGAACTTGGCAGAGATAGGTGAAATGCTGACGAGGTATGGATGTACGAGGATGTACATCCAGTATCCGGACAAGACGAGGATAGACAGGGTCGACTCGTTGTCCCTCAGTATAGTGTTGTTTAAGAATAGAGCCGAGATGATTGAGCACATCAATTTGTTTTACCCGGCTTCGGATCAACTTGATCGTCTTCGTCAAAGTGGTAAGGCTCCCTCATCGGCCTTATTGTAATGACGAGGAGAGGCATCCCTCTTCCCCGTCTTAATATTAGCCTTGGATGATATAATTAATTTTTGCTCCTCGGCCTTTTGCAGATATGACGAGAAGAGGGGATGAGGCCTCCACATCCACCAAGATCGTAGATGCCTTTGTTGACGGCGAACAAGTCGAAGGAAAAGGTGGCAGAGGAAGGGGAAGCTGAGGTGGAGCTACTCGTCCCCGGACTAAACCAGTCAAGGCCGGGGACCCCATGTTGGAGGCCCTATACTCGAGATACGGGGTGGACAGGAACGAGTATAGGCTAACCTACGTCGGCCATCCCTCATTTGAGACCAAGGGAGAGAAAGATAGGTTCTACTATAATGATGGCCACATCCATTTTTACTTCAAGCAATTTTAACAAGGACTTCGTCTCCCTTTGGATCCTTTCATTAATGAGTTTCTAGGAGACTTGAGAGCTGTCCCGGCTATACTGGGAGCCAACGGGACTAGGGTCCTTGTAAGTTTTATTGTTTTATGTCGTAGTCTAGGTTTCGAGCCTACCCAAGCTGCCTTCTACCATTTCTTCAACATCAGCTATACTAGAGATACCAGGTTGATAGTGATAAGGAGTGACTCCAAAAAACCAAAGATCATCCTCCCTATGTCCAGCAAACTGTCAGGTTGGGAGAACCATGCTATTAGGGTGGAGAGCCGACAAGGCTGGGAGTTCCCCTCTCCCATTGATGAACCTTTGGTCCCTAGGAAAGTGGTCCGAGCTGAATGGACTCGGCTTTGATTAATCGGCTTAATGACTTTGCCAAGGTAGGCTTGCTTGAGTAGGCGGTATTGGAGGCCGATGACCGGTATTATGTTCAAGATGGGCTGATGCCGGGATCGAGGGACGGCGTGGTTCCTCTCGTTCCCGTTCATAGGGGAAGGAGGTTTAACGACTGGAAGGTCCATCCCGGTCTGGTCTTTTATGATGATTGTGCTCGTTGCAAACTTGAGCCCCTGGATCAATGCCTTAGAGATGAAGACGTCGTAGGATGTAATTACCCTTTCCTCGTTTCTTATATACTTGTTTAATTGATGCTTGTTTTATCTATTGTCGTAACATAACCATCTCTTCCTCATACTTGCAGATTTAACCCCTGAACAAGAAGCCGAGATGGCCTCTCTAGAAGACGTTGATCTTTAAGATGAAGAGGAGATTGGTCAAGACCTCGGTCCTCACTCAGAGGAAGAACGAGGCAACCACTTGTCAACTCATCTTGTCTGCAAAGGGTGATCTCCCCTTGCTAGTCAAGCTAATAGGGGAGGCTGTCGAAGTCGAGGAGGAAGCCTCGGGAAGCCGAGATAATCAACCAACCAACGAGGGGCATAGCCCCCAAGTTGAAACTGCTGGGATTGAGATGGAAACGGACATCCCATCTGCCGAGGATACGGGTCTCGTCCAACGGCAATCGGGCCAAAAGAGGCCCCAATCTGGTTCTGCTGAGGGGCCCCCTGCGAAGAAGGCTGCTGCTGCTTCCTCATCTCGGTCCATCCCTCTTGACACAATCAAGTCATATCAAGATGACGAGGTGCTAGCCCGTCAACTCATCTCCCAACCAACTCCCCTCAGAGGCTTAAATGTGTTAGCCAGGGAGGGTGCTCAGGTCAGGCTGGGCCGAGCTGTTATTCATAGGGCCATGGATGAGAAGCTTTTAGAGAATTTGATAAAGGCCAAGCACACCAATGAACATATGATCACCCGTCAGGGTCTGCTGATTGCTGAGGTATTTTACCTCGTTGTTTCCTTCTCGTACCTTGTCCTTGATATTTCGCTGATAATGTTGTTTCTTTGTCTATGCAGTGGGCTACCATGGTTGCTCATCAGTCCATCCACAATAAAGCCATGGATAAGCAGATTGCTGAGCTTAAGGCCAGCATGAAAAGTGGAGAGACCGATATGGCTGCAGCCGCCGAGTTGCTAAAGGCCAAGGACACCGAGCTGGAGGCCGAGAAAGAGACTAAGGCCAAGGCCAAGGAAGAGAAGAAGCTTGCCGAGGAGGCTAAGGGGAAAGCCGAGGAAGCCCTTCAGCTCAAAGATGAAAAGATTGCTGAGCTAGAGAAGCTCAATGCCGAGGTCACCCAGAGAGCCGAGGGGGCTGAGGCTAAATGCCAGGAGCTGGAGGCCGTCATTCCTTCCAAGGAAGAGGAGGCTGTTGCTTGTTTCAAGGGCAGCCAAGCCTTTAAAGATGCCGTGAATGACAAGACGACCACCATGTTTCAAGACGGCTATCTCCATTTGGCACGTCGTCTAATGGCTGACCCCTCTCACGGCCTGGATTTGAACGCCATAGCTCGGCTTATTTGCCAGGACGCGTATGGTGAAGTAGCTCGGGCTCTTCACAACGTAGTTCCTTATTCTGAGTATAATTTGGGCATCATGGCCAGGATGGATGCTCGGAATGGTAAAGAAGCTTGGGTCCCTCCGTCTGTTGATCCTGATAACCTCAATGCCTTAATCGAGATGATCAAGGACGAGGGCGAGATGGAGGCAGAGGCCGAGGTGGGTGCTGATGACGAGGCTCAAGCTAATGTTCAAACCGAGCAAGCCACCATCACTACAGATCTCGTATCTGAGCTAACTGCCAGTGCCGAGGATAGGGCTTTCTTTGGGGAGATCCCACAAAAGAAGAATCCTTATGAAGTTTTTCCTTTTTTCATTATGTAATAGAGTAGGACTTTGTAAATCTTTCCCTGAATATTAATGAAATGTCCTTTCCTTCCAATTCATGTCGTATTGATATTGTGAATTGTTTGAATGCTTGTCTGTGGGCTTTGCACAAGTACAAGTCTGCTTTTAGGGGGAAGCCGAGGATAGGTTCCTCATTCTTCATCCTTGTATAAGACGAGGAGGCTGGCTCACTTAAGGGTTGTGTCAATTTTTCCTATTAAGTCATCAGGCCGAGGTGAGGTTCCTCGGTCTTGACTATTTGTGTTTAACCTCAAGTCATTAGGCCGAGGGTGGTTCCTCGGTCTTGACTGTTGGGGTATTTTCTTCTTTTGCGTCTCCTTATGCCGAGGAAGATGACTCGTATACAGGTTTCAGATGTGGAATGCCTGTAGTCGTTTTATGATTTGGTGTTTCCTTGTCTTGACATGAGGCAAGTCATCAGGCCTAGGAGGGGTCCTCGGTCTTGACTGCTGGGTTTTTTCTTCTTTTTCATCGCCCTATGCCGAGGAAGATGACTCGTACATAGGTTTCAGATGGTCTTGCCTGTAGTCATTTGAGTCGAGGGGTTTCCTCGTCAAGATGTTAGGCTTCCTTCTTTTTCATCTCCTCACGCCGAGGAAGGTGACTCGTACGTAGGTTTTAGATGTTTGGCCATTTAGTCGTTTATGTCGTGGTAGGCTAGACGTTTGGCATGTTTTTCGAAGAGTCGGGGATAAGATCCTCGTCTTCCAGTGTTGTGTCAGTAGTTGGTAGTTGCTAGGGCTGTTACACGAAACGAGCCCGCTCGAACTCGGCTCGAAAAAAGCTCGAGTTCGAGTGGGCTCGAGTTGAACTCGAGCTCGAACCGATTTTTAAGCTCATCATTTTTTCGAGCTCGGCTCGTGTTCGGCTCGTATGTTCGACGAGCACTGTTCGAGATCGACTCGTTTGAGCTCGACTCGGGCTCGGCTCGTTAAAAGCTCGAATGAATTTTAGTATATATATATACATAAGCTCGTTTAGGCTCGAGTTCGATTACAACTTGAATTAGGGCTCGATAAAGCTCGTTTGATTTCAGATTTTTTTCAAAAAATAAGTCGAAGCTCGAGCTCGGCTCGTTAATACTCGAATTCGAGCAGCTTGCGAAAAGCTCGCGAGCCAGCTCGCGAAAAGCTCAAAACTTGATTTGAGCCGAGCTCGAACAGGCATCTGGGCTCGAGCTCATTTAAAAGTTAACGAGCTCGAGCTCGAAACATCAAAAGCTCGGCTCGGCTCGGCTCGTGACAACACTAGTAGTTGCTTTGCATGTTGAAGAAGTAACTTTCATAAACTGAAACTGATTACATCGAATTGCAATCCTACCATACTGAAAAGGTAAAAGACTAATAATTAAAACTAATCTATTACATAGAGTAAACTAACACTTAATGATAGTACTTTCGGAGATTGTCGGAATGCCACGGGTGCTTGAGCTCTTTCCCCTCCTTAGTCTTCAATTTGTATGTCCCTTCTCGAATGACTTGAGTTATGATATAGGGACCTTCCCAATTTGGGGAGAGCTAGTTTTGTTCTGCCTTTCGACCAGTTGCTTCAATCTTTCTAAGTACCCAATCGCCAACTTGGAATACTCTTCTGTTGACCCTCTTGTCATGTTACGGCTTGGTCCTTTGCTTGTAATTCACCATCCTCATCTTTGCGGCTAGTCATTTCTCATCTATCAGGTCTAGGTCTAAGAGTCTATTAACCTTGTTGACTTGCTCATCATAATGGGAATTTCTCACAGTAGGGATAGCCATCTCAGCTGGTGCCATAGCCTCAGAACCGAAGGTTAATGCGAATGGGGTTTCCCCGGTTGGCCCCGGGTGGTTGTGCAAACAGCCCATATGGCTAGGGGAAGTTCGTCCAACCATCTACCCTCACGTCCTTCAAGGTTCTTAGTAAGGGCTGTTAGGACCAATTTGTTAGCATCTTTCGCTAGTGCGTTGCCTTGAGGTCTACTTACTGATGACTTGGCATGACGAACTCTTACTCTGTTCAACTCTATTGTAAATGCCGTATAGAATTGGAGTCCATGATCTGAAATAATTGTGTGTGGGAGCCCAAAACGACACCAGATGTGGTCATGGACAAAGTTGCTTGCATTCTCTTCTGTTATCTTGGCCAATGCTTTTGCTTCTATCCATTTGGAAAAGTAGTCGACTGCTACTATCACATACTTGAAATTGCCTCGGGCGGGAGGGAAGGGTCTGATGATGTCGATCCCCTACATATCAAATGACCATGTAGGTATTGCAAGTGTTTGCTCAACTGCTGGGAGTCTAGGAATGTCGGAGAATCTCTGGCACTTGTCACATTTTCTAACGTAGGCTTGCGAGTCCTCCCTCAGGTTTTGCCAATAATAACCTAGCGAGATGATCTTGTCAGCTAGGGTTCTGGCCCCCGGGTGTCCGCCGCAAACGCCTTCATGCACTTCAGCCAAGAGATTCTCAATTTCCTTGGGATAGACACACCTCAGCAGGGGCTTAGTAAAAGATCTTCGGTAGAGGACTCCGTTCATCACAACGAACCTTGGTGACCTCTTCTTGATAAGTTTAGCTTCTGTTTCATCTTCTGGGAGTTGGCTTTTCTCGATGTAGTCTATGTAGTCATCGATCCAGCATCTCTCCTCTCCATTTAGGAGCATGACTTGTAGTCTTTCGTACGCGGGTTCTTCAGCAAAAACTACGTATGGATTGGAGTTAGACTCAGACACATCCATAGTCGCTAGTTTAGATAGAACGTCCGCGATTTGGTTATCTTCCCTGCCTATTTGCTTGATCTCGAAGAACTCCATCTTCTTTGTCATGTCTAGGACCAGGTCTCTATATTTGGTAAGTACGGGGTTTTAGGTGTTATACTCTCCCTTTATTTGTTTGACAATAAGTTGGGAGTCACAGAATGCCGCTACTTTAGTTGCTCCATAAAAGGAAGTCAACTCGATACCAAATATCAGAGCCTCATATTCAGCTTGGTTGTTGGAGGCAGGGAACTTGAATCGGATGATGTGTTGCATGGGGTACTCTCCTTCCGGACTTGCTAGTACAACTCCAGCTCCGCTTCTCTCCTTCGTAGCTGATCCATTTGTGTATAAGACCCAACAGTTGGACGGGAGTTTAATGGGAAACTCTTCCTTTTCCGTTGTGTTTTGCTTATGGGAGGTGGGGACGTGTTCACCCATGAAGGCAATCTCAACCATGAAGTCAACCAGAGGCTGTGCCAGGAGGGTCCTCTTTGGTTGGTACGTGACATCAAACTCAGTAAGAGCGATAGACCAATTTAGGAGACGTCCGGAGCCATCCAACTTATACAGAATTTTCTTCAATGGTTCATTGGTATACACGTTGATGGGATGTGCAGAAAAGTAGGCACGTAGTTTTCTTGATGCAATAACCAGTGCGTACGCTATCTTTTCCACATTGAAATATCTGCTCTCCACGTCTGACAATGCCTTAGAGACATAGTAGACTGGTTTATGTGTTCCTTCGTCACTTCGTACAAGGACAGCTACGACTGCTTGATCTGTGGCAGCTAGGAAGACATACAACATCTCACCAGTAATCTGACTGCTAAGCAAGGGAGAGGAACCCAAGTACTCCTTCAACCGGAGGAATGCTTCGGAGCTTTCGGGAGTCCATGAGAAGCCCTTGGTACCCTTCAATACCTTGAAGAACGGCAGTGATTTTTCGACGGATTTGGCGATGAATCTTCCAAGTGTCGCTATTCTTCCATTCAATCTCAGAACCTCCTTGATGTTGGTAGGTTCCTTCATGTCAATTAAGGCCTTGATCTTCTCAGGGTTCGCCTCGATCTCCCTTTTTGATACCATGAAGCCTAGGAATTTTTCAGCCGTCACCCCAAACACACATTTACTTGGGTTTAGCTTCATGTTGTTGGCTCGTAGATTGTTTATTGTTTCCTCTAGGTCAGGGGCGTGACTGCCCTCCTTGGTTTTTATGACCATATCATCAATGTAGGCCTCCATGTTGCGACCTATTTGTGCTCCAAATACCTCATTCACCATGGGTTGGTAGGTAGCACCGGAATTCTTAAGCCCAAATGTCATCATGACATAACAATAGTTTCCCCAGATGTTTGGAAGGCCGTCTTCTCAATGTCCTCTTCTGCCATTTTGATTTAGTGATAGCCTGAATAGGCATCTAGAAAACTGAGAGTTCGGTGTCCAGCTATGGAGTCAACCAACTTATCAATTCTGGGGAGAGGATAACTGTCCTTAGGGCAGGCCTTGTTAAGATCGGTGAAGTCTATACACATTCGCCACTTCCCATTTTGTTTTTTTTACCATTACCACGTTGGCCAACCAAACGGGGTATTTCACTTCTCGAATGATTCCGGCGCGAAGCAACTTTTGCACCTCTTCCTTGATAGCTTCCTCCTTGTCCCTTGCAAAAATCCTCCTTGTCCATGAGATGGTTTTTGCCAATGGATCAACTTCTAGGCGGTGGAGGGCTACTTCTTCATTGATCCCCCTCATGTCTTCAACTCTCCAAGCAAAGATGTCAAGACTGTTTTTCAAGAGGGAGATGATTTCTTCCTTTTCTTCCGGGGATAGCTGGCCCCCGAGTTTGTTTTTTTGCTCGGGGTAGTCAGGGTTGATGACTACCTCTTCTAACTCATCTACGGGCTCCATTTCTGGACCGTCCCAAAATTCCAGAGACTCGATGATGATTTCTCTAAGTCTTCTACCCTCGTTGTCATTCACGTCGAGGCCTTCCTCTTGCATCAGTTCGTCAACGTCGGGCATATCAACTATCCTCAAGTCAGAGTTGGCCCCCGAATTCTGGCCGCTGACGAGAACAGGATCTGTCTCCGGGACGGGCGGAACTATGCCTTGGTCAGCTGCAGTTTCTAGGACCAGAGGTTCCACTTCCAGTATTTCATGGATATAGCTCATCCTAGAGCTAGTATGGGTAGTTTTCAGGGACTTAAAGATTTTGATGTTATCTTCCAGAGTATCTATCTCCACGCTTTTGGATGCTTTCCGGCTCTTCACGACATGCTCCAAGAAGTCCTTGGCGGTCGCCCTCACGCATCCAATTCCAGCACGAGTAGGGAATTCAACTCGTTGGTGAGGAAGGGAGGCGACCAACCCAAGTTTTGCTTGACTTGGAATGCCAAGGATTGCATGATAGTCACTTGTCAGACCCATGACTACGAAAGTGACTGTATCGGAAGGGATATTCTCCGACTTCTAGCTCCAGGTCAACAGTTCCCTTAGCACCGAATTTATGGTTGGTGAAACCTTATAGCCTTCCATGATAAGGCTTCAGGATGGTGTCTTTCAAACCCATCAATTGGAAGCAGAGTAGTACAAGATATCACGAGAGGCCCCCGTGTCGATGAGAAGTCTCTCGGATTCAACGTTGTCAATTCGACCCTTTATCACCAAGGTTTGCTCACGAGCGGCACGGCTCCCCGCCAATTCATTGGGAGAGAAACTTATGACCTCTTCCACCTTATGAACCCAAGCAGGAACGTGGTACACCTTGCTCAGCTCATGAATCTGGTCCCTTAGCTTTCTGGTAGAGACCACCTCTTCTCGAATCACATGCAATTTGGCCCTAGGAGGCCTCTGTTCCCCATCCTCGCTTTTGTCATCATCTTCACTTTCGTCCTCCTTCCGCTTGCCATCTTTCTTCATGACATAGCGGTCAAGTTTTCTCTCTTCGACCCACCTTTGGATCATTCGCTTGAGGGCGATGCACCTTTCAGTGTTGTGACCATGGTCCTTATGGAAATCACAGAATTTGGAAGTGTCACAAGGGAACTTTTGTTTGTTGCTCAGCGGATGAGGTGGTGGAAGGTTCACAAGTTGCATGATCTCCGTGATGGGCTTGGTAAGAGGGGTAAAAATTTCAGGCTTTTCAGAACCCCTCGTTCTATTCTTCCCCTTGGATCCATTACCATTCTCATTTCCATTGGAAGCATGGCAAGTGCCAGCTGCTTCTGGTTCCATCTTGTCTGACCTCTTCTTGCTTTTGTCTTCTGCCATGGCAATAGCGTACGCCACATTGTATAAGTCTGCTTTGGACTTTGGATCTCAAGCGGAAAGTTCATAAATAAGTGGTCCGGATCTCAATCCGGAATTGAAACAAACAATTACCTCCCTGTCTGTGAGGCTTTCTTCCACTTGCTCTGCTATGGTTCGGAATCAGTTATAATAGCTTAAAGTGGTCTCATTCTTCCCTTGCTCAATGTTGGCAATGTCTGTTAATCTCTTCTTCCTCCTTCCATCCATCGCAAGGTGGTCTAGGAACATCCTCCTCATGCCTCTCCAGCTATCGATGCAACCCTTTTTTAGCTCACGGAACCAGGTCAAGGCTGTTCCGGAGAAGGTGCTCGCGAAAGCTTTACATAGCATGTCATCGGCCTTTGTGAGGAGGTTCATAGTCGACTCGAAACTTTGCACATGGTCCTTCGCGTCTGTGGTTCCGTTATATTTTTCAAAGTTCGGGACCTTAAAAAGGGGATTAGGTGGTACATCTGTTATTCTCTGAGAGAAGGGACGAGTGGACCAGTTGTCATCACCGTCTTCGTCAACCTTCTTTACCATCTCCATGTCGTCAATTCTCTTTGTTAATGCAGACTGTGGGTGTTACCACAGGTGCTATCACTGGCAGTTGGGTGTTACTCGAACTGGAATGAGTTGTAATTTAATAATTCTTTCCATATTAATTTATATCCTAATGTCTAATATTATTTGCAAGATATATGTGTTTTTTGGTCCATATTTCAGGTTAATACATGGCTGGATTAAATGCTAAAATCAAGGAAGAAGTTGGTGAAGGAGTTACACGTAAATAGAAGATTTACGAGTAACTTTTGCTTGGTCCATATTTGTTGATGAAGAAGAAAAACGTGGGAAGACCAAGTCATGGAGTTGTTGCTGATTATTTGAAGTGTACAATACAAAGAAAGCAAGAGAGTACAAGGTGATGAAGCAAGGACTTGGGCTTCAAGAATTCGGTTGCTACTTTTTAGGGAAGTTAACGCATGAAGAGGAATTCAAGCCAAGAAATCTCTCCACTCCTCACACACGATCTGAAGGTCCAAGGCTGTTATTTTGGAGTAGCCTCCAAGGCAATTGAAGGCTATAAATAGGCTAGGTGTGATTCATTTGAAGATATGCCAAATATCAAACACACACACCATAGCACAAGAGAGACAAAGTTCTTTGGTTCGCATATCCTTCCTCCCTTGTGATTCTAGCTTAAACACTGAGTGTTTAAGAGAGTGTTGGCTAAGGATAGGATTCGTTCTTTGTCTCATTTAGTTCCATAGAGCCTTATCATTGTATTAGCAATAGGGAACTTTCGACTTTGTAATTTTTCTATATTGATTATAAAGTCTTCGCCATCTAGGCACACTCAAGTTATATATTTATATAACTTGAGAAAATTATATCTTGTGTTATTTATTTCCGCTGCACAAAGTTTTTACAAACTATTTTATTTGGTGTGTGTGTGATGTCCGTCAGTGTGTTATCCAAGTTGTTGGGTAACATCTACGGTAACATCTCTTTCCAGTGAAGCCATTGACCATTTCAATTGGTATCAGAGCAGGTCACTTGACGATACTAAGTGCTTGGTCTAGGTGTCATGGCTTATGATCCGGCTAATCCTAACAATAAGCGTCTTCCTGTGTTAGATGGCTCGAATTATTGTTATTGGAAGATCCGTCTACGCTCGCATATCAAATCAATTGATCTTCGAGCATGGCGATCTATAACAAATGGTTACTCCTTACCAATGTTACCTGCTGATGAAGATGGTGACGTACAAGTCAAACTGAATCGAATGGAACATGGAAGAGATCAACCAAGCTAGTTTCAATGAAAAGGCACTTAATGCCATTTTTGAGTGGATTGATATGCATATTTTCAAACTTATTCAAAATAGTTCCACTGCAAAGGAAGCATGGGACATTTTACAACATTTTTGTGAAGGTGATGGCAGTGTGCGTGAAACTAAGCTTAGGGGTCTTACTAGCCGATTTGAAAGATTAAGGATGGGTGAAAATGAAACTATTCCTTCTTATTTTGAAAAATTATTTGATATTGCTAATGAGTGTCAATTGTTGGGTGAACCTTTTACCAACAAACAACTTGTCTCAAAAGCAATTAGAACCCTTCCTGAGCGTTTTAATATGAAAGTTTCATCTATAGAAGAGGCTCATAATCTTTCAACTATGGATATCAATTCTTTAATGAGTATTTTGAAAAACTTTGAGTTAAATCTCTTAGATCAAAGTGAAGCATCTAAAGGGAAAAATATTGTTTTGAAAACTCAAGCCTCGAGTTCTTTGGATGAAAATGAAGATGAGGTTTTTGAAGAAATTGATGAGAATGCTAGTGTTGCTTTACTTGCTAGAAAATACAATTCTATGGTTAGAAAGTATAACAATGAAAAAATGCAGGTGAAAGCAAAGGAGAAGCAAACCAAGGTTTATGATTCGATGCCAAAAAGGACTTTCCCATCTAACCCAAGGTTGAACCCAAGAAGAGCAACATCAGATCAGTTAAGGTCTGATCCAAAACACATTGAATCCATTCAATGTCATGCTTGTTCGGGTTGGGGTCACTATTCTAATGAGTATGCAAACACTCTAAGGAAGAGAGGAAAGAACCTATGGGTTTCTCTCAGTGATGATGAGGATGAAGGACCATCTCAGGAGGTAGAATCTGATCAAACAACCATGTTTGTCACAGTAAGTAACACGGAAAAGGACAGTGTTACCCAAGGTGTTATCCAGTCTGAGATAACATCAGTGATCACACCCGACAGGTATGATGAATTATGTGATAATAATGCTGTTTGTTTTGTTAGCTCTTCTAACCCTGATACAGGAAGTACACAAGAGGATGAGCAGAGCAAAGATGACCTCATTTCCGGGTTAAAAGACCTTTACGAGGCGTTGCTCGTGGAATGGAAGAAAGAGAACAATTTGGTTAAGTCCTTAACCTAGAAGAACGAAGGACTCCTGGCCTATGTGACTCATATGGAGGTTCAAGCAACTAAGAGAGAAATCGAGCTTGAAAGAGTCAAGGGCAATTTGACTCTAGCCGAAACCACCTTGAAGAAGCTCAACACTGGATCTACCAAATTGGATGAGATCTTGAACTTGAGTACACCTCTCAGAGCAGGAGAAAATGTTCAAGAGACACCCTTGGAGCTGTTGGAAGAAGTCAGTCCAGAAGGTGTTACCACAGGTGTTACCACGAATGCTAACGCTGATAGTAACACGAAAACTGAACAGGGTGTTATCATTGATGAGATAACACCTCAGATAGCATCTGATTCCAGTCCAGCAAATGAAGATCAAGAAGGAGTTGAAACAGAGGTTCACGATAATGTGAGAAGAGATCCTCCACCTAGAATCAGTAGGAATCATCCTACAACCCAAGTAATTGGGGAGGTGAATGAGGGTGTACAAACAAGACGTATGAATCTCATTAGTGACCGTGACATGGTAAGGTATGTGTGCATGTCCACCACATACTCAAAGGTAACATACTCTTGTTTTACTTCATCCGTAGAACCTAAAAATGTGATTGAAGCTTTGAAAGATAATTTTTGGATTCAAGCAATGCAAGATGAACTTGATCAATTTGCTCGTAACAATGTTTGGTCTTTAGTACCCCGTCCCTGAAACACTAATGTTATTGGGACAAAATGGATTTTCAAAAACAAGACCGATGAGTATGGAAACATTGTTAGGAACAAGGCTCGTCTTGTGGCCCAAGGCTATACACAAGTGGAAGGTATTGACTATGACGAGACCTTTGCACTTGTAGCTAGAATTGAGTCAATAAGACTTTTATTGGCCATTGCTTGTTTTCTTAAAATCACATTGTTTCAAATGGATGTCAAAGCAGCATTTTTAAATGGATACTTAGATGAGGAAGTTTTTGTTGAACAACCAAAAGGCTTTGAAGATCCATTTCAACCAGACCATGTGTATAGACTTGATAAACCTCTTTATGGGTTGAAGCAAGCTCCACGTGTATGGTATGGTAGGTTAACTAGTTTTTTACTAGAGTATGGTTTTACTAGAGGAGAAGCAGATAGGACTTTATTCATTCTTAAACATGGAAAAGAACTTGTCGTGGTTCAAATCTATGTTGATGACATAGTATATGGCTCTACATCAAAAACTTGTTTAAATGATTTTGTAGAGGCTATGACATCAACATTTGAAATGAGCATGATGGGGGAACTTAACTTCTTTCTAGGCATGCAGGTTAAGCAATCAAGTGAAGGGATCTTCATCTCCCAAAGCAAATATGCAAGGAACCTGGTGAAGAAGTTTGGGTTGGAAGGTTCGAAGAGCTCAAAAATTCCTATGGGCACTTCTCTCAAAATTGGAAAAGATCAAGTGGGAAAAGATGTTGATCCAACCCTATATCGTTCCATGATAGGTAGTCTCCTTTACCTTACTTCTAGTCATCCTGATTTGATGTACAGTGTGTGTGTATGTGCTAGATATCAATCCAATCCTAAAGTGTCTCACCTAAATTTCCGTGAAAAGATCATTAAATATGTATCTGGAACTAGTGATTTAGGGATTTGGTATAGTAACGATACTAATACTAATTTAGTAGGCTTTAGTGACTCGAATTGGGCAGGGGATATGGATGATAGGAAAAGTACTAGTTGTAAGTACCCAAATCTGGCTCATGCCTTCCGGTTAAATTTCTCGGCAATTTCGGTAAGTTTTCCGGTAATTCCCCAGACCTTCCTAGTGTTCCGGAAACATTCCGAAACTGTTTTTAATTAATTAAGGGCTGAAGGGAATCCTTCCTAATTAAGAAACACGTTTTTCTTAATTAGGAGGAGCCTTCTAGAATTTGCCACCTTGCATGGTTCTAGAAGTGCTGAGTCATTGTGGATAATGCCGCACGGCTGCATTAGCTCGCGACCTCTGGCCGCACGGCTTCATTCGCTCTCTCCAGATTACCTATAAATAGAGGCCTCCTCTACCCATTTCAACACACAATATATGACACAAGATATAACAAAAACACACCCATAATACGTGAAGAATACTCTCAAGGGCTGCTGGAAGTTCAAGAAGGTGAAGAAGAAGGCCAAGAAGCTACCTCCCTCCTCCTTGAAGATCCAAGATCAACCTCTCCTCCTAGCTCCATCCAAAGAAGAAGGAAGCCATTGGTAACCTCGCACGCCCTAACCTTGCATCCTAATTGCTTTATAAATTGCTCATTGCATTGCCTTTATATTGCTTGGGACTTGGTAGATTAAAGATCATATCTTTATATTCCCCCTTCCCCTTTTGCATGCATTAGACATCATTTGTCATAAAAATGTAGTCTTTCCCCATAAAGGTGCATCCTTTGCACCTAAAACCCCCATTTTCCAATAAAAATGTCATCTTCATGCATCCTTTGCATATAAAAATCCAATCTTTTTCAATAAAAATGCATCCTTTGCATTCAAAATCTTTTTTCCAAGCATCATTTGCCTTAAAGATCATATCTTTACCATAAACTAGCATCATATGCTTTTCAAAATGCAATCTTTATGCATCATTTGCATAATGAATTCCAATTTCTTCATAAAAATGCATCATTTGCATAAAAATCATATCTTTATGCATCATTTGCAATAAAGATCATTTCTCTAAATCAAATGCATCATTTGCAACCCAAAAATGTCATCTTTTCATTAAAAATGTCATTTTTACATGCACTCCCCCATTCCCCCATTAGTAACCTAGGAACGGACCGGTGTAAAAGATCCTATCTTTACATCGTTCCTTCCATAAAGGTTTCATAATCTCTTTAGAAAGGGACACCTTTGAACCCTATATCTCCGATTATCACTTAAGATGAGTATGAAGCATCTATACGAGCTTGACCATCTTAAAGTGTAGGATTGATGGGCTAAGGACCCTCCTTTTCTAAAGAACCTCATCTTTGACTATAAAGAGAGTCATTCTCTCGATCACGCAAGTCCCAAGGTCCAAAAATGCGATGATCACAAGTCCAAGATGAGGACGGGATCATAATCCCGAATACATAAAATCCAAGAAATCCCGAGCGACAACCAATAAATGGTTTGTACGTCCGAAAGACGACTTGGGACATTCCCTCCTTATTTTCAAACACATGCACACAAGAAAGCACGCAAGCAAGCACGATTAATGGGATCTTGGGAGACTTGCTCCGGCAAGGCACCTTGGGTGAACGACGATCCGTTCTTCCCAAGGGGTAACTTAACCTCTGAACCCATAAAACCTTTTTTTCAAAGTTTTGAGGTAATCAAAATGGCGTGGCGACTCCGTTTTTCAAATTAAACCGGATGTCTTCAAACTCGCGTGAATCCAACAAAACACACAAAATTTGGGCACACATTCACAGTTTGGCGACTCCGCTGGGGATATCCCAAAGGAGAAAAGATTTTATTTTCAAAACAAAAAATCGATACTCGGTATATAGGTAGAAACCACTTGCCCTTCCTGTACACTCCCTGATGTGGGAGTTGGGATAACCGGTGGTTTAACAATCCCACGTACCTCAAGATCCCTTTTCGAAAAAAAAATTTTGAAAAAATACAAAAAGCTTTTCCCTTTGATGTGGGTTAGACTCCCATCGCCGATTTCATTAATCATGCTTGCTTTCTTTTACCATGCATTGCATCATTTGCATCTTGGAATCGTGCATACTTTGGACGGGAAATAACCCAAAAAATAGCAAAGGAGTGGAACCCGGAAAATTGATCCATGCAAATGTACGGCTCAATCCTCCTTGGATTCTCGACCATACAACCTCAGTGGCAATTCCACCAGAAAATCATGGTTAATCTGGGCAGCCCTAGCAGCCTTGGGGCTACTCGGCTCCATGACCGATCGGGCTCCTGTAAAATTTACGTGCTTATGTGTTGCATTTTCCCCGTCCCGAAAATCATTCCTTTAAAACACATTTATGAAAATCTCTGTTTTAACTCAAAAAGGAACATTTTTAGGAGACCGCACACTACGCGCACCCGATATATCCTGTACACTTTTGCACGCACGTCCTTCAAACCCGAGGGTGGTTCCACTGCAGCCACGGACAGCCTTTACGATGCTCCCGGCGCGCACGGAATCATCCCAACCTCCCCATGGCCAAGTGTCGACCAATGCACAATCCCGTGTCACACGTTTCAAAAATCCGTGACTTTTGGTTGGTTTTTGGTCTAGTCCGTGTCATATAGCCCAAGCTTGCATACCCACGTAAAGGTCAAGCCTTAGCTCATAACGGAAACCAAGATTTTCGCTCAAGCGAAATTCCCGCCGAAATTCCGACAAGGAAAAATCGGTGGGATCTCGACTCCGACATTGACTATTGACCTTGACCCGCACGGAATGCGTAAGAGTCAAGACCAAGTCTTTGCCAACAAATAAAAGATCTTTCGCTCAAGCGAAGCTCGCCAAAATTCCGACAAGGAAAAATTGGCAAGATCTTGACCCGGCATTGACTTCGATTCCGACTCACGCACCGCGTATGCAACGAAGTTCAATGTGACACCGTGTCATCCGGCTTTTGCCGCCCGACCCATGCCTATTATATTCTCGGACATTACCGAAAGTCAAAACCGTCATTCGCTCAAGCGAAACTCGTCAAAGATCCGTCAAGGCAGAGACGAGACTTTCACGGTATTGCCTTGACTATAATCCGCATCGCTCGTGCGTTGAAAGGTCCTATGACCCGCTAGACCCGATAGAGCGTTCTTTACTTCTGGCCGGTGGGATCCGCGTGCCCTATAGGACCTCGCCCGGGCCGTCCACCCCGGGAGGTCGAAATATGTGTGGAATACGAGGGGCTTATAGACGTAGTGACGGAACCCACCGATCCAGGATCTAGAGTAGTTGTGAAAAAGAAGGGCGTAACCCCTTTTCCAACCAAATAGATATTAATAAAAGACACTGTTTTAAGTAAACTTGAAGATTCTAATTTGCATATTGCCCGAGCCTTCAAATCTAAACACCTACCCCGAGTCTAAACCTTTCCTATCCCTTTCCCGCAATGAGAAAGAAGTGGGTGAGAACACCGGCCGCCGACTTGTTAGCGCGTAATCCTCGACAGCCCGCCGTAATCCTCAGCCCTCGCCCGTAGAGTCGAATGACCGATTTGACAGAAACAAAGGCCGGTTTGGGTAACTGCATGACTAGGAAAAAGAGCTAGCCTATAACCAATGCCCTCCCCCATCTCTTCATATGACCCATTGCCAAAGACTCGTCCTTTCTCGCCTCCTCCAATACCCCAAGTTGTTAGGGTCCCGACACCCTCGCTTCCTCCGAATCCCCCCATGGGACCCTTTTCCTCCTTTCACCAGAGCCAAATTTCCTTACCTTGGAATCCCAAAGCGCGCTTGACCTTTCCAATTTTGTCAACGCTCGTGAATTTGCCTACCTCTCGTATAGCTACAAATAAGAGTCGGCCGGGAATGAGAATAGGAATGGGTGGATTTACGTGATGATGACAGCTCAAGAGGAAGGAATGGACTTGGAGCCAACGGAAGTGAAACCCGAAGGGCAAGATGAGGCGTAAAGCCATGCACTGAACAGGGATGAAATCACTTCAAAGTGTGTCCGCAGCCTATGCAAAGGCTCCTGAGAATGACGAGGCAAAGTATGAGTCTTATATTCTAGAGTTCAATACTCCGTACAAGGACTTGGTAGGGAATGGAGAAACTTGATCGAAGCTTTAGCCAAAAGAGGGAAGTGGGCTCCTCCCACCGATCTAGAACATGTAAGCGTCGCCGAAGCCAAACTCTCATCAGAAGGGTAGACTCTATTACGTTGTTAGTAGTCACTCCCGAAACTTGGTCCGAAGAAGAATGTATGGATGCCTTGGAAAGAGTCCTCGAGTTTAGAGGCGACCCTGGCCCCTTTATGTCCTACGATGATAATGATGTCTTCCCGGTAATCCCTAAGCCCGAGGAAAAGTCCGAGATACCCTCATATGGCGTCAAGTATCCCGACTCGCTTGCCCTCATTGGTCATAAGAGCCAAGACGAAAGTTCCCACGAGAGCTACCGTAGTGACACCGATGAAGACACAAATGAAGTGCCAAGGGACAATAGAGGAGTGGTTAGCCCGTAAGCCAAAAAGCCCGGAAAATATCTCTCGACAAGCAAGGAAAAGGAACCCGCCATGAGGTTTGACCCCGCGTAAATCCTTATTGATGATGGAATTTCCCATTTCGTAAAGTGTTTAGCCAATGTCCAAAATGCCGTCAAAAGGTTGACCCCTGTGGGAAAGAAAAGACATGCTTGACAAAGGATGAGGAATGTGATCCTACTCTGTTAAAGAAGTTGCTAGGATCGGATGAGAAAGCCATTTGCCAAGCTCCAAACTCGAAAGTGATAATTCTTGTTGCATGCCGACTTTGAAAAGTTTGAATGAGACTCGTGAAAGCTTTAAACGGAGAATGTGAAAAGGTCAAAAAGCCGGTAACTCCGGGGACCGCATTCGGGAAGCCGCCTATGCTTCCGACAGCCGCCAATCGTATCAATCGCCAGAATTGGCCATACGCCGCAAGAATCCGCCTCGACTTTGAAAGAATTGACGTAATCCTCCAAGAGGAATGATGACCAAGGAAAATCCAATGTCTATGTGATGACTCTGGTCCGGACAGATGAGTATTGAGCAGCCTAAGGGTGACAAAAGGAATGCCGTCTCGGAACCAAAGACAGATAAAAGACCTTATAAGCTAGAAGCGTAAAAGCCCGACTCCGATAAGGAGGATCCAGCCCTAACTCGCTTGAAGTGTACCCAAGCCAATATCTCCTTATGGTCCCCGTTAACCTCTTCATACCCTCATAAGTTGAAACTAGAAGAAAGTTTGGCCAAGACCACGGTGCCCATAGATGTCACCCCGATGAGGTCGTCCAAATGATTGGAAATATCCACTATGGAAACATCATTACCTTCACCGAATTGGACCCGCCAAAGTATGGGGCTAGTCACAACGAACCTCTTTACATCACACCCGCTTAGAAGAGCGTCGATTGCCACGAGTACTAGTCGACTGGGGTCTCGCAATGAATGTCTTGCCGCCTAAGATGATGGATTTATTGATTTGAAGCCAACAGACTTAAAGCCTTCTAGTCGACTATTAAGGCCTACGACTCCACCGCACGATCGCTTTGGGGATCGCCACTCTCAAGATGTGGTTCGGAAAAAGGTCATGGATGTTGATTTTCAAGTTATTGACATTCCGATTTCATTTACCGCCTTGCTGGGACGGCCTTGGATCCACCAGATAAACGGGGTAGCCTCTACTTTGCATCAAGCAGGCCAAATTTCGGGGCCGAAAGTGATGGAACTATCACCACCATTTATGGGGACAAAGGTCACAAGAGAAGGAACCAAAGACCGGGACATCCCGATATTGGAGATCAAGCATGATGATGAAGGGTTAGCATTGACCGGATTCTCCGTAGCTTCTTCCAAGGCACAAGTGTGTTGCACCGACCTCACCACTACTTCCGATAAAATCCCTCCCCGCCATGAGGATGATGCGAAAAATGAGCTATCTTCCGGGACTTGGATTGGGTAGAAGACTTCAAGGTCGTAACACCATCATTGATGTGAAGGAGCAGACTACCGTATATGGCTTGGGGTACAAACCGAACTCTCGATGCCGGAAAAGCTAAAGGCAAGAAAGGTGAAGGGGTCCAGCCCATCCTTACGCCGTCTCGACCCATTACTTTATAAAAGGAGGGACACAATATGATGAAAGTGATCGCGCATCTCCTTGCGTAAAACCCTTCTAGAGAACCTTGAGAAAGTTAGGGAAAGCCACCAATCCCGTTCGAAGAATGTTCCTTGGATTTGCCGATATCCCCGGGGCTACCACTACCGTTCGTAATGAGTACGTCTTCAAAGGAAATCCGGCCAAATGGTCAAAAGGTCAAGATTCGGGACAATGGACTTCTCCGCCTTGAGTTAGCTCTTCCAAAGATCAGCCAGATAGAAGCCGCCAAAGCGAAGACAAATACTGGGGTTTGCAAGAGTTGTTTGACGAAGAAGCACAAATCCTGCACTTGATCGACTTCGGCTCGTATGATGAGATAGTTGCCGTTATTGGAGACGATGGTGAAAGTCATTTTGATCCTCGCACTTTGGTGACTAAGACGTAAATGCCATCAAGAATTGGGAGACATTCTCGTGGCCGATAGCCTGGCCGACAAAGAAATGATCACTGAGCTTGGATTGGTACCCGTCCTCCTCAACCCGGTCGTGTCAAACACCCCGTTGTCTATTCGCTGAGTCAGAATCTTCGAATTCCAATTCCTCGTAGTCATCCGAAGGCCTCACGCCCGAGGATTATGAAAATGTAATCGATGTCATCTTTCCCTTATCTTGAATGAAATGACAAATCTTTCTCGATTATCCTCTTATTGCCAACTTAACAAATGATAAATTAACTCAAAACTTAACAACAGCTTAATAATGAATCATTTGAACAAGATGCAAACACACTAAACGAACAATACATTAAAGAAATCTTTAAGGTGTTTCGTAAAAGAGGAAAACCGGCCCAAGCCGCCGAGGAGATTTTGATAAGTGTGAACTTGGGTACTATTGAGGAACCTAAAGAGACACAGATTGGAAGCTTCTTCCAGTGGGGTTGAAAGGGACAGACTAATCGAGCCGCTCGTAGAATACGTCGACGTGTTTGCATGGTCATACAAAGATATGCCGGGGCTAGACAGCTTCGATAGTAGAACACGTAATCCCTCTAGCACCGATGCCAAGCCGCAGCGTAAACCGAGAAAGATCAAGCCGAATGGTCTCTACAGTCAAAGAAGAAATTGAGAAGCTACCGGGTAGGATTCATCGTAGTTATTGAATACCCGACATGGTTGTCCAACATCGTGACCGTAACCAAGGCCAATGGGAAGGTGCGCCGCCGTGTGGATTTCCGAGATCCGAACAAGGCCAGCCCCAAAGACGACTACCCTCTCGCCAAACATAGACATCCCGGTGGGACTCCATCGCCAACTACGAAGTCAAATCCTTCGTTGATGGTTTGTGCTACAACCAGATCAAGATGGCCGAGGAAGACCAAGAAAAGACAGCCTTTCACCACACCGTGGGGAACCTATCGTTATACAAAGAATGCCATTCGGGCTCAAGAATGCCGGCTACTTACCAAAGGGCAGCGACCGCACTTTTTCATGACATGATCCACAAGGAGATTGAGGTCTACGTAGACGACATGATAATCCACTCCAAAGGAGAAGGTGGGCAAGACTTTGTTGACCTACGAAAATTCTTTGAGAGGCCGAGACAAAGATTCCATGAGACTAAACCCCGCCAAATGCACCTTCGGAGTGACAAGGGGAAAAGTGCTCGGTACATGGTCACTGAGCGAGGTATAGAAGTTGACCCCGAAAGATCAAAGCTATCATGGATATGAGGCCACCTCAAACCTGCATGTAAGTCAAAAGCTTCATGGGAAAATTGCAAGCACATCACCCGTTTTGTCAATCGCTGACCACTATGTGCGAGCCCATCTTCAAGCTCATGAAGAAGAATGTGGACACGTAATGGACCGAAGAATGCCAAGATGCCTTTGACCGCATCAAGGCATACTTAGTACATCCCCCGTACTATGCCCCCACATAGACAAGCCTCTTCTCGCTTCTATCTCACTGGGTACACGGCATTGGGGCTATGCTTGCTCAAGAGAAGAAAGACTCTCGGGTAGAAAATGCCATTTACTTTGTCACCGGAAGCTACAAGGGAGTGAGCTCAATTACTCAAGATGTGAAAAGACTCAGGCAGGACTCGGTCCGGGTAGGCTCGGCAAGTTGAAGCATTATATGCAAGCCCACCCCGTGAACTTGGTCTCGAAAATGGACCCCATCAAGTACATCTTTGACAAGCCTTCCCTATCGATGCGTCTAGCGAAGTGGTCCTTCTTCTGGCGTAATACGACATCAACTATGTGACCGAAAGGCCATCAAGGGTCAAGCATTGTCGATCACCCGGCGAACTTCCCGCAATGAAGACAGAGGGCCTCGAACCCCAATTTCCAGATGAAGGGATCTTTGCAGCTGAGCTCGAAAATAGATGGCGCTTGTTCTTTGACTGAGCCGCTAACAAAAGAGGAAATGGTGTAGGAATGCTATTGGTCGATCCGAAAGATGAGCATACCCCCATAGCCCTCAAGTTGAACTTTCCCGCCACGAACAATGCCGCCGAGTATGAAGCTCGTACATTGGCCGGGTTCGAGGCCGCCTTAGAAAGAAATGTCAAGGAGCTCGAAGTTTACGGAGACTCAGCCCGATCATCAACCAAGTCTCCAACAAGTGGAAGACTCGTAGACCCTAATCCGCAACGGTATCATGCCCATATGGAGGAGTTGACTGGACAGCTTCCGAGAAGTTGACTTTCCACTACTTGCCGAGGGAAAAGAACAGATTCGCAGATGCTCTAGCTACTCTAGCCTCATTGGTAGAGATCCCCGAGGGAAAAGCCATAAAGCCCTTCAGAGTGGGTAGAAGAGAAGCCCCACTTTCGTTGTGAAGTGGACCTGGGACCCGAGCCTATAAAGGAACCTTGGTATAATCAGATTTACCAATTTCTCAAAGACGGAGAGTCACCTTTCAGAGACGAAGAAGGTAGACCAAAAGAAGGAGTCGAGCCAAAAGCTTGCAAGCCCCGAAAAGGTTGGCTTCTCGCATGTCATTCTAGGAGGCAACCTATACAAGAAGCGGTATCAAGGACCACTCCTCTTATGTGTCACTCAAGAAAGAGCCAGAGAGTTGATGACCGAAGTCCACAATGGTCCCCGCGGTCCTCACATGAATGCCAGTGAGCCCCGATGCAAGTGATCCTCGTAATGGGTTACTACCGGGATCTCCATGGAAACAGATCGCGTTCAACACGTCCGAACTCGCGATAAATGCCACGGTTTGCCAACCTCAACCATCTCCCACCTCATGACCTCGTATCGCATGACGACTCCTTGGCCGTTTGCAACTTGGGGCATTGACGTGATAGGGAAAATATCCCCATAGAAGCAATGGGCACGAGTTCGTTTTGGTAGCCATTGACTACTTCACCAAGTGGGTAGAGGCCAAGTCCTACAAGGTCCTCACTTCAAAAGTGGCCCACCATCAAAGAAAACATAATGTGCAGATATGGGGTGCCCAACGAGATCATTTCGATAATGGGTCACACTTCGAAGGAGACTGCGATAGACCATCGCCGTCGAGTTCAGAGTTACTCGCCACAAGTCGTCCCCGCATGCACCTCAAACCAATGGAGCCGTGGAAGCCGCTAATAAGACACTCGAGCGGATCATCCGGAAGATGGCCACCCGTGGTCGTGATTGGCCCGAAAAGCCGCACCTAGCACTCGGGGGCTACGTAACGTCTGCCAATAGCCACAGAGAAACTCCTTTTGCCCTAACTTACGGGATGGAAGCAAAGTGTTACCAAAGGGAGTTGGAAATCCCGTCATTAAGGGTCCTCCGAAAACAAAGTGTCAATGAAGTGGAATGGTTGCGCACCGCATGATGAGTTAGCCCCGCTTGACGAGAGAAGGCTAAAAGCCATGGAACACACCCGAGCCTACCAAAGGCGAATGGCCGAGCGTTTGATAAAAAGGTCAAGGCCAGTAGACATCAAAGAGGGCGACTTAGTGCCGAAAGTAAAGCCCCTACCGAGACAACCCGGGAAAATGGGAACCCGTCCGGATCGGCCCTTATGTGGTGCGTAAAATACCGTCAGGAGGAGCAATGAAGCTTGCAGACTTGGATGGCAATCCCTTTGTCCACCCGGTCAATGGTGATAAACTCCGAAGATACTATGTCTCGATAAAAAAATAAAAAAAAAAAAAAAAAAAAAAGAGAAAAAAAAAAGTGCAAAGAGTAATACTCACTAGGCCGAAAACCCCAAAAAGGGCGGTCTAGGCAAAAGACAGGTTGCACATACATAATATATATAAAAAAAGAAAAAAAAAAGAAAAAAAAAAAAAAGTGCAAAAAGAGTAATGCCCACTAGGGCCGAAACCCCAAAAAGGGCGGTCTAGGCAAAAGACAATGGCCGCACATGAAAAATTATTAGTTCACCGTAATGAACTACGAAGACCTCGAGCCCCTTAGCCTTTCTTGTAAAAGGGGAACGTAGGTAGCCATATATGGTTCGGTCTAAACAATAAAAAGGACGATTAAGTTTCCATGAAATGTGTCCTAAATAATAAAAAGGACGATTAAGCTTCCATGAAGTGTGTCCTAAATAGTAAAGGGCATTTCAGCTTTTCATAAAACGGGTCCCAATCAATAAAGACATTTGAATTTCCATGAAATGTGTCTTGATTAATTTCTAAAATAATATTTCTTGTTCATTACAAGTTAAAAACTTCTTGATGAGTTCAAGCACGGTCTACCTCTTAACTCGCTAACCTCGCTAAAAAGATCTAAAATACAATAAAATGCCTAAATAAACTAATGTGTTTGCAAAATGGCAATAAGAGGATCTTGAGAAAAGACTTGCTACCATCATTCGCCGAGTCTTCTTCGCCTTCTTCCCTTTTCCGCCTCGTCGAGTCTTCTTCCTTTCTTCTCAATAATGCTCGGTATCCCTCATCCCGACCTCTCGGTATCCTCACCGGAGCCTCTACCAACCCCGTGTCAATGAGCGCTCTCTCTATCCGAGCACGAGTCCGCACCTCCTCCCTCCGAGCCTCGCTCAAAGGAGCGACCTCGGACAATCTCTTGTACCGAGCCTCCATATCCCCGACCAAGTCACTGATCGGTTATGGCAACTCGCCTTAGCCTCAGCCTCCCTCGTAGTCCTACTCGAGCCGCGCCGCCTCCCAATAAAGCTCGACGTCTATCCTCCAAGATAGCCTCGAGTCGTTCCCATCTCCCTCTCGGCACTACCCAAGTAGACAAGTGGCAGTCAAGATGGTGCTCTTCCCAAGCTCCCGAAGATAGCCCCGGGTGGGAAAGCGTGATGTGTCCAAGCCCTCGAGAAGAAAGAGAAGCCGGGCCGGATCTCTCATATCCAATGACACCACCTCCATGGTCCGGATGTCCTCCCAATCACTCAATGGCTCCGTAAAGCCCCAAACTCGCCCGGATACCAAGCAGTATGTAGAAGGACGACCGCCAGAATCCCGGAACCCTCACAAAGCATAAGACTCCCGAAATATCCTCCCGGTCCGCAACCTCCAGTGGTATCCACCAACGGATGTCCGGGTGGATAGCCTAGCCATCATCGCCTCCCAGCCTACCCCGTTCCTCGCCGCCTAGGTGCACCTCTCCGAGAAATCACCCAAGGGCACCGAGTCGGCAAAGCCCTGTGCAAAGCCCCGAGCCTCTCCCCGCAGCCACAGAGTCAACATAGCCGGACTCCTGACCTCATGAAACGGTCTCCCGAGCCATCCTATCGATCCCATGAAATGTCTCTCCCAAAACCAGCGGGACAATATCCTTCCCACTCGCAGCCTCGACCATGTCCAAGAGGCCACTATGACAGATCCCCACGGACTCAAGAAGGAACAAAACAGAGAATACGCAGAGAATGAAAGCATCCATAGCCACCGTGGTCGCAGCCATATCCGGAAACCCAAACTCCGCCCGGGATATCGTAAAGGTCAATCCTATCCGGGCTATCATCATCCTCTCACCTCTCTCCCAAAGGAATCGCAGAAAGATTCAAGCTTCACCGCCACCGGCGCGTCTCCGATCAGCGGAATAGATATAGCCTCGCCTCGGGACCCCCAATCAAGGCCTCCTGAAGTCTTCGTGCGTTGGGACGATTTTGTTGTAAGAAAAGCAATAAACATGTCTCCTGACGTCCTGTAACTTTGCCGCGGCTCTCAACAGATCCCAATCGGGCGGGAGATCCCTCAAATACCATAAAGACTTGATCTTGAAGGAAGAATCAAGCAGCCCTCTTGTGATTTTGGAAGTTATATCTCGCCCAAGATTGAAGACCGGATAGAAAATGGTCTCAGCTTCCCTTTGCAATCTAACGAGCTTCTCCATCGCAAAGTGATCAAAGATGGTGCTTTTAGGTCCAAAATATGCTCGGGAACAATTGGGACAAGTCTAGAGTGAAAATGAAATGAAATGGCCAAGCCTTGCTTTTATTCAAAATAACCAGTTCATGTAGACCGTTAGCCGCACGGCTACATTTGCCCTCAAGGCCATGCCGCACGGCTACATTAGCTCTCTCAGAAATTCTGCAAAGAACCAAAGTTGCTGCCCAAGGGAGTTTTCACCCCACATTTTCAACCAAAACCTGTACAGAAACATATCCAGAAGCCATTCAAGCATTTATACACCACTATAAATCATTTTGGCCCAGTTTCAGCCCCAATTCCAAGCAAAAAGTCGCCCCAAGGCTCAGATAATATGCAAATTGAAAAAGCATGAATTAGAAAAGCAAATAAAACATAAATACAATGTTTTCGCCCCATCGGCGCCCAAATAAAGCAAAAAATAAACAAGTTGTGCATAAAAATTGTAAACTGTTTGTTTTTGTTCCAAATCTATTCTAGAGACCTCTTAGGCCTCCGATTCTTCTTCCTCCTCATCGCTGCTCAGCTCATAAATGCTAGCCTCCCTCATCGTGTCCTCCCGGTCGCTCACATCGTATAGATGGACATTATCGTGCCCGTACTCCGCCCACTCGCTTCCAATGTCGCCGCTGGGTCCCCGCCCCGAGGCATAGCACCGGAAGAGTACTCCGAGGCCGATGAGGTAGACGCTGTGCTCCCCGACGTGCCGTCTCCTTGCGCCCAGGCTCCTCGTGCATCCGCCGCCGCCTTCAAGCGCAGCGCCTTCCTCGTAAAAGACCGGCACATGTCCTTCCAGCCCCTATTCTCGCCTAACCAGCCTATCGTAAGTGCGAGCCGGAACTCCGAGAAAGAAGAGAAAAATCTCGTAAAATCTCGTAAAATTGCAAAAGCGTAAAATCCGAAAGCTAAAAAGGGAATAAGACCCTAAGAGTACACTTACAAAGGCTATCAAAGGCAAGGTGTACCGGGGCTCCCTAGCATCGGGGACAGTATCCTCATCCTCCTCGGCACTCCATGGACCACGTAGACGATGTGCAGGAGGGATCGGCGGTCAAGAGGCTCATCCTCCCCATATCCCCGAGTGACCGCCGCCTTCACTAGCTTCGTGGCGCCCTCAGCGCCGCCCACAAACACAAACGTAGGGGTGTCCATATCAAAGTACTCGCAGCCACGCCGCCCGGTACCTCTCAATCTCATCCACCGCCGCCCCTCGGGCTGCAGATCCGTGGCCGGGAGGGTCGAAGGAGTAATGCCATCTAGTGTAGGGACACGGCCATGCCTGCTCAGAGAAGCGGTCCCCAAGTAGATGACATCACATGTCGCCCTAAGTAAGCCACCTCCTCTCGCCTCGTCACCTCTATAGCATCTCCCAACAAAATCTCTCGGATACTCGCCCTGTGGGTAGAAGTCCACTCCATCGTGCCCATCCTCGTTGATGACCGGCCTCACCATTTTGTAGTCGAAGGTAATCCGGGTCTTCCCGTGAATTTCTCTCTCGCATCTCCTCCAAATAACCATAGCAGTGGAAGATGGTGACATCACTGGCCGGTTCCAAGGGAAGAACCCGATCACCTCACAAAACCAGCCCGCATGTTCAAAACATCAAAAGGTCATTTTCTCTCATAAAAGTCTCAAGACAGAAAAGAGAAAAGAAAAAAAAAAAGGAGACTACCTCAAGGGCAATGAGAAGCAACCATGGAAGCCTTTGTTCCGACCGTACATGTCCAAAGAGAAGTAGAGCTCCGCCAATCCGGCCTCTCCCCAAGAGACCGTCCCTATCCCATCAACATCCTCCAGAGAGTCGAGGAGGCAAGTCATAGCTATCGTCCTGCACTTGGCAAAGATAGTGACTCGATAGCATCAACCATATGAATGCTCTAGCCACCTGGTGTAAGTACCCAAATCTGCTCATGCCTTCCTGCTAATTTTCCCGACATTTCGGTAAATTTCCTAATTCCCTGACCTTCCTAGTGTTCCGGAAATGTCCCGGAACAGTCCAAATTTAAATTAGGTCAGTAAGGAGCCTTCCTAATTAAGAAAACACGTTTTTCTTAATTAGGAGAAGCTTCTAGAATGATGCCACCTTGCATGGTTCTAGAATGCCGAGTCACAATGGATAAGACCGCACGGCCTCATTTGCAAAGAGCTCGCAGCCGCACGGCTTCATTAGCCTTATCCAGATCGCCTATAAATAGAGCCCTCCTCTACCCATTTTAATCATGAACAAGAAGCATAATACTCTCATAATACGAAGAAGATCCCCAAGGAGTCGCTGAAGTCCAAGAAGGTGAAGAAGAAGCTCAAGAAGCCATCTCCCTCCTCCTCAAGACCCAAGAAGAACCTCTCCTCCTAGCTCCGTCCGAAGAAGCGAAGGAAACGATTGGTAACCTCGCACGCCCTAACCTTGCATTTTAATTGATATACTTGCTCATTGCATTCATATATCTTGCTTGGGACTTGGCATTTATTCATAAAGATCATATCTTTATCACCCCCTTTCCCCTTTCGCATGCATTAAGACCTCATTTGTCATAAAAATGTAGTCTTTTTCATAAAGGTGCATCCTTTGCACTAAAATCCCTATTTTTCCAATAAAAATGTCATCTTTATGCATCATTTGCATATAAAGATCAAATCTTTTTCAATGAAAACGCATCCTTTGCATCAAAACCCCTTTTTCAATGCATCATTTGCATAAAAATCAAATCTTTATGCATCATTTGCATAAAGATCATTTCTTTAAATCAAAAAGCATCATTTGCAACCTAAAAATGTCATCTTTTCATTAAAGAGTCATTTTTTTATCATGCATTTCCCTTTCCCCAACCTTGGAACGGACCGGTGTAAAAGTTCTCATCTTTGCATCGTTCCTTCCATTAAAGGTTCATGATTTCTTTAGGAAAAGGATAACCTTGAACCCTATATCTCCGATTATCGCTTAAGAATGAGTATGAAGCCTTTATACGAGCTCGACCGTCTTAAAGCGTAGGATTGATGGGCTAAGGACATTCCTTCCTAAAGAACCTCATCTTTGACCCAAAAGAGAGTCATTCTCTCGATCACGCAAGTCCCGAGGGTCCCGAGGCTTAAAAATGCGATGATCATAAGTCATAAGATGAGGACGGGATCATAATCCCAAATACATAAATTCCAAGGAATCCCGAGCGACAACCAACAAATGGTTTGTACGTCCGGAAGATAACTTGGGACATTCCCCCCCCTTATTTTCAAACACATGCACACAAAGAAAGCACGCAAGCAAACACGATTAATGAAATCTAGGGAGACTTCAAGCTCCGGCAAGGCACTTTGGGTGAACGCCAAACGTTCTTCCCAAGGGGTAACTTAACCTCCGAACCCATAAAACCTTTTTTTCAAAGTTTTGAGGTAATCAAAATGGCGTGGCGACTCCGTTTTTCAAATAACTCGGATGTCTTCAAACTCGCGTGAATTCCAATAAACAAAAATTTTGGGCACACATTCACAGTTTGGCGACTCCGCTGGGGAATCATCCCAAAGGAGAAAAGCTTTATTTTCAAAACAAAAGTCGATACTTGGTATATAGGTGGACCCCACTTACCCTTCCCCGTATCGCTCCCTAACCCGGGCTGGGGATAACAAGGTGGTTTAACAATCCCACGTACCAGTACCCCTTTTTGAAAAAAAAATTTTGAAAAAAATACAAAAAGCTTTTCCCTTTGAGCGGGTTAGACTCCCATCGCCGATTTCATTAATCGTGCTTGCTTTCTTTTACCATGCATTGCATCATTTGCATCTTGGAATCTGTGCATATTTTGAACGGGAAACAACCCGAAAAATAGCAAAAGGAGTGGAACCTGGAAAATTGATCCATGCAGCCGTACGGCTAATCCTCATAGGATTCTCGACCATACGACCTCAGTGGCAATTCCACCAGGAAAATCATGGTTAATCCGGGCAGCCTAGCAGCCTTGGGGCTATTCAGCTCCATGACCGACTGGGGCTCCTTAAAATTTACGTGCTTATGTGTTGCATTTTCCCCCGTCCCGAAAATCATTCCTTTAAAACACATTTATGAAAATCTCTGTTTTAACTCAAAAAGGAACATTTTTAGGAGACCGCACACTACGCGCACCTGATATATCCTGTACACTTTTGCACGCACGTCCCTCAAACCCGAGGGTGGTTCCACTGCAGCCACGGACAGCCTTACGATGCTCCCGGCGCGCACGGAATCATCCCAACCTCCCCATGGCAACAAAGCTGTCGACCAATGCACACCCGTGTCACACGTTTCAAAAATCCGTGACTTTTGGTTGGTTTTTGGTCTAGTCCGTGTCATATAGCCCAGCTTGCATACCCACGTAAAGGTCAAGCCTTAGCTCATAACGGAAGCCAAGATTTTCGCTCAAGCGAAATTCAGCCGAAATTCCGACAAGGAAAAATCGGTGGGATCTTGACTCCGACATTGACTATTGACCTTGACCCGCACGGAATGCGTAAGAGTCAAGACCAAGTCTTTGCCAAAAATAAAAAGACCTTTCGCTCAAGCGAAGCTCGCCAAAATTCCGACAAGGAAAAATTGGCAAGATCTTGACCGGCATTGACTTCGATTCCGACTCACGCACCGCGTATGCAACGAAGTTCAATGTGACACCGTGTCATCCGGCTTTGCCGCCCGACCCATGCCTATTATATTCTCTGGACATTACCGAAAGTCAAAACCGTCATTCGCTCAAGCGAAACTCTGCCAAAGATCCGTCGAGGCAGAGACGAGACTTTCCCGCATTGCCTTGACTATAATCCGCACGCTCGTGCGTTGAAAGGTCCTATGACCCGCTAGACCCGATAGGAGCGTTTCTTACTTCTGGCTGGGATCCGCGTGCCCTATAGGACCCTCGCCCGGGCCGTCCCACCCCGGGAGGTCGAAATACAGGTGGAATACGAGGGGCTTATAGACGTAGTGACGGAACCCACCGATCCAGATCTAGAGTAGTTGTGAAAAAGAAGGGCGTAACCCCTTTTCCAACCAAATAGATATTAATAAAAGACACTGTTTTAAGTAAACTTGAAGATTCTAATTTGCATATTGCCCGAGCCTTCACCTAAACACCTACCCCGAGTCTAAACCTTTCCTATCCCTTTCCCGCAATGAGAAAGAAGTGGGTGAGAACACCGGGTCAGCGACTTGTTAGCGCAATCCTCGCACGCCGCTGTAATCCTCGCCACCGCCCAGAGTCGAATGACCGATTTGACAAAAACAAAGGCTGGTTTGGGTAACCAGATGACTAGGAAGAAGAGCTAGCCTATAACCAATGCCCTCCCCCATCTTCATATAACCCATTACCAAAGACTGTCCTTTCTCAGTCTTATCCAATACCCCAAGCTGTTAGGGTCCCGACACCCTCGCTTCCTCTAAATCCCTCCATGGGACCCTTTTCCTCCTTTCAGCCAGAGCCAAATTTCCCTACCTTGGAATCCCAGTGCCAGTTTGACCTTTCCAATTTTGTCAACGCCTGTGAATTTGCCTACCTCTCAGATAGCTACAGCGAAGAGTCGTGGGAATGAGAATAGGAATGGGTGGATTTACAGTGATGATGACAGTCAAAGAGAAGGAATGGACTTGGAGCCTACGGAAGTGAAACCCGAAGGGCAAGATGAGGCAGAAAGCCACTGCACTGAACAGGGATGAAATCACTTCAAAGTGTGTCTGCAGCCTCATGCAAAGGCTCGGCGAAGGATGAGGCAGTGTATGAGTCCTATATCCTAGAGTTCAATACTCCGTACAAGGACTTGGTAGGTGAATGGAGAGACTTGATCGAAGCTTTAGCCAAAAGAGGGAAGTGGGCTCCTCCCACCGATCTAGAACATGTAAGTGTCGCCGAAGCCAAACTCTCATCAGGAAGGGTAGACTCTATTACGTTGTTAGTAGTCACTCCCGAAACTTGGTCCGAAGAAGAATGTATGGATGCCTTGGAAAGAGTCCCGAGTTTAGAGGCGACCCTACCCCCTTTATGTCCTACGATGATAATGATGTCTTCCTGGTAATCCCTAAGCCCGAGGAAGAGTCCGAGATACCCCTCATATGGCGTCAAGTATCCCGACCTGCTTTTGCCCTCATTGGTCATAAGAGCCAAGACAAAAGTTCCCACGAGAGCTACCGTAGTGACACCGATGAAGACACCGAAGTGCTGGAAGGGACAATAGAGGAGTGGTTAGCCCGTAAGCCAAAAAGCCCAGAAAATATCTCTGACGAAGGAAAAGGAACCCGCCATGAGGTTTGACCCCGCGTAAATCCTTATTGATGATGGAATTTCCCATTTCAGAAAGTGTTTAGCCAATGTCCAAAATGCCGTCAAAAGGTTGACCCCTGTGGAAAGAAAAGACATGCTTGACAGTGATGAGGAATGTGATCCTACTCGTTAAAGAAGTTGCTAGGATCGGATGAGAAAGCCATTTGCCAAGCTCCAAAATCCGGAAGTGATAATTCTTGTTGCATGCCGACTTTGAAAAGTTTGAATGAGACTGTGAAAGCTTTAAACGGAGAATGTGAAAAGGTCAAAAAGCTGTAACCCGGGACCAGCATTCGGAAGCCGCCTATGCTTCCGACAGCCGTCCAATCAGATCAATCAGCCAGAATTGGCCATACGCCGCAAGAATCCGCCTCTGACTTTGAAAGAATTGACAGAATCCTCCAAAGAGGAATGATGACCAAGGAAAATCCAATGTCTATGTGATGACTCGGGCCTGGACAGATGAGTATCGAGCAGCCTAAGGGTGACAAAAGGAATGCCGTCTCGGAACCAAAGACAGATAAAAGACCTTATAAGCTAGAAGCGTAAAAGCCTGACTCGATAAGGAGGATCCAGCCCTAACTCAGCTGAAGTGTACCCAAGCCAATATCTCCTTATGGTCCCCGTTAACCTCTTCATACCCTCATAAGTTGAAACTAGAAGAAAGTTTGGCCAAGACCACGGTGCCCATAGATGTCACCCCGATGAGGTCGTCCAAATGATTGGAAATATCCACTATGGAAACATCATTACCTTCACCGAATTGGACCTGCCAAAGTATGGGGCTAGTCACAACGAACCTCTTTACATCACAGTCCAGTTAGAAGAACGTCGATTGCCACGAGTACTAGTTGACGGGGGGTCTGCAATGAATGTCTTGCCAGCTAAGATGATGGATTTATTGGATCTGAAGCCAACGGACTTATAGCCTTCTAGTCGACTATTAAGGCCTATGACTCCACCGCACGATCAGCTTTGGGGATCGCCACTCTCAAGATGTGGTTCGGAAAAAAGGTCATGGATGTTGATTTTCAAGTTATTGACATTCCAATTTCATTTACCGCCACTGGGACGGCCTCTGGATCCACCAGATAAACGGGGTAGCCTCGACTTTACATCAGTGCGTCAAATTTCAGTCGAGTGATGGAACTATCACCACCATTTATGGGGACAGTGTCACAAGAGAAGGAACCAGCACCGGGACATCCCGATATTGGAGATCAAGCATGATGATGAAGGGTTAGCATTGACCGGATTCTCCGTAGCTTCTTCCAAGGCACAAGTGTGTTGCACTGACCTCACCACTACTTCCGATAAAATCCCTCCTGCCATGAGAATGATGCGGAAAATGAGCTATCTTCCGGGACTTGGATTGGGTAGAAGACTTCAAGGTCGTAACACCATCATTGATGTGAAGGAGCAGACTACCAGATATGGCTTGGGGTACAAACCAAACTTCCTGGATGCCGGAAAAGCTAAAGGCAAGAAAGGTGAAGGGGTCCAGTCCATCCTTACAAACCGTCTCTCGACCCATTACTTTATAAAAGGAGGGACACAATATGATGAAAGTGATCGCCAGATCTCCTTGCGTAAAACCCTTCTAGAGAACCTTGAGAAAGTTAGGGGAAAGCTACCAATCCTGTTCGAAGAATGTTCCTTGATTTGCCAGATATCCTCGGGGCTACCACTACCGTTCGTAATGAGTACGTCTTCAAAGGAAATCCGGCCGATGTCAAAAGGTCAGCATCCGGGACAATGGACTTCTCCGCCTTTGAGTTAGCTCTTCCAAAGATCAGCCAGATAGAAGCCGCCAGGAGTTGAAGACAGCCAGCGGGGTTTGCAAGAGTTGTTTGACGAAGAAGCACAAATCCCAGACTTGATCGATTTCAGCCCGATGATGAGATAGTTGCCGTTATTGGAGACGATGGTGAAAGTCATTTTGATCCTCGCACTTTGGTGACTAAGACAGAAATGCCATTGAAGAATTGGGAGACATTCTCAGTGGCCGATAGCCAGCCGACAAGCAAATGATCACGGAGCTTGGATTGGTACCCGTCCTCCTCAACCCGGTCGTGTCAAACACCCCGTTGTCTATTCAGTTGAGTCAGGAATCTTTGAGTTCCAGCCCCTCTAGAGTCATCCGAAGGCCTCACGCCGAGGATTATGAAAATGTAATCGATGTCATCTTTCCCTTATCTTGAATGAAATGACAAATCTTTTTGATTATCCTCTTATTGCCAACTTAACAAATGATAAATTAACTCAAAACTTAACAACAGCTTAATAATGAATCATTTGAACAAGATGCAAACACACTAAACGAAAAATACATTAAAGAAATCTTTAAGCTGTTTCAAAAGAGGAAAACCGGGCCCAAGCTGCCGAGGAGGTTTTGATAAGTGTGAACTTGGGTACTATTGAGGAACCTAAAGAGACACAGATTGGAAGCTTCTTCCAGGGGGTTGAAAGGGACAGATTGATTGAGCTGCTCAGAGAATACGTCGACGTGTTTGCATGGTCATACAAAGATATGCCGGGGCTAGACAGTTCGATAGTAGAGCACAGAATCCCTCTAGCACCAGATGCCAAGCCAGTAAAGCAGAAACTGAGAAAGATCAAGCCGGAATGGTCCCTACAGGTCAAAGAAGAAATTGAGAAGCTACTGCGGGTAGGATTCATCAGAGTCATTGAATACCCGACATGGTTGTCCAACATCGTGACCGTAACCAAGGCCAATGGGAAGGTGCGCTGCTGTGTGGATTTTCGAGATCTGAACAAGGCCAGCCCCAAAGACGACTACCCTCTGCCAAACATAGACATCCTGGTGGATTCCACTGCCAACTACGAAGTCAAATCCTTCGTTGATGGTTTTGCAGGCTACAACCAGATCAAGATGGCCGAGGAAGACCAAGAAAAGACAGCCTTCACCACACCGTGGGGAACCTACTGTTATACAGTAATGCCATTCGGGCTCAAGAATGCCGGGGCTACTTACCAAAGGGCAGCGACCGCACTTTTTCATGACATGATCCACAAGGAGATTGAGGTCTACGTAGACGACATGATAATCCACTCCAAAGGAGAAGGTGGGCAGCACTTTGTTGACCTACGAAAATTCTTTGAGAGGCTGAGACAGCATTCCATGAGACTAAACCCTGCCAAATGCACCTTCGGAGTGACAAGAGGAAAAGTGCTCGGGTACATGGTCACGGAGCGAGGTATAGAAGTTGACCCCCGAAAGATCAAAGCTATCATGGATATGAGGCCACCTCAAACCCAGAGAAGTCAAAAGCTTCATGGGAAAATTGCAGCACATCACCGCTTTGTCAATCAGTTGACCACTATGTGCGAGCCCATCTTCAAGCTCATGAAGAAGAATGTGGACACAGAATGGACCGAAGAATGCCAAGACGCCTTTGACCAGATCAAGGCATACTTAGTGCATCCCCCGGTACTATGCCCCCCACATAGACAGAAGCCTCTTCTGCTCTATCTCACTGTCACAGACACGGCAGTTGGGGCTATGCTTGCTCAAGAGAAGAAAGACTCTCGGGTAGAAAATGCCATTTACTTTGTCAGCCGGAAGCTACAGGGGAGTGAGCTCAATTATTCAGCGTGCTAAAAGACCTGCGCAGGACTGGTCTGGAGTCGGCAAGTTGAAGCATTATATGCAAGCCCACCCGTGAATTTGGTCTCGAAAATGGACCCCATCAAGTACATCTTTGACAAGCCTTCCCTATCGATGCGTCTAGCGAAGTGGTCCTTCTTCTTGGCAGAATACGACATCAACTATGTGACCAGAAAGGCCATCAAGGGTCAAGCATTGTCAGATCACCTAGCGAACTTCCCCAGTAATGAAGACAGAGGGCCTGAACCCCAATTTCCAGATGAAGGGATCTTTGCAGTTGAGCCTGAAAATAGATGGCAGTTGTTCTTTGACGGAGCCGCTAACAAAAGAGGAAATGGTGTAGGAATGCTATTGGTCGATCCGAAAGATGAGCATACCCCCATAGCCCTCAAGTTGAACTTTCCTGCCACGAACAATGCCGCCGAGTATGAAGCCTGGATTGCTGGCTTTGGAGGCCGCCTTAGAAAGAAATGTCAAGGAGCTCGAAGTTTACGGAGACTCAGCCCGATCATCAACCAAGTCTCCAACAAGTGGAAGACTGCAGACCCTAACCCTGAACGGTATCATGCCCATATGAGGAGTTGACTGGACAGTTCCGAGAAGTAACTTTCCACTACTTGCCGAGGGAAAAGAACAGATTCGCAGATGCTCTAGCTACTCTAGCCTCATTGGTAGAGATCCCCGAGGGAAAAGCCATAAAGCCCTTCAGAGTGGGTAGAAGAGAAGCCCCAGCTTTCTGTTGTGAAGTGGACCTGGGACCTGAGCCTATAAAGGAACCTTGGTACAATCAGATTTACCAATTCCTCAAAGACGGAGAGTCAGCTTTCAGAGACGAAGAAGGTAGACCAAAAGAAGGAGTCAGAGCCAAAAGCTTGCAAGCCCTGAAAAGGTTGGCTTCTAGGATGTCATTCTAGGAGGCAACCTATTCAAGAAGCGGTATCAAGGACCACTCCTCTTATGTGTCACTCAAGAAAGAGCCAGAGAGTTGATGACCGAAGTCCACAATGGTCCTTGTGGTCCTCACATGAACGCCAGAGCCCTGATACAAGTGATCCTCAGAATGGGTTACTACTGGATCTCCATGGAAACAGACTGCATTCAGCACGTCCGAACCTGCGACAAATGCCAGCGGTTTGCCAACCTCAACCATCTCCCACCTCATGACCTGCACTGCATGACGACTCCTTGGCCGCTCGCAACTTGGGGCATTGACGTGATAGGGAAAATATCCCCGGCAGGAAGCAATGGGCACGAGTTCGTGTTGGTGGCCATTGACTACTTCACCAAGTGGGTAGAGGCCAAGTCCTACAAGGTCCTCACTTCCAGAAAAGTGGCCCAGTTCATCAAAGAAAACATAATGTGCAGATATGGGGTGCCCAACGAGATCATTTCTGATAAGGGGTCACACTTCGAAGGAGACTGCGAGAGACCGCCGTCACATTCAGAGTTACTCGCCACAAGTCGTCCCCGCACAGACCTCAAACCAATGGAGCCGTGGAAGCCGCCAATAAGACACTCGAGCGGATCATCCGAAAGATGGCCACCCGTGGTCGTGATTGGCCCGAAAGCTGCACCTAGCACTCTGGGGCTACAGAACGTCTGTCAGAACAGCCACAGGAGAAACTCCTTTTGCCCTAACTTACGGGATGGAAGCAGTGTTACCAGTGGAGTTGGAAATCCCGTCATTAAGGGTCCTCCTGGAAAACAGTGTCAATGAAGTGGAATGGTTGCGCAGCCGGCATGATGAATTAGCCCTGCTTGACGAGAGAAGGCTAAAAGCCATGGAACACACCCGAGCCTACCAGAGGCGAATGGCCAGAGCGTTTGATAAAAAGGTCAAGGCCAGAGACATCAAAGAGGGCGACTTGGTGCTGAAAGTAAAGCCCCTACCAGAGATAACCCCTGGGAAAATGGGAACCCGTCTGGATCGGCCCTTATGTGGTGCAGAAGACTGCCAGGAGGAGCAATGAAGCTTGCAGACTTGGATGGCAATCCCTTTGTCCACCCAGCCAACGGTGATAAACTTTGAAGATACTATGTCTGATAAAAAAAAAATAATAATAAAAAAAGAAGAAAAAAAAGTGCAAAAAGAGTAATGCCCAGCCAGGTTGAAGACCCCAAAAAGGGGAGCCTAGGCAAAAGACAGTGCACATAAAAAAAATATATAAAAAAAAGAAGAAAAAAGTGCAAAAAGAGTAATGCCCAGCTAGGCTGAAGACCCCAAAAAGGGCAGTCTAGGCAAAAGACAGGGCTGCACATAAAAAAAATTTTTTAGTTCACCAGAATGAACTACGAAGACCTGAGCCCCTTAGCCTTTCTTGTAAAAGGGGAACGTAGGCAGCCATATATGGTTCGGTCTAAACAATAAAAAGGACGATTAAGTTTCCATGAAATGTGTCCTAAACAATAAAAAGGACAATCAAGCTTCCATGAAGTGCGTCCTAAAAAATAGTAAAGGGTATTTCAGTTTTCATAAAACGGGTCCCAATCAATAAAGACATTTGAATTTCCATGAAATGTGTCTTGATTAATTTCTAAAATAATATTTCTTGTTCATTACAAGTTAAAAACTTCTTGATGAGTTCAAGCACGGCTTACCTCTTAACTCCGCTAACCTGCCAAAAAGATCTAAAATACAATAAAATGCCTAAATAAACTAATGTGTTTGCAAATGGCAATAAGAGGATCTTGAGAAAAGACTTGTCAGCCGTCATCGCTGAGTTTCTTCAGCCTTCTTCCCTTTTCCTCGGCCTCGTCGAGTCTTCTTCCTTTTCTTCTCAATAATGTCGGTATCCTCATCCCGACCTCTGCATCCTCACTTGGAGCCTCTACCAACCCCGTGTCAATGAGCGCTCTCTCTATACGAGCACGAGTCCGCACCTCCTCCCTCTGAGCCTCAGCCAAGGAGCGACCTTGGACAATCTCTTGTACCGAGCCTCCATATCCCTGACCAAGTCACCTGATTGGTTATGGCAACTCGCCTTAGCCTCAGCCTCCCTCAGAGTCCTACTCGAGTCACAGTCAGCTCCCAATAAAGCTCGACGTCTATCCTCCAAGATAGCCTGAGTCGCTCCCATCTCCCTCTCATACCAGTCCAAGTAGACAGTGGTCAAGACGGTACTCTTCCTGCTCTTGAAGATAGCCCTGGGTGGGAAAGCAGCATGTGTCCAAGCCCTCGAGAAGAAAGAGAAGCTGGCTGGATCTCTCATGTCCAATGACACCACCTCCATGGTCCGGATGTCCTCCCAATCACTCAATGGCTCCTGTAAAGCCCCAAACTGCCTGGATACCAAGCAGGGTATGTAGAAGGATGACCAGCAGAATCCTGGAACCCTCACAGCATAAGACTCCTGAAATATCCTCCTAGTCTGCAACCTCCAATGTGGTATCCACCAACGGATGTCCGAAGTGGATAGCCTAGCCATCATCAGCTTCCCAGCTACCCTGCTCCCGCTGCCTAGGTGCACCTCTCCGAGAAATCACCCAAGGACACTGAGTCGGCAAAGCCCCAGGCAAAGCCCCGAGCCTCTCCTGCAGCCACAAAGTCAACATAGCCGGATTTCCTGACCTCATGAAACGGTCTCCCGAGCCATCCTATCAATCCCATGAAATGTCTCTCCCAAAATGGGACAATATCCTTCCCAGCCCTCAGCCCTCTGACCATGTCCAAGAGACCACTATGACAGATCTCCACTGGCTCAGGAGCTGAACAAAATAGAGAATACGCAGAGAATGAAAGCGTCCATAGCCACCACGGTCGCAGCCCTATCTGGAGCCCCAAACCTGCCCTGATATCAGAAAGGTCAATCCTATCCGGTGCTACCATCAGCCTCTCAGCCTCTCCCAAAGGAATCTGCAGAAAAGATGCAAGCTTTACCGTCACCGCACGTCTCGATCAGCGGAATAGATATAGCCTCAATCTCGGGACCCCCAATCAAAGCTCTGAAGTCTTCGTGCGTTGGGACGATTTCGTTGTAAGAGAAACAGCAAACATGTCTCTGACATCCCAGAACTTTGCCTTGGCTCTCAACAGATCCCAATCGGGCGGGAGATCCCTCAAATGCCATAAAGACTTGATCTTGAAGGAAGAATCAAGCAGCCCCTTGTGATTTTGGAAGTTATATCTCGCCCAAGATTGAAGACCGGATAGAAAATGGTCTCGTTTCCCCCTTTGCAATCTAACGGGATTCTCCATCGCAAAATGATCAAAGATGGTGCTTTTAGGTCCAAAATATGCTCTGGGAACAATTGGGACAAGTCTAGAGTGAAAATGAAATGAAATGGCCAAGCCTTGCTTTTATTCAGAAAATAACCAGTCTACACAGAGTAAGCCGCACGGCTACATTTGCCCTCAAGGCCATGCCGCACGGCTACATTAGCCCTCTGCAGAAAAAAATTCTGCAGCAACCAAAGTTGCTGCCCAAGGGAGTTTTCACCCCACTTTTTCAACCAAAACCTGTACAAAAACATATCCAGAAGCCATTCAAGCATTTATACACCATTATAAATCATTTTGGCCCATTTTCAGCCCCAATTCCAAGCAAAAAAGTCGCCCCAAGGCTCAGATAATATGCAAATTGAAAAAGCATGAATTAGAAAAGCAATTAAAACATAAATACAATGTTTTCGCCCCATCGGCGCCCAAATAAAGCAAAAAATAAACAAAGTGTGCATAAAAATTGTAAATTGTTTGTTTTTGTTCCAAATCTACTCTAGAGACCTCCTAGGCCTCCGATTCTTCTTCATCTTCATCGCTGCTCAGCTCGTAGATGCTAGCCTCCCTCATCAGGTCCTCCTGGTCGCTCACATAATAGATGGACATTATCGTGCCCATACTCAGCCAGCTGCCGATAATGTCAGCGTTGGGTCCCCGCCTCGAGGCATAGCACTGGAAGAGTACTCCGAGGCCGATGAGGCAGACGCTGTGCCTCGACGTGCCGCCCTTGCGCCCAGGCTCCTGTGCATCCGCTGCCGCCTTCCAAGCGCAGGCGCTTCCTCAGAAGAGACCGGCACATGTCCTTCCAGCCCATTCTGCCGCTGACCAGCCTATCGTAAGTGCGAGCTGGAACCTGAGAAAAAGAAGAGAAAAATCTCAGAAAATCTCAGAAAATAGCAAAAAAGCAGAAAATCTGAAAGCTAAAAAGGGAATAAGACCTTAAGAGTACACTTACGGTGCTATCAGGCGGCAAGGTGTACTGGGGCTCCCTAGCATCGGGGACAGGTATCCTCATCCTCCTCGGCACTCCATGGACCACGTAGGAGAGATGTGCAGGAGGATCGCGGGTCAGCAGGCTCATCCTCCCCATATCCCTGAGTGACCGCCAGCCTTCACTAGCTTCTGCGGCGCCCTCAGGCGCCGCTCCACAAACACAGCTGCAGGGGTGTCCATGTCGAAGTACTCCTCCGGAGCCACGCGCTGCCCGGTACCTAGCAATCTCATCCTCTGCCAGCCTGGGCTGCAGGATCTGTGTCTGCAGGGTCAGAAGGAGTAATGGCATCTAGTGGGGAACATGACCATGCTGCCCTCGAGAAGCGGTCCCCCAAGTAAATGACATCACATGTCAGCCCGCGAGCCACCTCCTCTGCCCTCGTCACCTCTATAGCATCTCCCAGCAAAATCTCTGGATACCTGCCAGGGGGTAGAAGTCCACTCCGTCGTGCCCATCCCTGCGATGACCGGCCTCACCATTTTGTAGTCGAAGGTAATCCGGGTCTTCCCCGTGAATTTATCTCTCGCATCTCCCTCCAGCTGAACCATAGCAGGGAAGATGGTGACATCACTTGCCGGTTCCAAGGGAAGAACCCGATCACCTCGCAAAACCAACCTGCATGTTCAAAACATCAAAAGGTCATTTTCTCTCTCATAAAAGTCTCAAGACAGGAAAAGAGAAAAGAAAAAAAAGGAGACTACCTCAAGGGCAAAAGAAAAGCAGTCCATCGAAGCAGCCTTGTTCCGACTGTACATGTCCAACGAGAAGTACAACTCCGCCAATCCGGCCTCTCCCCAAGAGACCGTCCCAATCCCATCCACATCCTCCAGAGAGTCGAGGAGGCAAGTCATAGTGATCGTCCCAGAATTGGCAAAGATGGTGACTGATAGCATCAACCATATGAATGCTCTAGCGAGCCTGCTGGGCAGTCACATCATTAGCAGCAAAATTCTGCATGCTAGTCTGGACTGCCACCTCGACATTCCGTGTCTCCATCCCCAGCCCCTTCGGAATCAGCTCAAACCCGACCAAAGCCTGAAACTCCTCCGCTGTGATATGGTCTCTCCAAGTCACGGGCCTCCCGGTGAACTGTAAGCCCGTAATAGCGGTGAAATCGGCAGGAGTCACTGTCAGCCTCTCCCAGCCTAGGTGAAAGCTATGTGTGCTATCCCATCAAAACTCAGATAGGGCCTGGACCAAGCCCTTGCTCTTAGAGGTGATGTGGACACCCTACCGATAGCCTCTACAAATGCATCCAAGCCGGAGCCCTCACCAGCTGCCGGGATTTGCCCCATCCTTCTCAAAATCCGGCATCCTCTGCCAAGCTTGACCGCAATCTCCGACGGTCCTCTAGACTTGTTCTCCTGTAGACAAGCACATCAAAAGAAGCGTCAGTCCTTCATATCATTTCAAAAAGCATGCATATGTTCAAAAGTGCACATATTTTCAAAAGAAAAGCATTCACAAAAGTTTTTCTAGCATAACTTTTGCATCAAAAACGTGTCTTTCATCACTTGAAACGCGTCATTGCTTTCCTAAAGCACAAAATCACAATTTTTCGCACATAAGCATTATTTTTCAAAAAAATGGCATGCATGAATCATTTTCATCTTCCAAAATCATGTTTTCTCATTGAAAATCAGAATTTTGACCTAGTTCTAGCACAAGGCAAGAACTCCGTCTCATATTTTGAAAAAAAATTCTCATTCTTACTTCATTTTGCGAGAAAAAAGTGAGTCATTCTCATATTTTTCATCAAATAAAATTGCACATTGCATATTCTTAGCCTCATAGGTTGTTCATGCATCTCAAAATCATTCAAAAAATCATTCAAAAATCCTAAAATTCGGGTCAAGCCCTAAATCATTCAAAATTCAAGCAAAATCATCGGATTTGAGCAAAATGAGAATGCTTACCCCAACTGATCGCGGGTTCGTTGATTTGTGCTCCCTCCTCCCGGGTAAAGCTCCGATGGAGGTGCAAGGAAGTCATACTTCCTCTCCGTCCTCACGAGCTCCTTCCTCCTCCTTCTCGCGGCCGCCGAGATGTTTCTCCTTGCTTGCCTTGGTACGGGATTGCCCTCCGGATCCATTTCAAATCAAAGGGAAGCAAAAGGGTTGAAGAATTTCGAAAATTCTCTCTCTCTCTCTCTCTCTGAAGTGGGCGGCAACAAGTGCCCAATGCCCGTTCAAAACCTGATTTTAAATAATCTGGAAAAACAGGCTTCTAGCCGTACGGCTTCTCTTTTTCTCCATCTCATGCCTGCGGCTTCATCGCTCTGAGCATAAATTACAATCCTGCCCTCTGGACCTTCCACTTGGCATGCAATTTCCGTTATCTTTTAACCAAGATAACATCTTTTCACAAATATCCTTATCTCTTTAGCAATCAAGCTTTATTCCCGCCTCCGTTAATTCCGTTATAACGGGATAACACTAGGTGACAACCTCCGAATTGTCAGAACTCCAACTTGTGCTACCTCTATAGCGAAGTGACGTATGCCCAAGTCATTCCAACTTGTGCTACCTCTATCCGCGAATAGTGACGTATGCCCAAGTCATTCCAACTTGTGCTACCTCTATCCGCGAATAGTGACGCATGCCCAAGTCATTCCAACTTGTGCTACCTCTATCCGCGAATAGTGACGTATGCCCAAGTCATTCCAACTTGTGCTACCTCTATCCGCGAATAGTGAAGTATGCCCAAGTCATTCCAACTTGTGCTACCTCTATCCGCGAATAGTGACGTATGCCCAAGTCATTCCAACTTGTGCTACCTCTATCCGCGAATAGTGACGCATGCCCAAGTCATTCCAACTTGTGCTACCACTATCCGCGAATAGTGACGCATGCCCAAGTCATTCCAACTTGTGCTACCTCTATCCGCGAATAGTGACGTATGCCCAAGTCATTTCAACTTGTGCTACCTCTATCCGCGAATAGTGACGAATGCCCAAGTCATTTCAACTTGTGCTACCTCTATCCGCGAATAGTGACGTATGCCCAAGTCATTTCAACTTGTGCTACCACTATCCGCGAATAGTGACGTACGCTCAAGTTTCCCAACTTAAGTTACCTCTATCTCCGTCATAAAGAGATAGTGCCGTAAGCTCTAGCTTCCTCAGGTGACAGCCTCCGAATTGTCAAAATCTCAAGGATCCTAGACATCGTTCCTAACTATCTAGTGATGCTTGAACTACGATCAAGGCTTGATTCCTCCGGATACGCAGGTAGCCTTTTATAAAAGGTCCAGCCATTCGACCACTTTGGTCACCCTGCTCCTTTGTCACTCCTTAGTGATAAAGCGCCCCTCATAAAAGTTCAAATATTCGACCACCTGGGTCACTCCTAGCATGTCCCTGAGGATCAATTGCTTGACCTCCTAGGTCATTTTCTCTTCTATGTCCCAGAAGAGACCAGCTTTCTCTTCTTCCTCCCCCGGCTGGATCCTAATTCCGAACTACGGCTGGCTTGATTCCTCCGGATACGTAGGTAGCCTTCCAAAAGGTTCAGCCACTCGACCACCTTGGTCTCCCAATCCGTCTCGGCATTCGCCAGATCGGATCCTTTTCTATCGACAACCCCACTCGCCTTGCAAGTGACGTTGCCGAGGGGCTTCTGTAAGTACCCAAATCTGGCTCATGCCTTCCGGTTAATTTTCCCGACATTTCGGTAAATTTCCCGGTAATTCCCCAGACCTTCCCAGCGTTCCGGAAACATTCCGGAACTGTTTTTAATTAAATAAGGGCTGAAAGGAGCCTTCCTAATTAAGAAACACGTTTTTTTTAATTAGGAGGGAAGCTTCTAGAATGATGCCACCTTGCATGGTTCTAGAATGCTGAGTCATTGTGGATAAGCCCGCACGGCCTCATTTGCAAAGGGCCTGCAGCCGCACGGCTTCATTAGCCTTATCCAGACTGCCTATAAATAGAGCCCTCCTCTACCCATTTTAATCATCAACAAGAAGCATAATACTCTCATAATACGAAGAAGATCCTCCAAGGAGCTGCTGAAAGTCCAAGAAGGTGAAGAAGAAGCTCAAGAAGCCATCTCCCTCCTCCTTGAAGACCCAAGAAGAACCTCTCCTCCTAGCTCCGTCCGAAGAAGCGAAGGAAACGATTGGTAACCTCGCACGCCCTAACCTTGCATTTTAATTGATATACTTGCTCATTGCATTCATATATCTTGCTTGGGACTTGGCATTTATTCATAAAGATCATATCTTTATCACCCCCTTTCCCCTTTGCATGCATTAAGACCTCATTTGTCATAAAAATGTAGTCTTTTTCATAAAGGTGCATCCTTTGCACCTAAAATCCCTATTTTCCAATAAAAATGTCATCTTTATGCATCATTTGCATATAAAGATCAAATCTTTTTCAATAAAAATGCATCCTTTGCATTCAAAAACCTTTTCTAATGCATCATTTGCATAAAAATCAAATCTTTATGCATCATTTGCATAAAGATCATTTCTTTCAATCAAAAAGCATCATTTGCTAAAACCAAAATGTCATCTTTTCATTAAAGAGTCATTTTTTCATCATGCATTTCCCCTTTCCCCCAACCTTGGAACGGACCGGTGTAAAAGTTCTCATCTTTGCATCGTTCCTTCCATTAAAGGTTCATGATTTCTTTAGGAAAAGGATAACCTTGAACCCTATATCTCCGATTATCGCTTAAGAATGAGTATGAAGCCTCTATACGAGCTCGACCGTCTTAAAGCGTAGGATTGATGGGCTAAGGACCCTCCTTTTCTAAAGAACCTCATCTTTGACCCAAAAGAGAGTCATTCTCTCGATCACGCAAGTCCCGAGGGTCCCGAGGTTAAAATGCGATGATCACAAGTCATAAGATGAGGACGGGATCATAATCCCAAATACATAAATTCCAAGGAATCCCGAGCGACAACCAACAAATGGTTTGTACGTCCGGAAGACAAACTTGGGACATTCCCCCCTTATTTTCAAACACATGCACACAAAGAAAGCACGCAAGCAAACACGATTAATGAAATCTAGGGAGACTTGCTCCGGCAAGGCACTTTGGGTGAACGCCAAACGTTCTTCCCAAGGGGTAACTTAACCTCCGAACCCATAAAACCTTTTTTTCAAAGTTTTGAGGTAATCAAAATGGCGTGGCGACTCCGTTTTTCAAATAACTCGGATGTCTTCAAACTCGCGTGAATTCCAATAAACAAAATTTTGGGCACACATTCACAGCTGCTCCACAAACACAGCGTAGGGGGTACCCATGTCAAAATACTCCTCCGCAGCTATACCTCCCTGGTACCTCTCAATCTCATCCGCTCGGTCCCTCGGGCTGCAAAGATCCGTGGCCGGGAGGATCGTGTGGAGTAATGGCGTCCAATGGAGGGACATGACCATGCTTTGCCTCGAGAAACGGTCCCCGTATATATGATGTCGCAAGTCAGCCCAGTGAGCCACCTCCTCTGCCTCGTCACCTCAATAGCATCTCCCAGCAAAATCTCCGGATACCTGCCCCAGGGGTAGAAGTCCACTCCATCCGGTCCATCCTTATTGAGCACAGGCTTCACCATCTTGTAGTCGAAAGTGATCCGGGTCTTCCCCGTGAACCTATCCCTCACATCTCCCCTCCAGCGAACCATCGCAGGGAAAATGGTGATATCACTCTGCTGGTTCCAAGGAAAGAACCCGATCACCTCGCAGAACCAGGCCTGCATGTCCAAAACATCAAAAGGTCATTCTCTCTCTCATAAAAGTCTCAAGACAGAAAAGAGAAAAGAGAAGAGAAAGAGAGGCTACCTCAAGGGCAAATGAGAAGCAGTCCATAGAAGCAGCTTTGTTTCGACTGTACATGTCCAACGAGAAGTAGAGCTCCGCCAATCCGGCCTCTCCCCAAGAGACCGTCCCTATCCCATCCACATCCTCCAGAGAGTCGAGGAGGCAAGTCATGGCCAGCGTCCCAGAATTAGCAAAGATAGTGACTGATAGCATCAACCATATGAATGCTCTAGCCGGCTGGACAGGTCACATCATTAGCAGCAAAGTTACGCATGCAGTCTGGATCGCCACCTCGACATTCCTCGTCTCCATACCCAATCCCTTGGGAATCAGCTCAAATCCAACTAAAGCTCGGAAATCCTCCGCTGTAATGTGGTCTCTCCAAGTCACGTGCCTCCCGGTGAACCTGCAGCCGCAATTGCCGTAAAATCGGCAGAGTCACGCAAGCTCTCCCCACTCGGTGTGGAAACTATGAGTAGAGTCCCACCAAAACTCAGAAAGAGCCTGAACCAGGCCCTTGCTCTTTGAGGTGATGTGAATTCCCGTGCCGATGGCCTCCACAAACGCGTCCAGACCGGTAGCCCTCACCAAATTCTTGGGGTTCACCCCATTCTTCTCAAAATCCGGCATCCTCTGCCAAAGATTCACTGCTATCTCAGATGGTCCCCTAGACTTGTTCTCCTGTAGACAAGCACATCAACAAAGAAGTGTCAGTCCTTCATCTCATTTCAAAAGCATGCAAAAGCGCACATATTTTTTCAAAAGAAAAGCATTCATACAAGTCTTTTTAGCATCTTTTGCATCAAAAACGTGACTTTCATCACTTGAAACGCGTCATGTCAAGTCTCATTGCTTTCCTAAGGCACAAAATCATAATTTTCACAATTCTTTGCACATAAGCATTATTTTTCAAATAAAATGGCATGCATGAATCATTTTCATCTTCCAAAATCATGTTTTCTCATTGAAAATCAGAATTTTGACCTAGTTCTAGCACAAGGCAAGAACTCCGTCTCATATTTAGACAATTCTCATTCTTACTTCATTTGCGAGAAAAAAGTGAGTCATTCTCATAATTTTCATCAAATAAATTGCACATGCATATTCTTAGCCTCATAGGTTGTTCATGCATCTCAAAATCATTCAAAAATCCTAAGAAAATCCTAGAAAATTCCTAAGTTCGGGTTAAGCCCTAAATTATTCAAAAATCAAGCAAAATCGACGGATTTGAGCAAAATGAGAATGCTTACCCCAACCGATCGAGGGTTCGTTGATTTATGCTCCCTTCTCCCCGGATAGAGCTCCGATGGAGGCGTAAGGAAGTCATACTTCCTCTCCGTCCGAACGAGCTCCTTCCTCCTCCTTCTCGCAGCCGCGGAGATGTTCCTTCTAGCTTGCCTCGGCATTGGGTTCCCCTCCGGATCCATTCCAAATCAGTAGAGCCAAAGGGAATTGAAGGAATTTCAAAATTTCTCTCCCTTCTCCTCTCTCTTCCTCAGCAGTTCTTGGGCGGCAATGTAATGCCCAATGCCCGTTCAAATCTGATTTTAAATAATCTGGAAAAAACAGGTCTCTAGCCGTACGGCTCCTTTTTCTCCATCTCATGCCGGGCGGCTTCATTCGCTCTGAGCAGAAATTACAATCCTGCCCCTGGACCTTCCACTTGGGCATGCAATTTCCGTTATCTTTTAACCAAGATAACATCTTTTTCAGAAAATATCCCTTATCTCTTTAGCAATTAAGCCTTCTTCTCAGTCGCCTCCGTTAATTCCGTTATAACGGGATAACACTAGGTGACAACCTCCGAATTGTCAAGTTTTTCTCAACTTAAGCTACCTCTATCCCGAATAGTGACGTACGCTCAAGTTTCTCTCAACTTAAGCTACCTCTATCCCGAATAGTGACGTACGCTCAAGTTTCTCTCAACTTAAGCTACCTCTATCCCGAATAGTGACGTACGCTCAAGTTTCTCTCAACTTAAGCTACCTCTATCCCGAATAGTGACGTACGCTCAAGTTTCTCTCAACTTAAGCTACCTCTATCCCGAATAGTGACGTACGCTCAAGTTTCTATCAACTTAAGCTACCTCTGTCATGAATAGTGACGTATGCTTAAGTCATTCAAACTTTGGCAACCCATATCTCTGATTCGAAAGAGATTGAGACGTATGCTCAAGTCATTGGCAACCCATATCTCTGATTCGAAAGAGATTGAGACGTATGCTCAAGTCATTGGCAACCCATATCTCTGATTCGAAAGAGATTGAGACGTATGCTTAAATCATTCTAGCTTTGGCAACCCATATCTCTGATTCGAAAGAGATTGAGACGTATGCTCAAGTCATTGGCAACCCATATCTCTGATTCGAAAGAGATTGAGACGTATGCTTAAATCATTCTAGCTTTGGCAACCCATATCTCTGATTCGAAAGAGATTGAGACGTATGCTCAAGTTCACCAAACTCTAGCTACCTCTATCCACTCGACAGTGACGTAAGCTCTAGTTTCAATCAGGTGACATCCTACGGAATTGTCAATCGTGTGACAGCCTCCATTAATTGTCAAAATCTCAAGAATCCTAGACATCGTTCCTAACTATCTAGTGATGCTTGAACTACGATCAAGGATTGATTCCTCCGGGATACGTAGGTAGCCTTTTATAAAAGGTCCAGCCATTTGACCACTTTGGTCACCCTGTTTCTTTGTCACTCCTCCGTGATAAAGCAGCCCCTCATAGAGGTTCTATATCCGACCACCTTGGTCACTCCTAGCATATCCCCAAGAGGATCAATTGCTTGACCTCCTAGGTCATTTTCTCTTCTATTTCCCCAAAGAAGAGACCCGCTTTCTCTTCTTCCTCCCACCGGATCCTAATCCCGAACTACGGCTCGGCTTGATTCCTCCGGATACGTAGGTAGCCTTCCAGAGGTTCAGCCACTCGACCACCTTGGTCACCCAATCCGTCTCGGCATTCGCCAGATCGGATCCTTTTCTATCGACAACCCCACTCGCCTTGCAAGTGACGTTGCCGAGGGGCTTCTGTAAGTACCCAAATCTGGCTCATGCCTTCCGGTTAAATTTCCCGGCAATTTCGGTAAGTTTCCCGGTAATTCCCCGGACCTTCCTAGTGTTCCGGAAATGTTCTGGAACAGTCCCAAATTAAATTAAGGGCTGAAGGGAGCCTTCCTAATTAAGAAACACGTTTTTCTTAATTAGGAAGAGGGTTCTAGAATTTGCCACCTTGCATGGTTCTAGAAATGCTGAGTCACAATGGATAATGCCGCACGGCTGCATTAGCTCTGTCCCTAGCCGCACGGCTTCATTAGCCTTATCCAGACTGCCTATAAATAGAGCCCTCCTCTACCCATTTCAACACACACAATCCATAGCAAGTCACCTACAAACACTCCAAATACGTGAAGAATACTGCTGGAAGCTCAAGAAGGTGAAGAAGAAGGCCAAGAAGCTCCCTCCCTCCTCCTTGAAGATCCAAGACCAACCTCTCCTCCTAGCTCCGACCAAAGAAGAAGGAAGCTATTGGTAACCTCGCACGCCCTACCTTTGCATCCTAATTGCTTTATAAATTGCTCATTGCATTATCTTTATATTGCTTGGGACTTGGTAGATTAAAGATCCTATCTTTATATTCCCCCTTCCCCTTTGGCATGCATTAGACATCATTTGTCATAAAAATGTAGTCTTTTCCCATAAAGGTGCATCCTTTGCACCTAAAACCCCCATTTTCAAATAAAAATGTCATCTTCATGCATCCTTTGCATATAAAAATCAAACCTTTTTCAATCAAAATGCATCATTTGCATCCAAAATCCCTTGTTCAAGCATCATTTGCTTTAAAGACCATGTCTTTACCATAAACTAGCATCATATGCTTTTCAAAATGCAATCTTTATGCATCATTTGCATAATGAATGCCATTTTCTTCAACAAAAATGCATCATTTGCATAAAAATCAAATTTTTATGCATCATTTGCAATAAAGATTATTTCTTTAAACTAAGTGCATCATTTGCAACCCAAAAATGTCATCTTTTCATTAAAGATTCATTTTTACATACATTTCCCCCATTCCCCCATTAACAACCTAGGAATGGACCGGTGTAAAAGATCCTATCTTTACATCGTTCCTTCCATTAAAGGTTCCATATCTCTTTAGAAAGGGACACTTTGAACCCTATATCTCCGATTATCGCTTAAGAAAGAGTATGAAGCATCTATACGAGCTCGACCGTCTTAAAGCGTAGGATTGATGGGCTAAGGACCCTCCTTTTCTAAAGAACCTCATCTTTGACCAAAAGAGAGTCATTCTCTCGATCACGCAAGTCCCGAGGGTCCCGAGGTTAAAATGCGATGATCACAAGTCATAAGATGAGGACGGGATCATAATCCCAAATACATAAAATTCCAAGGAATCCCGAGCGACAACCAACAAATGGTTTGTACGTCCGGAAGACAACTTGGGACATTCCCCCTCCTTATTTTCAAACACATGCACACAAGAAAGCACGCAAGCAAGCACGATTACTGAAATCTTGGGAGACTTGCTCCGGCAAGGCACTTTGGGTGAACGCCAAACGTTCTTCCCAAGGGGTAACTTAACCTCCGAACCCAAGTAAAAACCTTTTTTTCAAAGTTTTGAGGTAATCAAAATGGCGTGGCGACTCCGTTTTTCAAATTAAACCGGATGTCTTCAAACTCGCGTGAATCCAACAAAATTTGGGCACCACATCCACAAGTACGGACTATAACGAACTCGGCTCGGTGCCATTATAGTCCCGTAACACTGCCCAATTCAAGCACCATCTGGACTTGAATTAAAAGCACAGTACTTAATACTTGCTTACAATCTGCGATGATTCCAAAGTAGGGAACCATACGCTCATAACATATCACAATGATACAAGTGATAACAAGTATCAAACAGTAGCACTAAGGCTAAACAATCCTTGAATCAACCAATTAGAATTCCAAAGTAGGGAACCCTAATCAAACACATCATAAGATGGTAACAATCATCAAAAGTGCAACATATAATGCCTACACTTTTATAATACATTCAAGGATATAACACCACCATAACCATGTATATGAATACACGTAAGACGAAATATGTAACCATTCAGCCTTTCATGCTCAATATACAATATTAAGTAACCTCCATACAAGCCCAAGCTCCATTTACCAATTTGGATTCACTATTATGAAGTTACAATTAAAGGTGGTGAAGCAATTTACAACCAATTTTTAATGTACTTCTACTATTCCATTTTGACCAACTAAGATATCATTATGAAGCTAAAAGTCTCTACTTTAATCTAAGTTAAAGAGTGTCAAGTTGGTTCTTATTTGAATAGGTTTATAAGTCATTAAAGTTGAGCAGAATTTTCAGTGCAGGGCACGACTCGTGCCTCATGGCACGACTCGTGCCTTTTCCCTCAATCTACTCAGAACGACTTGGGCTACCTTCCACGACTCGTGGTCACGAATGGCCAAAAGGGCACGACTCGTGCCTCGAGGCATGACTCGTGCCACGACAGAATTCAGACACCAGCATTTGAAACATCAGCAGTAACCCAAAAACCAACCAAAGTTCCAATCCTCTGTTTTTAACAAACCCAAACCACTCTCACTTCAGTCCTAAACTTCAACAAACAATACCAAACGATTTCATACTCCTTCCACACAAACCAACATTCACAAACATTATTTTCATACCCACAATTCATACCAAATGATCATGCAACCCAATCCAACAACTCATTATCACCCACAACCCCATTAACCATAAGTTTTTCAACTCAAATTCTTCATTTCAAACAAAAATCAGTTTTCCTCTTTACAAAATCCTTTTTTAAAATCCAATACCATGATTCAACTACACAAAAATCATTTTCTTGCAACAATCATCAACAACATAAAATGATCAATTAAGTGAAAGAAATCATAATAACTTACCTAATTGATGAAAAATGAAATATTTAATTGAGTAGCTTGAACTGATCCCCTCTCCGCCAGGAACCCGAATCCACAATTTGTTTTGAAAACAAAGAAGTATTGAAGTGGCTAGAATTATTTGAAAAGGGAGGTTAGGGTTTGATACTTCTTCTCCATGGAAATGGCTTGTAAGAAGGAGAAAGAACAATCCTGATCTTTAGTTGTCAATTAATTTTCCATGGAATAATAATAATAATAATTCCTCTAAAGCCCTTTGAATCCTAGGAAATAAAACTAACTACTTACTATCTTCTTTTTACCCCAAAGCACCTTAACCAAATATAATTAATTTATTAAAGTCTCACTTATAAAAAAAATTCCTTTTACACTTATAATTTATTCCTTTTAGCCCCTTTATAAATAGATTAAATTCAGTTTCATCCTAACTTCATATAAGTTAGCTAAAACATAACTGAACACATAATTTAACATATAGCATAAAAGACATAAAATGAAATACCACCACCCGAACCCCACGTGCTCGACAAGTGATTAGATAGTGCCTACTATCGGGTCGTGACAGTAATAGTCCGGAATGAAGGAACCACTCAGAAGCCTATCTACTATGTGAGCAAGGCATTATGAGATGTGGAGAGCAGATAATTCAATGCAGATAATATAGCTTACGTCCTAGTTATAGCGGCAAGAAAGCTACGAGCATACTTTTCTGCACATCCTATAACTGTGTATACCAATGCGCCCCTAAAGAAAATCTTGCTTAAGTTGGATTGCTCAGGACGTCTCCTTAATTGGTATATCGAGCTCACCGAATTTGATGTCAGATTCCAACCTAGGAAAACACTTCTAGCACAGCCTCTGATCAATTTTATGGTTGAAACCACCTTCATAGGTGAACACGACCCCACCTCCCGTAAGCGAAAAAAACCTGCGGGGGAAGAACAGACCATCGAGCTCCGATCTAACTGCTGGGTCATATACACAGATGGTTCAGCCATCAAGGAAAGAAGCAGAGCTGAAATTATACTAGCAAGTTCCGATGGGGAACATAACATCTAATACATAATCAGATTTAAGTTCCCTGCTTCAAACAATCAATCTGAGTACGAGGCTCTAATATTTGGCATAGTATTGGCATCCTTCTTAGAGCAACTAAAGTCGCCGACTTCTATGACTCCCAACTCGTAGTCAGGCAGATAAAAGGGGAGTATAACACTCAACATCCCATACTTACAAAGTATAAGGAGCTCGTCCTATACATGACAAAAAAGCTGGATTTTTTTGAAATAATTCAGATAGGAAGGGAGGATAATCAACTGGCAGACGTTATATCTAAACTGTATTGATGTGGCAGATCCCAACTCTAACCCATTCATAGTCTTTGCCGAAGAACCTTCATACGAAATACTACGAGTAATGTTCCTAAATGGGGAGGAGAAGTGTTGGATAGATGACTACATGGAATTCATTGAAAAGAATCAACTCCCAGAGGATGAAGCACGTGCTAGACTTATCAAGAAGAAATCAGTAAGGTTCAAAGTGATGAACGGAATTCTCTACATAAGATCATTTATAAAGCCCCTACTGAGGTGCGTCTATACCAAGGAAACAGAAAACCTCTTGGAAGAAGTACATGAAGGCATTTGTGGTGGTCACCCGGGGGCCAGAACCTTAGCTGACAAAATCATCATGCTAGGTTATTACTGGCCAAACCTGAGAGATGACGCGCAAGCCTACGTCAGAAAGTGTGACAAATGCCAGAGATACGCTGACATTCCTAGACTTTCAGTAGTAGAGCAGAATCTTATAATACCTACGTGGCTATTTGACATGTGGGGAATCGATATCATCAGACCTCCCCCCCACCGAGGTAATTGCAAGTATGTGATCGTGGCAATCGACTACTTCTCCAAGTGGATAGAGGCAAAGGCCTTAGCCAAAATAACAGAGCAGAAAGCAATTAAATTCGTTAACAACTTCATTTGGTGCCGCTTTGGGGTTCCACACACTATTATCTCAGATAATGGTCTCCAATTCTCCAAGGCATTTATAGCAGAGCTGAACAGACTAGGAGTCAGATACATCAAGTCATCTGTGAGCAGACCTCAATGCAACGGACAAGCGGAAGCAGCCAACAAGTTGGTGCTTACATCCCTAACCAAGAACATTGAGGGGAGTGATGGTAGATGGTTGGACGAACTTTCTTTAGCCTTGTGGACAGTTTGCACAACCACCTGGGGGACAACCAGGGAAACCCCATTCGCACTAACCTTCGGTTCTGAGGCAATGACACCAGCTGAGATGACTATCCCTACGATAAGAAATTCAAACTATAATGAGCAAGTCAACAAGGTCAACATGCTTATAGACCTAGACCTAGTATATGAAAGAATACTAGCTGCTCAGATGAGGATGGTGAACTACAAGCAAAGAATCAAAGCCTATCATGACAAAGGGTCAACAAGAGAGTATTCCAAGTCGGAGATTGGGTACTTAGAAAAATTGAAGCTACTGGCAGAAAGGCAGAACAAAACAAGCTCTCCCCAAACTGGGAAGACCCCTACATCATCACTTAAGTTATCAGAGAAGGGACCTACAGAATGAAGAACCCAGATGGACAAGAGTTGAAACATTCGTGGCATTCTAATCATCTACGGAAGTATTATCACTAGTTGAAAGTCTTTTTTATGTAATAGATTAGTAATTGTTAGTCTTTTCCTTTATTTTCAAGTAAAATAGAATTGCAGTTTGATGTAATCAGTTTCACTTAATAAAGATTCAGTTTTCATCAAGACTAATGACTAGTAAGACAAATGACGAGGAGCTCCCCCTCGGCATCAAAGGGATAAACTCCAACCAATTTACCCAAGACCTATGTCGAACGACCATCCTCGACATATAGAGGTAAAACATTCAAAAACTGCCTAACACCTATGACCGAACGAACGATCCTACTCTGCATAGAGAGGCAAAACATTCAAAAATTGTATAAAACCTATTTCGAATGACCTTCCTCGGCACAGAGAGATAAAACCAAAAATTATCTAAGACCTATGTCCGAACGATCTTCCTCGACATAGAGAGGTAAAAACATCAAAAAATTGTCCAAGAATTATGACCGAACGACCCTCCTTGGCAAAAAGAGACTTACTAAAAAAATTAGCTAAGACCTATGGTCGAGCAACCTTCCTCGTCATAGATAGATGAAACAAAAAATAACCTAAGTGTTAAGCCGAGCAACCTTCCTCGGCTTAATGAATAAACTTGCAAATTATCCAAGTATATAGACCGAACGAGCTTCCTCAGTTTAAAACTAAATATCAAATGGCGAGGTGATCCTCCTCGGCTTCTCAATAGAGTTGGGACTTAAAGCAAAATGTTCAACATTTAAGTCATTCAACATACATTCAAGCAACACAGTTCATATCAAAGCAATAAAGTGAAGACAACAAGAAATTGAAAAGAAAATTCATTCATATCGATAAAGAAGTTGAAGTAAATTGGGGAATTGTTCAAAAAAAAAACTACAATAATGTTACAACGAAAACAAAATAAAAAGACCCTAAGACTGATCACCCCCCTAAAAAGGTAATCTTGATCAGCAGCTGAGGGGGGAATGACGACTTGGTCAGATTGGGCTTCTTCAGCTTGAACTCCCTCGATTGGCTCCACCTCGACTTCGGCCTCCTCGTCTTCTGAACTCAGGCCCTCGTCCTCGATCTTCTCAATTAAAGTATGGATATTTTGTGGATCGAGAGGAGGAACCCATGCAGGACGTCCAACATGAGCATCAATGGAGGCTATGACCTTCAGGGCATTGCCCGAGAAGGGAACAAGATGATGCAGAGACCGGGCAACCTCATCATACGAGTCCTGGAAGATGAGCCGAGCTAGCCCTTCCAGGTTGAGACTGAGAGAAGGATCAGCCATAGCCCTTCTGGCTAAGTGCAAGTAGCCATCAGAATACATGGTCGCTTTCTTCTCGGCCACTTGTTGTTTAAAGGCCGAGCTGGCCTTATAATGAGTAATGGCCTTAGTCTCCTTGGAGGGAATACTGGCCTCCAACTCTTTAAGCTGAGTTGTGGCCACCTCGGCCGCTTTCTGGGTTGCAGCCCTTTGATTCTCCAGCTTAACTTCCCTGAGTCGGGCAGCTTCCTCGACCTTGGCCAATGCCTCCCTGGCCGTCTTTTCATCCTCCTCGGCCTTAGCCTTAGCTGCCTTAAAAGCATCATCATCAGCCCTGAGGTTCTTCAAAAGCTCTACGGCCTTCTTTAGGTCGACCTTATCCTTTTCAGCTTGTCTCTCAATCTTTTTCTTATGGACCTCGGCCACCTTAAACTTTATTGCCTCATAGTTGGTGACCGTGGAAAGCTGTACATAAGAAAAGAAGAATGGTCAGGAAAAATCACAAGTATATGAAAAACTGAGGAAAGAAAAAGAGAAAAACTGAGGAAGCCTACCTCGCTCAGCAAAAGACCTTTTCTATTGACCAGATGCTCTATTGTCGGCTTGGACTCAATCAGCTGGTCCAGGAGGTCATCATCTAAAGACCGATGGAGGACAGCTCGGCCTACCCTCAGTTAGGGACCCTTACGAGCAGCCAGGTCCATGCCTTTTAGTACAGGGACTTGTCAAACATCACTTACAAACTGCTCGGCCGCAGCATAAGTCTTTATATGCCGAGTAGTAAGTATAGAAGGAGAAGACTCAACGCATGGCCTTTTTGAGGTACCCCCACCTCGGCCTCAATACTTGGCCGCTTTGGGGCCGGAGTCCTACCCCCAGTATTTGTTCCCTCGCCTTTAATTAGGTCAGTTTGCTAGAGAGCCTCCTCGGATTGGGGATAATATTTTCATGTGAGCTTTGTCCCTCCCCGGCGTGGGCCTCCTGCCCGTCTTCTACTTCCTCAGTGGAGGCTTCAGTGCCCCCACCAGCTTGAGGGGCAAAGCCCCAGCTTCTTTTTAGGCCAATATGGCCTGCCTCTTAACGGTATCAGAGTGCCTCTTGTTCTTTGCCGAGGAGCGTGAAGTCCTGCTCCTTAACTTCATGAGGGCTTGAGGGTCAAGTACCTCTTCAGGCATCTTCTTCTCTTCCTCGGCAGTCAAATCTATAAAAGATGAGGCCGGGATGCACCCTCCAATCTAGGTATCTATTTCCCCTAACCACTGAGGCCATGGGCACTAGCCCGTCTAAGGGATCAGGCATGATGCTGGCCTGGACATAATACCTATGGTCGGTCTTCAAACTTGACCAACACGTAGTTCCCACCTCGGCTAATTGTCTTAAGCGCTCAATCAGCTGACCACTCCACTCAGGCTTCCACTCCTGCTCGGGCATGCCTGGAAGCTGAGAAGGCACTGGAAACTCCCATCCTTGTCGAATTTCAACCCTTATAACATGTTTGTTCCACCCTAAGACCTTGCTAGATATGGGATATAAGAGTTTAGGTTGGTTTGGGTCACTCCTTATCACTACCACCCTTGTATCCTCTTTATAACTTACGGTGAAGAAGTGGTGGAACGCAGACTAACAAGGCTCAAAGCCTAAGCTACGATAAAGTACTACGAAGCCGGTGAGGAACCTCATGGCATTGGATCCTAGCATAGCCGAAATGGCTTGCATGTCCTCTAGAAAATTGCAAATGAAAGGATCAAGGGGAAGACGAATGCCAAGTTGAAATTGTTTGTAGAAAAAGTGGATATGGTTGAGACTATAAATAAAGTCCCCTATTGCCTTCTCGTCCTTTACAGGATCACCGAGAAAGTAGCTAAGGCGATATTCCTCTCTCGGCACACCATATTTGGAGTGTAACTCCTCTATCATAGGCTCCCCGGCTATAATGGGTTCGGGCCTAGGAGATTGGTTCCTCGTCAAAATTTCTCCTATCTCACCCACACTTAGCATCATCCATGGCCTGTCAATCCTTTGATAGATCATAAGGTTTTGGGTATGGTAGCAGTAAAGGGCATTGGGGTTACTTATCCATGTTCTTGCATGTCTTTGAACGAGGGAGGCACAAGAAATTGTTCAAGAAACTCAAGGAAAAACTTCAAGCAAGTACAACAATGGCGGCTCAAGAACACGCCAAGAACAACAACACCAAAACCCAGAAATTCGATGTAAAATGCAGAAATTAGAAAGGGAAGAAGAGATTATATTTGAATCAGAGGTTGTTATAGAGAAACATGAAGAAACCCAACACGGATTCAAGCAAATCAGAAACACGAAATAAAGAACTCAAGAACGAAACTGCAGTTTTTCAAAGCTTATAATTCTCTTTCAATTGCAAATGGTGATAAAAGAGTAAAATTGAGGTGGGTTTTGGCTCTTATACCCAGATCTAAACGGGCATGGGTAAAAAAATGGGTTAAAAGGCGCCGTCTCTTCCTTTCAATTAATGATCTAGATGGTTCCCAAGGCAATTGTCCAGACCTCGTAAATCACGCCCATCATTTTCGAAATAACCGGTGGATAATGAAATGCCTCGTGATTTGTGAAACTCGTTCGTATTCGTTTAAGCCGAGGTAGAGCACTACTTCCTCCTCGTCATAGCCGAGCTAGGAAGTCGGGGGCCACTGAACGGTATAAACAGAGGTACGAACGTTGATCATGGTCGGGTAAGGCCCAATGGATTGGGCCCAAAATATAATCCTTACAAGTCTCAATTACGACAAAGGGAATGGGCCTTCCCTACCATTGCTCGTCATGCTTCCTCGGACTTCCCACTATGTCGACCTAGACATAGAAGATCGAATAATGACTAAGGAGCAGAAATTATATATGCCGACGAGGCATACCCTCACGTGCCGAGCAGGGAATAAAGCAAGGCCGACCTTAGACTCATTAAAAGATGAGAAGCTCCCTCCTCGGTCATCTACAAACTAAGGAAATGGGCTTCCCTATCCTCACCAATCTCTTCCTCGGTCTCAACTCAGGCCGACCAAGCATTGTAGGCCGAGGATCATGTCTCCCAAGCGCACGTGCAGAATGCAGTTATCTAATCCTACTCAAATAAGGATTGTGGATATTTATAATCCCGATAGGATTATAACCTCATCACACAAAAATTCCTATTCAACATGAATTCTACAATCCTATGCCTATATAAACAAACCATAATTCACATTATTTGGGTAATACATCTTTTTGACTCTAAACTCTTGTCAATTAATTTCTCTCTCTAAACACAAATATTTACTCTCACGCCGAAGGGCCTTAGCATGTAAAGCTCCGGACTAGTTTACGTGTTTTCTTTTCTTTTTAAGGCTATTCAATCATCTAGGATACAACCTGCCGCTAGATTTGGGCTGATTCGAACGTTTTTGGCATCATCAGTCATCTGCCTTGCTTATATCAAAATTTTCTAAAATTTACTCTTTTATATTAGGAATAAATTTGAATTTTTTTGTTCATTGATTACATTATGAGATAGATAGTTGACATGGAACAACGAGAGCAGATAGAATCTACTCTAATACTAGTAAAAGCTACTATCAAAGATTCATTCCAAGGTTTTTTTTGTCAATTATAACCTACTAGGTGTCGATGCTTGATTGCGCTTTCATAATCTTAGGATCTATGAACCACCCTCCTAGATTCAATGACAGATAGATTTGAGTTTAATCTCAGACACCAAATTAGTAATCGAGGAAATGTTTAACATGAATTAAAACACTTGTCACCATATTACTCCTCCCACCACTCAAACACAAAATCTCTCTTGCCATCCTTACCGCCTGACGTACCCGTGGGATGGATTCATCCTATTCGTCACATACAATAACGGTTACACATATTAGGAATATTATATTATAAAGTATATATTGTGTTATGTATTGCGTTTATCTTGTTACCAAATTTAGAGATTATGTATATCAATTAGAGATTCAAATCTTGTAAACCTAGGAAGATTAGTCTTAAACATTCTCATTGTAACCCTATAAATATATACCTCTTTTTATTAAATCAATTGAGTCTTTCATATCAACCCTTCTTCTCTCATGTATATGATTGCCTTCGTCTAAGCCTTCCACACTCCAATATGGTATCAGAACGATATGATCCATAATTGGATTTCTCCGCCAAAACCCGCAGCAAACCCTAGCCGCCCCACCCTAAAACACTACCTCACTTTCGCCCCGCCCCAACTCCACCACACACGCTTTCGCCTCTCCCACCATCTTCAACATCTACCGTCAGCATCGGAAAAACCCTAATAGCCGAAACCCTATCCATAATGGGACTTCTCCGTCAAATCCTAGCAGCAAAACCCTAAAACCGCCCCACCCTAACTCCACCACATAAGCTTCCGCGACTCCCACCATCACCACTCACTTCCAAAACACAACATTCGACAAAATCGGCCATACATTGGCTTTGTGAACCCACAACCCCACCATCCCCGACATAGTCATACACGCCACGACACTCCCAAAACCCGGTGACATCCAACACGACAACCATATCACCACCTCGGCTGCGAGGAACCAACTACAAAAACCCTCGTTCATCCAACTCAAAACTCAATCTTCAATGGTGCCTACAACCCCTTCTTTGGCGTACATACCACCTAGTCTAGACACCAATCTAGACACCACCCTCAAACCCTTATCAAAACGGCACAACCCTACTCCACCCAAAACATCACCATCCTCGGCATAACCACTTTGGCACAACCACTAGCCGAAACCCTAATATTTTTATTTTCTTAAAAAAAGGTCCTATTTTCTTGGCAAAACCCTACTGCCACCATAAACTCAAACCCCACATTCTTTTTTTACTTTTACTTTCTTTGAAAAAAAAAACATTGTCAAAACCATAGTTGCTGCACCACCCTATCTTATCTATTCTCAACCAATGTCCCACCTTATCTCTCATGTGTTACTTTATTTTTCTCCGCCCAAAGCACCACCCCCCTTAGCTTGTTATGGCTACTACTCGGTGCTCACCACCCTCATCACAACCCAATTGCCGAGACCCACAACCTTTTCCCCCACCACATCAACGCCAAATCACTCCTTACAACCCCTGACATAACTTGACCTACCATCTCTATCACATCCGTCTCAACTCCACTCACCAATAAATCTACAAACCTGCTGATGCAATCCCCGGTGTCATCACACCGACCCTTATACCAACCAACTCAGTCAGCCAACCAGCTAATGTCACCTCTGATGCGATAACACCATCAACCACATCACATCAGAAATCTCATACACGTCTGGGAGCATATCCATCTCCACCGGCTCCATCAAACCCGGTTCATCTCATCACTTTTCAAAATTGGACTTATCCAATAATCGTTCATATTGAGGGGGCATATTAGGAATATTATATTATCAGTTATATATTGTGTTTATCTTGTTACCAAAATTAGAGAATGTGTATATCATTAGAGATTCAAATCTTGTAAACCTAGGAATATTAGTCTATAACATTCTCATTGTAACCATATAAATATGTAACTCATATTGTTAAATCAATTGAGTCTTTCATATCAACCCTTCTTGTCCAATATATATGATTGATTTCGTCTAACCCTTATTCACTCAGTAACATACTTACATAGGAAAAAAAATGTGGTTTAGAGATATTATCGTTGGAGGATAATTAACAAAAACAGTGAACTACATTAATACATTCTCAAAAATCAAAAATACAGTCTCATTTGCCTTTTATGGTCAACACACACTTGACTCTGATGAAGGCCAAAATTGGTTTTTGTCAGTGGGTTTTATTTTGGCCCGTGGCCCGTTTAACCCTAAGCCCATGATTCGTGATAAGGCCCGTGGTCCGGCCCGTGAGATACACGGTACAGGCCCGATTTGAATTTGGGGGTGACGGGCGGGCTAAGCCCGCGGGCTTCCAAAGCCCGTTTGCCCCAATCCGTTTGGCCCCCTTTTTTTTTTTTTGAAATGACCTTAATAATGTCCCCATATTATATATATCCGTTAATTATATTTTTTAATAGGTATAATTATAAATTTTTATATACTTAAGTAAATAAAAATTTATATAAAGGATAATTTATAATTATAAACTTTTATGTACTTAAGTTACTAAATGTTTATAATTATACATCTTAAAAAATATAATTAACATTATTGAGACTAAGTTTTTTTTTTTTAAATAAAATTCTTTGTTTAATTCTAAAGAATTTTGTATTTTAAAAAAAATTAAAGCATTTTCAGATTTAAAAAAAAAAGGATAAAATCCGTTTGGCCCGTGGATCCTTGGATCCGGGCCAAACGGGCGGGCCTCACCATGGATTTCAGAACGGGCCGGGCCGGGCTTTAGCCCGTTAACTCTCACGGACGGGCCGGGCTAAGCTCGTTTATCCGTTTGCCCTAACACGGCCGGGCCGGGCCGGGTAGCCCGTTTGGCCTTCATCAATCTAGATGGTTCCCAAGGCAATTGTCCAGACCTCGTAAATCGCGCCCATCACTTTCAAAATAATCGGTGGATAATGAAATGCCTCGTGATTTGTGAAAAATCATTCGTATTCGTTTAAGCCGAGGTAGAGCACCACTTCCTCCTCGTCATAGCCGAGCTAGGAATTCGGGGGCCACTGAACGGTATAAACAGAGGTACGAACGTTGATCATGGTCGGGTAAGGCCCAATGGATTGGGCCCAAAATATAATCCTCACAAGTCTCAATTACGACAAAGGGAATGGGCCTTCCCTACCATTGATCGTCATGCTTCCTCGTCATTCCCACTATGTCGACCTAGACATAGAAGATCGAATAATGACTAAGGAGCAGCAATTATATATGCCGACGAGGCATACCCTCATGTGCCGAGCAGGGAATAAAGCAAGTCCGACCTTGGACTCATTAAAAGACGAGAAGCTCCCTCCTCGATCACTAGCAAACTAAGGAAATGGGCTTCCCTATCCTCACCACTCTCTTCCTCTGCCTCAACTCAGACCGACCAAGCATCATAGGCCGAGGATCATGTCTCCCAAGCGCACGTGCAGAATGCAGTTATCCAATCCTACTAAAATAAGGATTGTGGATATTTATAATCCCCCTAGGATTATAACCTCATCACACAAAAAATCCTATTCAACATGAATTCTACAATCCTATGCCTATATAAACAAACCATAATTCACATTATTTGGGCAATACATCTTTTGACTCTAAACTCTTGTCAATTAATTTCTCTCTCTAAACACAAATATTTACTCTCACGCCGAAGGGCCTTAGCATGTGAAGCTCCGGACTAGTTTACATGTTTTCTTTTCTTTTTAAGGCTATTCAATCATCTAGGATACAACCTGCCGCTTGATTTGGGCTGATTCGAACGTTTTTGGCATCATCAGTCATCTGCCTTGCTTATATCAAAATTTTCTAAAATTTACACTTTTTTATTAGGAATAAATTTGAATTTTTTTGTTCATTAATTACATTATGAGACAGATAGTTGACATGGAACAACGAGAGCAGATAGAATCTACTCTAATACTAGTACAAGCTACTATCAAAGATTCATTCCAAGGTTTTTTTTGTCAATTATAACCTACTAGGTGTCGATGCTTGATTGCGCTTTCATAATCTTAGGATCTATGAACCACCCTCCTAGATTCATTGACAGATAGATTTGAGTTTAATCTCAGACACCAAATTAGTAATCGAGGAAATGTATATCATGAATTAAAACACTTGTCACCATATTACTCCTCCCACCACTCAAACACAAAATCTCTCTTGCCATCCTTACCGCCTGACCTACCCGTGGGATGGATTCATCCTATTCGTCACATACAATAACGGTTACACATATTAGGAATATTATATTATAAAGTATATATTGTGTTATGTATTGCGTTTATCTTGTTACCAAATTTAGAGATTATGTATATCAATTAGAGATTCAAATCTTGTAAACCTAGGAAGATTAGTCTTAAACATTCTCATTGTAACCCTATAAATATATACCTCTTTTTATTAAATCAATTGAGCCTTTCATATCAACCCTTCTTCTCTCATGTATATGATTGCCTTCGTCTAAGCCTTCCACACTCCAATATGGTATCAGAACGATATGATCCATAATTGGATTTCTCCGCCAAAACCCGCGGCAGACCCTAGCCGCCCCACCCTAAAACACTACCTCACTTTTGCCCCGCCCCAACTCCACCACACACGCTTCCGCCTCTCCTACCATCTTCAACATCTACCATCAGCATCGGAAAAACCCTAATAGCCGAAACCCTCTCCATAATGGGACTTCTCTGTCAAATCCTAGCGGCAAAACCCTAAAGCCGCCCCACCCTAACTCCACCACATAAGCTTCCGCGACTCCCACCATCACTACTCACTTCCAAAACACAACCTTCGACAAAATCGGCCATACATTGGCTTTGTGAACCCACAACCCCACCATCTCCGACATAGTCGTACACGCCACGACACTCCCAAAACCCGGCGACATCTAACACGACAACCATATCACCACCTCGGCTGCGAGGAACCAACTACAAAAACCCTCGTTCATCTAACTCAAAACTCAATCTTCAATGGTGCCTACAACCCCTTCTTTGGCGTACATACCACCTTGTCTAGACACCGATCTAGACACCACCCTCAAACCCTTGTCAAAACGGCACAACCCTACTCCACCCAAAACATCACCATCCTCGGCACAACCACTTTGGCACAACCACTAGCCGAAACCCTAATATTTTTATTTTCTTAAAAAAAAAGGGTCCTATTTTCTTGGCAAAACCCTACTGCCGCCATAAACTTAAACCCCACATTCTTTTTTTATTTTTACTTTCTTTGAAAAAAAAAACATTGTCAAAACCTTAGTTGCTGCACCACCCTATCTTATCTATTCTCAATCAATGTCCCACCTTATCTCTCATGTGTTACTTTATTTTTCTCCGCCCAAGGCACCACCCCCTTAGCTTGTTATGGCTACTACCTGGTGCTCACCACCCTCGACACAACCCAATTATCGAGACCCACAACCTTTTCCCCCACCACATCAACGCCAAATCACTCCTTACAACCCCTGACATAACTTTACCTACCATCTCTATCACATCCGTCTCAACTCCACTCACCAATAAATCTACAAACCTGCTGATGCAATCCCTGGTGTCATCACACCGACCCTTATACCAACCAACTCAGTCAACCAACCAGCTAATGTCACCTCTGATGCGATAACACCATCAACCACATCACATCAGAAACCTTATACACGTCCGTGAACACATCCATCTCCACCCGGTTCATCTCATCACTTTTCAAAATTGGACTTATCCAATAATCGTCCATATTGAGGGGGCATATTAGGAATATTATATTATCAATTATATATTGTGTTTATCTTGTTACCAAAATTAGAAAATGTGTATATCATTAGAGATTCTAATCTTGTAAACCTAGGAATATTAGTCTATAACATTCTCATTGTAACCATATAAATATGTAACTCATGTTGTTAAATCAATTGAGTCTTTCATATCAACCCTTCTTGTCCAATATATATGATTGATTTCGTCTAACCCTTATTTACTCAGTAACATACTTACATAGGAAAAAAAATGTGGTTTAGAGATATTATCGTTGGAGGATAATTAACAAAAACAGTAAACTACATTAATACACTCTCAAAAATCAAAAATACAGTCTCATTTGTCTTTTATGGTCAACACACACTTGACTGAGTGACTCTTTATGTTCAGAACAAAGTAAAATTTGATCATATTAATGTCAACCCAATCTTTCCATTAATATTTTAAAAATTATTATAATTAATAATTGATCGCGCAGGAAAGCGTGCCAAGCTCAGTTCTTGTGTCCAGCGAAAGATTGAGCTAGCTCCGGATCTGCACAGCACCAGAAATAAAGGGTGAAACTGCGCCGGGGGTCTTCCGGCAAGCCCCTCCGGCGTGAGAGTAAGATTATGGTCTGGAAATATGGTGCAAAATACTACAGAGTGTGTGAGTATAGAAATATGCAGAAAAGCATTACCTTGTTCCACGTTATTACTCCCTTATTTATAGTAGGAAAGGTGGTATTAGGGTTTTTACCAGAACCGTTGGATTGGATTGATGCCAGCCGTAGGATCAGCTCCATCTCCTAGGTGTACACGTGTCGCGCCGGCATTGGTCCGTCTATGTAAGGACACTGCAACACCTGACATCTGATAAGTAGTTTGCCTTATAAGGGAAAGTCAACCTCTGTACCTTTTGTAGTTATTACTGAATGCATGATTGCACATATAACGAGGTACTGCAGCAGGTCTGTCATTATCCCAAATTAGCTAATTAACCAAGCTTGTTGAGGAAGCTTAATAGAGGAGACGACCTGGAGCTGTACGTCCAGTTGGGTCGTCTCCTTGAGATATGACTCGTCGAGAGAGAGAGAGTTGGACGTTCAATGGCGACGAGTCGTTCAATGACGACGAGTCGTTCAACGACGACGCTTACTCTTGGATGAGTGCCCGTTGGGGTCGAAGGAATATTCGTCCGGTCGAAGGATGTACACCAATTGGTGTGACGACGGGCTGGAAGTTAGCCTCCCCATTAATGGTCTGATGGCTCGTCGTTTGGATGGGCCTGGTCGCTCAGTGGCGACGACGGCCAACCAGTGTTAGACGGGCCATGGCCCAAGGCCTTGATCTGATTCTTTGTAGTTGGTCTCTTGGTGGGCCTATTGGGCCCCCGGGCTCGTAGTAAACGTTGGGCTCGGCCCGTCACAGATTATTCCGTTCAGTGGCCCCCAACTCATGGTCGTCTCGACGAGCCAGGAGTTGTTATTTTCCCTCCAGAGTAACCCGTACGACCGTCAATTTGAATTTTGAATTACGGTGACGTCAGCATGGGTGACGTGGGCGGCTGAGATCTCTTCTTCAATTGCCACGTGTCCTCTGATGGGACAAGTGCCTCGGAAGTTGCAGAGGGTATTTAATGCCCCTACTCATTGCGCCGTTTGGTTTCCCCAGGAATGAACCGTTCATATTCCCCCAATATAAAAGCCTTCTTTTTTCCTCATTTCAAACTTTCCAAACTTTGATCAGTGAGAACAACACAAGAGAGGCGATTTCCGACCACCGTGCACACACTTTCCGGCGATATTGCAGTGTCCTGGCTTCACCACCGTTAAATAATCCGGCAGCTTGGATTAGGAGTTTCTTCGACCTTCCACCGGCGAACTCATCGGAAAAACCATCCTCGAGCCCGAAACGGGTAATTTCTTCATCTGTTCTTCATTTTCTGGGTTTTTTCATTGGGTTTGTAGAGGTTAATCAAATGGGACCAAGGACCATCAGTTTCGAGAGAGGTGTCAAGTTTGGCTTTGGGTTGAATCAGAGGGTTTATAAGTGTGCTAAGGGGATTTGGAGGGAAATTCCCTTGTCTGAGTGTTCTTCAATCCTGGGGAAGTTTAACTTTGAGGATGAACCCTTGGGGTTCCCAGAGGGAGTAATCCTAGGGGATTTTGAGGACGGTGACCCAATGGTAACTCCTTTCAGGTCAATGAACGACTTGCCCACCCACATCAGAACCCACTATTCCTTGTCCCGTCGTGATTCAATTAGGGCCTTGGTTGTAGGGGAATCTAGGTCGTCACTAGGTAGGTCGTCGCCTATGAACGTTAGGACTGATTCCCCACTTTTACCCCTTGTTTTGTAGAGATGGATCACGACGGGCGTCCTGAACAGCCGCCCCAGAAGCCAACGAGCCGAGCACAAGTGCTAGGGGTGAACAGATGGTCAAGGCTTACCACACATTTGTACAAGTTGGATCAGACGACGGTGAGTTTGGAGGCGGAGCAAGGGGAAGATGGGCCGTGCCCAAAATTGAGCTCAGAAAACAGGACGTCGGAAAGCAAATGATCGACGCCCTACGAGGCTCATTTAGGGTTCAGGCTTCGACCTACAAGTTGGAACATCTCAGCTTGACAGAGTATGAACCCCGTCGCCACTCCATAGTGACCAGTAAGGAGAAGGTCGGCTTCTTTTACAAACAGTTTGAGCTCGGCCTAAGACTGCCTCTAGACCCCTTCATCAACGAATTCCTGGAGGACTCCGCTTGTGTGCCCATGGAGGTCAGCGCCAACACCGTCAGAATTTTATCTGGGTTTGCCATCGTCTGCAGATTTCTTGGCTACGAGCCATGCAACAAAGTGTTCCGTCGATACTATAGGACGGTCCGGAATACCGCCAAAGGGAAGACGACTGTTAGTGTGTCCTCGGTCAGGAACGCACGGAATTTCTTCCTGGATATTCCGAGTAAGGTGTATGGATGGGAGAACCACTTGATATTGGTGGAGAGCCGAGTAGGGTGGCAGTTTCCATTCCCAGAGGGCAACCACCCAGTCAGTGATAGGCATATCTTCCAAGCTCCGTGGGCCGACGAGCTGAAGGGAAAGATTGACAACTTGTTAGACCTTGGATGGGTCTCATACAAAGACATTGAAGCCTCTCAATGGAGATATATCCGAGCTGGTATGATGTCCAGGCCGTCTATTGGGCCTGATCCTTTAGTGCAGATTGATTTGGATGCCCGCTATCCTGACTGGGTCGTCCACCAAGAGTTTGTTTTTAAAGATAACTGTTTGAATTGTGCGACGGCACGAACTGGTCGTATTGAGGAGAGCTGTGAAAATCTTGAGATGAATGGGGGTTGGGCTCCTGCTATCTTTTTAATTTTGCTCTTTGCTCGTCTCGTCGTTAGTGAAGACTAATCTCTTTTTCCTTGGTTGTTTTGCAGTACTTACCCAAGGGGACGTAGATAGAATTGAAGCAAAGATCATGGACGGAGCCATCAGAGCTAGTGACCGGGGGACCAAGAAGAAGGAGAGGGCTGCCACACGCGCTATTCTCGATCGTCAAGAGAAGCAGACGACGAGGAACGAGCAACTTCCCAATGACCCTTCTGGTGCTATCCCCATGATTGAAAGGGAGCCCGGCGTTGAAGGATTGAACACTGGAGGCCGTCAGGCCGTCGTTGATGCACCCGAGAGGGCAATTGGTATGGAGATTGATCCTCCAAATGTGGAAACTGTTGGGGCTCAGATGGCCGTTGCTGATGAGGCCGAGCGTATTGAAGTTGAGAGCACTGACTCCAACCCCGAGCTCCGTGAGACCGACGCTCGGTCCTCTAAAAAGAGGAAAAGTCATTTCGCCGACCCTCCCAGCGCGTCGGACCCATCAACTCCAAAGGCTGATGCTCCGAGCTCTTCTACGGCGGTCTTATCTAAGGCCAAGGCCAAAGAGATGGCGACCTCCATTGCCAAGGCCTCTCACATAACTGGGATCCCCTACCTGCAGAGGAACGGCAATGCGCTCTTGCTGGGGACGGCTCTGACGAGGCGCGGACGGGACGTTGAGCTGACCCGTAGGATGAAAGAGGCTAATCTCAGTCCTGAAACCTTTCATGCCCGTCTAGGGCTAATCCAAACTGAGGTACTTCATATTAAAGGTGTAATTTTTCTCCGTCTCTTTATACTTGTGCTAATAACTTTAACCGTTGCAGCTATCGTCGATGATGGACGCCATGACGGCGGGTTATAGGGAGTGCCTGGACGCCGAGATTCGAGGCAATGAACAACTAATGAAGGCCGTCGGCGATAAGGGGACAGCCGAACAAAAATTGAAGGAGGCGGAGACCAATGTTGGGGAGCTCACTCTTGCCCATGAGCTTTTGGTTAATGAAAAAGATAACCTCCTCAAGGAGATGGATGCCTTGAAGGAAGGGAAAGCCAAAGCTGAGGCCGACTCTAAGGTGCTCTCCGACGGTCTTCGTGTCTGTGAAAACCGGCTTCAGAAGGCATCGGCCCAAATTGAAACGATGAAGGCAAGCCGCGATGCTGAGTTGGCCCAGGCCAGGCGTGACGCCGTCGACGACTTTAAGAAAAGCTCTGAGTGCCTTCAAATGGTCACTACTCATGCTAGTGGGTTCTTCAAAGACGGGGCTAAACATATGGCTAGGCGGCTTCTTCTGGACCCTGCAATAAAAGATCTTCTCTCCGTCCGGAAGTTAGCCGACCTCTGCACCGAAGAGGCTCACGACGACGAAGCGCGCTCCGTCCATCCCCTTGTCCCCTATACTGCCAATGATTTTCTCATTATCAGGGAGGACGACGCCAAAGCTGGAAGAGACGAGTTGCCTATTCCTCCTGTCGTCCCGGGCAACTTTGACGCATATTACAAGTATTTCATCGAAGACGGCCCAGATCCTGATGCGGCTTCGTCAAACGCCGGCGGTGCAGATCCCCAGTGATTGATTTTCTCTTAAGATGTTTTGTAATGTTTTTAAACAATGCTTCATTTTATTTGGTGGTGGTTCCAAACATTGTCTCAAAACAATTTTTAATTTTCGTAATGTAGCTTGACCTGTTTCCTCGTTGTTTAGAGGGGGTCGTACAATGTTTGTTTTATGTTTAAGTCATTTAATGCCTTTGTTTTCTGTTTGTCAATCTTTGTTAACATAGATAGCATGTGATAACCTATTGGACGAGTAAGTTTGAGGACAAGTATGATTGGTCGTCGTTAGTGACGACCGGAATGTGGGTCGTCCTAATATGGTCGACCTTTGTTCAAACTTGTGTTTTCTCAACTTCTCAATGGCTCGTAGGAATAGTATGAAGGTTAATAGATTTTTGTTCGTAGACAAAATTCTATAGACGAGTCATCTATACCGTTATAGCGATCGACGAAGTCTGGCTACGTCTAACCTTTATACTTGGTTAAAGTAGATGTATTCAACGAAGTCTGGCTTCGTCTAACCTTTATACTTGGTTAAAGTAAATGTATTCGGCGAAGTCTGGCTTCGTCTAACCTTTATACTTGGTTAAAGTGCTAGGGTTTGTGTAGTAGAAAATCAACAAAGCGACGATCTTTCATAAATAACTTTATAGTAAACAACGAGCTACCGGGATTTATAGGTATCCCTTACAGTTTCTCAAAAACTTCAAACTTTCACGAAATTACATAAGGAAACACAAGGTAGGCGCCTTAAGGGAGCTAGATGTCGTCGACGACCTCAAAAGTAGTATTTCATTAGGTGGTTGGCGTGCCATGGATGTTTGAGACTTTCACCGTTCGGCTTTGCAAGGCGATAGGTTCCCTCTCTGACCACACTTGTGACAATGTATGGTCCTTCCCAATTGGGGGAGAGTTTGTTTTGACGGGCTTTGAGTCCCGTTGCTTCAATCTTTCTTAGTACATGGTCACCGACCCTAAAGAACCTTCTCTTCACCTTCTTGTCGTGATAAGCTTTGGTTTTCTTCTTGTAGTTCTCCATCCTCAATTGGGCATCCAGTCTCCGTTCGTCTACGAGGTCCAGGTCGACTTGTCGGTTGTGGATGTTCTTTTCTACCTCGTACAAAGCCACTCGGTCCGTCGGCAGCTGGAGTTCGGCGGGAGCCATGGCTTCTGAGCCGTAAGCCAAGGCAAATGGGGTTTCCCCCGTAGGCCCCCGGGTGGTTGTGCGGACAGACCCAGAGCTGAGGGTAGTCCGTCCAACCATCTCGTATCTCTTCCCTCCAGATTTTTGCACAAGGCAGATAAGACGAGCTTATTGGCGGCTTCAGCTTGCCCGTTGCCTTGGGGGTAGGCGACGGACGACTTGGAGTGTTTGACGCCCATCCTGTTCAATTCCTGCTCAAATTTTCTTGAAAACTGTAAGCCGTTGTCTGAAACGATCACCCTTGGGATTCCGAAGCGACACCATATTGAGTCATGAATGAAGCTTAGGGCGTTGTTTTCCGTAATCTTGTTCAAGGCCTTGGCCTCCACCCACTTTGAAAAGTAATCAACCGCTACGATCACATATTTGACTCCTCCCTTGGCCGGCGGAAAAGGCCCGATCAAATCAACACCCCACATATCAAACGGCCAGGCGGCCAAGACAGGGGTTTGCTCAGTTGTAGGCAGCTTGGGAAGGTCGGCGAAACGTTGGCAAGTGTCACATTTTTTCACAAATTGTTTAGCATCTTCACGAAGGTGGGGCCAGTAGTATCCCATGGTTATGATTTTATCAGCTAGTGTACGGGCCCCAGGGTGGCCCCCACATTCTCCTTGATGCACTTCGAACAAAGAATCGAACGACCTTGTCCGGATGAACGCATTTTAATAATGGCCGGGTGATGGATCGTCTGTAGAGCTCTCCTTCGACGACCGTAAATCTGGCTGACTTCCTCTTTACTTGTCTTGCCGAGACCTCGTCCGTCGGCAACTCCTCCCGTTCAATGAACGCCTTTAGTTCGTCGATCCAACATTTTGGGCCATCTCCTACGCAAAGGATCTTCACCCGTTCATAAGCTGGCTGGTCCAAATAGGCCAAGTGATGGCCGTGCTCGTCCTCAGGGAGTTGGTCCGTAGCTAGCTTTGAAAGTAGGTCGGCGTGCTCGTTGTTTTCTCGAGCGATTCTCTGAATGGCCCAAAACTCTAAACCTTGTATCAACTCTCCGACCAACAGGTGGTACTTCTGTAGGGTGGAATCGACGACCTGATAATCTCCTCTCACTTGGTTCACGATCAATTGAGAATCACAATAAGCTGCAATTTTTGTGGCTCCGAAACACTTTGCATACTCAATGGCTGCTATGAGTGCCTCGTACTCGGCCTGGTTGTTTGATGCTTGAAACTTGAACCTCAGAACCTCTTCAAAAACTGTCCCGCTTTCTGGCTCAACAAGAACGATCCCTGCTCCGCTCAGATTCTTGGTGGCTGACCCGTCGGAAAAGATTTTCCAACATCCTTCGGGCAGAACTAACTCCGTTTGCTGTTCAATGACCTCCTTCCCCTTGCTCGATGATTGCGACCTCCTTTGATCGTCGTCGAGGGTGAATGATGTTTCAACCAGGAAGTCTGCCAATGATTGAGCTTGCAGGGTCTTCCTCGTCCTATACTCTATATCAAACTCAGTCAGCTCAATACTCCAGTTGAGAAGACGACCAGAGCTTTCAGGACGGTGCAAGATTTTGCGCAGTGGGGCATTTGTATATACGACGATGGGATGAGCGGAGAAGTATGCTCGTAGCTTTCGTGCCGTAATGACGAGAGCGTAAGCTATCTTTTCCGCATTAAAGTAACGGGTTTCCACATCTGACAAAGCTTTGCTGACGTAATAGACCGGCCTCTGTGTTCCTCCCTCCTCCCTCACCAATACGGCGGCGACAGCCTTGTCACTCGCCGAAAGATAAACATAGAGGTCTTCCCCTGCCACGGGGCTTTGGAGGAGTGGTGGGGAGCCAAGGTATTCTTTCAACTGTTTGAACGACTGGGAACACTCGTCCCCATTGTCGTCCAGTGGTTAGGATACATGGCTTTCATCTATGAGACCCGGGTTCAATTCCCGGCAATGGAACCAATCTGATCGCGCAGGAAAGCGTGCCAAGCTCAGTTCTTGTGTCCAGCGAAAGATTGAGCTAGCTCCGGATCTGCACAGCACCAGAAATAAAGGGTGAAACTGCGCCGGGGGTCTTCCGGCAAGCCCCTCCGGCGTGAGAGTAAGAGTATGGTCTGGAAATATGGTGCAAAATACTACAGAGTGTGTGAGTATAGAAATATGCAGAAAAGCATTACCTTGTTCCACGTTATTACTCCCTTATTTATAGTAGGAAAGGTGGTATTAGGGTTTTTACCAGAACCGTTGGATTGGATTGATGCCAGCCGTAGGATCAGCTCCATCTCCTAGGTGTACACGTGTCGCGCCGGCATTGGTCCGTCTATGTAAGGACACTGCAACACCTGACATCTGATAAGTAGTTTGCCTTATAAGGGAAAGTCAACCTCTGTACCTTTTGTAGTTATTACTGAATGCATGATTGCACATATAACGAGGCACTGCAGCAGGTCTGTCATTATCCCAAATTAGCTAATTAACCAAGCTTGTTGAGGAAGCTTAATAGAGGAGACGACCTGGAGCTGTACGTCCAGTTGGGTCGTCTCCTTGAGATATGACTCGTCGAGAGAGAGAGAGTTGGCCGTTCAATGACGACGAGTCGTTCAATGACGACGAGTCGTTCAACGACGACGCTTACTCTTGGATGAGTGCCCGTTGGGGTCGAAGGAATATTCGTCCGGTCGAAGGATGTACACCAATTGGTGTGACGACGGGCTGGAAGTTAGCCTCCCCATTAATGGTCTGATGGCTCGTCGTTTGGATGGGCCTGGTCGCTCAGTGGCGACGACGGCCAACCAGTGTTAGACGGGCCATGGCCCAAGGCCTTGATCTGATTCTTTGTAGTTGGTCTCTTGATGGGCTTATTGGGCCCCCGGGCTCGTAGTAAACGTTGGGCTCGGCCCGTCACAGATTATTCCGTTCAATAATAATTCTCTAATTTATGGATGACAACTTTTATAATTAGTCAAAGTCCACTTGTTATAACCCTACAAAGTCAAATGAAATACCAATCACCACTGTAGAGCTAAAATTCAAGAAATAGAAATATAAGTGGTGGGGGGTGGGGTGGGGTGGGGGCGGGGGGGGGGGGGTTAGGAAGTGCTTGGTGCCGGCAAGGAATGTCAAGTCTGAGGACTAAGGATGCGGCAGAGGACTTCAATTTCAGTCGTCTATGGCCAGCAAGGCCCGATCCTGTTCCAAGGCAAGTAAGGCGGGTGCATTGGGCTCCGAAATTTTAGTCAACTTTAGGTCCCAAATTTGTACTTTTCTTAGTAAATTACCCTCCAACTCTTATCTATTTCAATTTCATTCTTTTAATTGGGTATATGTTTATTTATTTGGGCTCAATTGGTATGGTTAGGGCTTTTGCTAATTTCTACTAAAGTAATATTATGGGCCTTTGAGCTGCCAATGCCAAGGTATTTGGTAAAATCCATCTAAGCCATTCATTAATTAGAGTTAGAATATTTTTGATCCCTCACCAAAGGGTATTATAACCTGATTTGGCACTGCTATGTAGCAAGCTCCTCATTCAGTTAGAGATAACTATTGATCCCTATGATATGAAGAGCTTTGTTCATGAGAACTGAACGGTATAAATCGAGATACGAACATGGGCATGCCTGAGTTGGGCCCAAATGGACTGGGCCATAAACATAATCCAATAACCAAGTATCAGGGCCGATGAAGGTTTTCCTCGTATGCCGAGGAGCATCCATCCCGGCCTTATATCATCATACTTGGCTCACCAAGCTCCGAGATGTTACAAGTGACGAGGAAAGAAATGTTCTCACCTCGGCATTATCATCAAATGACGAGGAGAGAGAATTGTTCATCCCGGCATATTCCTTTGCCGGCCAATCACCAAATGACGAGGAAGCAGAATCATTCACCTCGGCCTACTTGTCAAGGCCGAGATAAAACATTCATGTTCCTCGGCGTTCCGGCTATCAGATTACTCAGTCCTTATCAAACAAGGATTCTAAAGTCGTATTCCAATCAGGATTACAATTACCAACACCAATTCAAGTCAAACAATGACTCCTTAACAGATATAGATTCTCTTAGGATTATATCTTATCTCTTTACAAGTTCACTTCAACATGGATTCTATCAATCCATCCCTATAAATACAAGCCCCATGGCTCATTATTTGGTACGTTACTTTTTACAATACAGAAACTCTGTCAATTTAGTTTCTCATATACAAATCGTGAACTTACTCTCACGCCGGAGGGCCTTTAGCCGGATCCGCCCCGGCTTATGTAACGACCCTAACCCTAGGCACAATTTTAGTATTATATTATATGCTTTTAATATTATTATTAATATTATGTGTTCAATTATGTCTTTAAAATTCTTAATTTAAGATAATTTGGGTGAGAAGTAAATTCTAGAATCTTTTATGAATTTATTGGACATTAAATAAGAACCATGAAGTTAAATAATAAAAATGAAAACATGATAAATAGTGCAAGGAGGTTAAATGAGTAGGATGAATTAATGAGCAAGGTTTTATTTTAATTTAAATTGAGGAGAAAGCCTTTATAGATTTTTCCTTGGGTACCAAATGAAGTCTTGCTCTCTCCCTAGTTGACAAGTGCCCCTCCCCCAAACTCCCTCCTTATCCCGGCCCCCTCCTCTTCCATCATCCTCCTCTTACTCCCTTCCTCTATCCTTCATTCATTCATCCCATATTTCTTCCTAGTAGAAACATTAGAAAACTCCATGGAAGCTACTCTTCATCCAAGCTTTGAACCCAAAAGACATTTCTCCTCCAAATTCAAATCTAAGGGCATTTTTGAAGTGGAATCACCTAGGAGAATTCATAATGCTTTAGAAAGATCAACCTTCCCTTTTCAAAACCCTAAGGTGAGTTATTATAGACTTTCCCTTCTTTTAATGTTCCTATGAACTATGTTGCTCGTGTTGTTGTTGTTGTTGTTGTTATAATGTACTTTTGATGATTGGAAACCTTCTTGGAACTTGGGAAAATGGGTTAATGTTAGAGAATGAATGTCTTGATTCATAGTAGTTGATCAAGGGTATAAGAAAATGTGTTTGGTTGGATTAAGAGAGTTTAACTTGAAATAAGGTAAGAAATGGGTGGAGTTAGTTTAGAAAACTCAAACTTGAGAAATATGTTAATGAAATGGGTTGAAATTCTTGTGGTGAGTAATCTAAATCTATATTACTAATGGGTTTGGATGATTTGAGATGAGATATGTAAAGAAGAAAAACCTTTGGTGATCATATGAATAAAGGAAATTTAAAGGGAAAGAAACTAGGTAAAAGGGATTGGAAATTGGAACATGGCTGATTTTGGTCATGGGCGGTCGCCCGTGGGGGCTTGAGCGGCCGCCCATGTGGCGAAACTTAGTTCCCTTTATCACTCTTGGGCGGTCGCCCAGTGACATGGGCGGTCGCCCGTGTCACCGTGCCTTTCCCGTTTTCTCTTTTCTTTGAATTTATACTAAATTCCTAGTGGAATGATCCTAACCAATATAATTTAACGAGAATCTAATCCAACTCGGATATGAATTAATCCCTTTCAACCTAGATTAAAGTGGAGCCTTTGGGCCATTTAAGTAATGTGACTCCCACGTGACAAGGTTAGCTTGAATTTCTATAGAGACTTTGTAATATAGAATATTGTCAGGAAATGATTATTAAGCTTGATCCGTAATTCACCAATGATGGTTCGAACTTGGGAAGTAGGTCTTGCACTTTCATTAAGATTATTCAAGGTGAAGTAATGACTTCGTAGGTTTGGTTTATGGTACTTGGTGACTTTACTTGTTCCCCTATCCTTGGTGATTAGTTAGAAATAGCGTAGAAACCATAAGTTTCACTATTTCGTTAATGGAAAGATGAGCATGTATCGCCTTGTGGCATTATTATCCCAATTTGTGGAATTATTGAATTTAGGTGTATACCTTAATATCCTAAGTATGGATTATTTGGCAAGTTGTTGTGTTGTATCCCGGTGTGGATTAATTGGTACATGATTGTATTGTATCCTGGTGTGGATTATGTGGTTATATTGTTACCTTAATTGAGTTCATATGCATTGATGATATTATGCATCAGGTATTACATGAATTGTTGCACTATGGTACTGTTTAGCATGAGTATACATTACCATGTTGTTATATTATTATCCCGTTTTGTGGATTTATTTCAAGTATCTATTATGTGCTTGAACGTGTTTATGTTCGGGTGGGTATGATGGAATTCAATCAATTATGGATTTGTTCTATAAGTGATTGAAGGTACATCATACCGGTGACCCTTCCTCTGTGGCCACGGAGCTGGCGTGCGACTGTGTATTGAGCATGAAGAAGCCTTTGCTGCACTGCGATTGTTGTAATTTGAGGACGATATTATTGTTGGATACTCTATTATAGGTATCTTTTCTTATATGGATCTCCTGAGTAATGAGTCCTATAAGAGGTGAATGTGCCGAGGCAATTCACCAAAGAGTGGAGTTTTACTCCCACGTTGTACGACTAAATGTTCAGACGGGAAAGGTAAAATGAGGTAACGTAAGGTGTTTACCGCTTTCATAGTGTGTTATGTGCTACCATGCTATGTGTTGCACCTTGTTTGGAATCTTGCTGCATTCATAATAGCTCATTGAGATTTATTCTCACCCCTCTCCCTTTCTTGTTTTAGATTAGAGACAGGTGACCCGAACCCGGTGAGGCGGGGATATCATTGTGGACTTTTGCTTTTGGGGCTTGTCAAGTTAAGTGTATAAGTTGGTTGTCCGGGTGTATTGATTTAGTAAAACTCTTTTGAGAAGATGTGTATAAACTCTTTTGTAAAACTAAGTTATTTATGAGTTCGATGTAAGAAATCATTTTATGGTTTATGGTAGTTGTGGAGTAGAGATATTATCAGTTGGTTTAATTTGGTATTTAGAAATGGGTTTTCTTTTAAAAAGGAAAATAAAAGTTTTAAAAATAAGAGAGGAGATTTCCTAGTCGGGCTCCTCAAGCTCGGGATACGCTTTAGGTCCCGGGTTGGGGTGCTCACAGTTGGTATCAGAGCTTAGTTTAGAGGTCAAGGGTAGATGTCTAAACTAAGGGGGAATGTGTGGAAATTGACGCCGAGTGTTTAATGCAGGAGTTCGTTTCAATGGCCGGAAGCAAGGATGATCAGCGGAAGGTTCTAGAAATTGAAGAAGATATGGGTATAGGTGGAATTCAGAATGAAGAGATGATGAAATTATTCAGGAAGTTTGTACGTGATATGGAGACTAGAGGATCAGTTCCGAATCAACCTGAGGGATGTCAAAGTGATGGATGGGAAAGGTTTGTGAGGATGAACCCACCGAGTTTTAATGGATATCCGGATCCGCTAAAGGCAGAAAAATGGTTAGAGAAAATGAACAAAATCTTTGAAGTTATGGAGAGTCGCAACGAAGAGAAAGTTAGGTATGCCGTTTTCAAGCTTGAAGGTCCAGCTGATCAGTGGTGGCAGAAATTGAAGGAAAGTTGGGAGCGGGATCATACGCCCCCGGATTTGGGATAATTTCACTCGGCCTTCGAGGATTATTTCATTTTAATGGTTACAAGGATAGGAAGGAGATTGAATTCTTAGGACTAAAACAAGGGAACATGACGGTGAATCAGTATTCAGTCCGGTTTGAGGAATTAGCTAGGTGTTGCCCTCATTTGGTATCGCATGAAGTAAGAAGAGTTCTTAGGTTTGTAACAGGTTTGAGGATTGAGTTTAGAGAGAAATTAATGATTGATAGCTTCACCAATTATCAGACAGCCTTAGATAGAGCATATGAGATCGAGATAGCATTGAGAAAATGGTGGAAGATCGGAAGGTGGGATTAGAAATAACCCAAGGAATCTAGGACAAGGATCCAAAGTCACTAGAGGACAACCAAGGACTTCACTTCAGAGAATAAGAGAGGGGAACTTATGGTAGCTTTCTTCTGTCTAGGCCAATACCCAAATTATGGGATGATTTGTAAATTTTGCAAGAAGGTTGGACATCACCGAAGATCGGTGTTGGAGCAAGCAAGGCAAGTGTTTAAATTGTGGAGCATTGGGACACTTTAGGAGGAATTGCCCAAGGATGACGTGGGGGCGAGCTTCAAGCGGCTGGTCGGCGGGGTGGACTGACAAAGAGGTAGTACCAAGAGAGATAGCAAAGGGAACCAAAAGAGAAGGTCTATGGGCGAGTAGGTGTTTCGGGTTCGGGAGAGATAGATCCCTCAGGAGGTCACTGAGAGGTATATTCCTGTCTCGAAGTTAGGGGTCATATTTTATAGATCCCTGCTTTCATATCATTATGTGTGGCATAGTGTTTTGCTTCTATGTGTCATGCATTGTTTGAAATTTTGTTTTATTGTTAGAGGATTCTGCTCTTATGAGAGAATACCTCGAACTTTCTTTGGTTTACCACGATGGTGATGTGGTTATGGCTGAGCATGTATTGCCGGTTGAATTGGTATAATTATTAAATTATGATTTTTTTGATATACTTGACCTGGAGGGTTAAGTAGTTGTTGTATAATGGTAGACTATCATAATAAGTGAGTCTCCTTTTTCCATGCCTAGATTGCTTATATTGGCATTTGATATAGGTAAACCTTAATGTGAAATTCTTGTTATATGTGGGTATTTAAGGTGAAACTTTTGAATTAAGATGTAAAGGGTAATTGGTATATGTTAGACTTGCATAGGAAGTCTTTTCAAAATTTTTATGTGCTAGTTGTGAGTAAATGGTAAATGTGCTCCCGTCGGTATATTTCATGTGTTGGTTCTGAGTATGATAAGCAAAATTTTAAACCCTTATTTTGATGACTTTAGAGTAATTAGAATTGAGGATCCCTTTATTAAATAAAGTTCCGGAAGGATCATTTGAAAATGGGGTTAATGATTTCTTGGGAGGAGTCCCTGCATGCAAAGTTTGGCTAGTGTGAGTTGGCTCGAGAGGATTGCAAATTTTGGGTTCTATAGTCTTAAACTTGGATACTACCGTGGATCTTGTGAAGATTGAGTCCGTGATCTTTGAGTTGGCAAGTGCTACCGAAGAAATTTACGAAATTCTTGAGAATTGTAAAGTCGTTGCTTTGGTTGACTCTAAAGGACGTATAAATGGTGTAGGATGTAATAAGGATGGATCATATTGTTAAGTGATGGAAAATAGGTTGGCTTTGGACCCGATCCTTACCTTACCTAGTGGATGTGAGAATCTTGTGAAATTTTAAGTGTATATTTAAAGGAAGATCAGGGTGTAGTGTTATGCAAAATGGGAAAGTGATAGTGAATGTTTCAAGGAAGTTAACTTAGATAGAGCGAAATTTTCCTATCCTTTGTCGAGAGTGGTTACAATTATTGGTGTGATTTAAGTGGAATCTCATCTTTTGAAGCTCCCTTTTGGGGTTAGTTACCGATCCTAAGAGTTGGAGGATTTAGTTAGTCGAAAGGAAGAAATTTGATGACGACCCAAATTCTTGAGGAATAGGTTATGTTGTGTGACGGATTTCCTTTCAACTTGAGAAGCTTAATTAACCTTAGCGGGTTTGCGTATAATAGCAGCTATCATTCTAGCATTGAGATAAAACCGTATGAGGCGTGGTTCAGGAAGATATTATCGATCTCCAATTTGTTGGGGTGAGGTTAGTGGAGCTAGGCCTAAGGTAATTTAGCGCCAAAGTTTGTTAATCCATTTGAAGTTTTAAATATAATATCGTAATGTATTGGGTGACGTAAGTTGTACTACTTTTGTTTAATTGTACCTTCTTGAGGTCGTGAAAATTCGGGTTAGTAATAATTGTATGGTATTCTTGGGATATTGCGTTGTAATATCGTATTATTAATGAAATTGGAAATCTTGGAAAGAATCATAGAATTGAAGAGACTAATTGGGAAGTGAAGTCCTAGAGTACTCGAGTTATGGGAATGTATAGTAGAATCTTGCCATTAAGAAATCTAATTAAAAATGTTAAGTTAGAAAGTGTGAAAGGTAACCTTTGCTATTTGAACCTTAGGGTAAGTGACAGTCAAATTCGGGACGAATTTTCTTTAAGGGGGAGTGAGTGTGACGACCCCAACCCTAGGCACTAATTTTAAATATTATATTATATGCTTCTAATATTTATGTTAACTTATGTGTTCAATTATGTCTTTAAAATTCTTAATTTAAGATAATTTGGGTGAGAAGTAAATTTAGAATCTTTTATGAATTTATTGGACATTAAATAAGAACCATGAAGAAATAATAAAAATGAAAACATGATAAATAGTGTAGGGAGGTTAAATGAGTAGGATGAATTAATGGGATAAGGTTTTATTTTAATTTAAATTGAGGAGAAAGCCTTTGCTAGATTTTCCTTGGGGGGCCAAATGAAGTCTTGCTCTCTCCCTAGTTGACAAGTGCCCCTCCCCCAAACTCCCTCCTTATCCGGCCCCCCCTCCTCTCCATCATCCTCCTCTTACTCCCTTCCTCATCCTTCATTCATTCATCCCATATTTTCCTAGAGAAACATTAGAAAACTCCATGGAAGCTACTTCATCCAAGCTTTGAACCCAAGACATTTCTCCTCCAAATTCAAATCTAAGGGCATTTTTGAAGTGGAATCACCTAGGAGAATTCATCAAGCTAGAAAGATCAACCTTCCCTTTTCAAAACCCTAAGGTGAGTTATTATGACTTTCCCTTCTTTAATGTTCATGAACTATGTTGTTGTTGTTGTTGTTGTTGTTATAATGTTTTTGATGATTGGAAACCTTCTTGGAACTTGGGAAAATGGGTTAATGTTAGAGAATGATGTCTTGATTCATAGTAGTTGATCAAGGGTATAAGAAAATGTGTTTGGTTGGATTAAGAGAGTTTAACTTGAAATAAGGTAAGAAAATGGGTGGAGTTAGTTTAGAAAATCAAACTTGAAATATGTTAATGAAATGGGTTGAAATTCTTGTGGTGAGTAATCTAAATCTATATTACTTGGGTTTGGATGATTTGAGATGAGATATGTAAAGAAGAAAACCTTTGGTGATCATATGAATAAAGGAAATTTAAAGGGAAAGAAACTAGGTAAAAAGGGATTGGAAATTGGAACATGGCTGATTTTGGTCATGGGCGGTCGCCCATGGGGGCTTGAGCGGCCGCCCATGTAGGCAGAAACTTAGTTCCCTTTTTATCACTCTTGGGCGGTCGCCCAAGTGACATGGGCGGTCGCCCATGTCACCAGGCCTTTCCCCGTTTTCTCTTTTGCTGAATTTATACTAAATTCCTAGTGGAATGATCCTAACCAATATAATTTAACAGAATCTAATCCAACTCGGATATGAATTAATCCCTTTCAACCTAGATTAAAGTGGAGCCTTTGGGCCATTTAAGTAATGTGACTCCCACGTGACAAGGTTAGCTTGAATTTCTATAGAGACTTTGTAATATAGAATATTGTCCGGAAATGATTATTAAGCTTGATCTGTAATTCACCAATGTGGTTCGAACTTGGGAAGTAGGTCTTGCACTTTCATTAAGATTATTCAAGGTGAAGTAATGACTTCGTAGGTTTGGTTTATGGTACTTGGTGACTTTACTTGTTCCCCTATCCTTGGTGATTAGTTAGAAATAGCGTAGAAACCATAAGTTTCACTATTTCGTTAATGGAAGATGAGCATGTATCGCCTTGTGGCATTATTATCCCAATTTGTGGAATTATTGAATTTAGTGTATACCTTAATATCCTAAGTATGGATTATTTGGCAAGTTGTTGTGTTGTATCCCGGTGTGGATTAATTGGTACATGATTGTATTGTATCCCGGTGTGGATTATGTGGTTATATTGTTACCTTAATTGAGTTCATATGCATTGATGATATTATGCATTGTGTATTACATGAATTGTTGCACTATGGTACTGTTTAGCATGAGTATACATTACCATGTTGTTATATTATTATCCCGTTTTGTGGATTTATTTCAAGTATCTATTATGTGCTTGAACGTGTTTATGTTCGGGTGGGTATGATGGAATTCAATCAATTATGGATTTGTTCTATAAGTGATTGAAGGTACATCATACCGGTGACCCTTCCCCCTCTGTGGCCACAGAGTGGAGGCAAAGCTAATGCTGATTGTATTGAGCATGAAGAAGCCTTTACAGACCTGTTGCGATTGTTGTACGGAGGGACGATATTATTGTTGGATACTCTATTATAGGTATCTTTTCTTATATGGATCTCTGGAGTATGAGTCCTATAAGAGGTGAATGTGCTGGAGGCAATTCACCAAAGAGTGGAGTTTTACTCCCACGTTGTACGACTAAATGTTCAGACGGGAAAGGTAAAATGAGGTAACGTAAGGTGTTTACCGCTTTCATAGTGTGTTATGTGCTACCATGCTATGTGTTGCACCTTGTTTGGAATCTTGCTGCATTCATAATAGCTCATTGAGATTTATTCTCACCCCTCTCCCTTTACTGTTTTAGATTCCGAGACAGGTGACCCGAACCAGTGAGGCCGGGGATATCATTGTGGACTTTTGCTTTTGGGGCTTGTCAAGTTAAGTGTATAAGTTGGTTGTCCGGGTGTATTGATTTAGTAAAACTCTTTTGAGAAGATGTGTATAAACTCTTTTGTAAAACTAAGTTATTTATGAGTTCGATGTAAGAAATCATTTTATGGTTTATGGTAGTTGTGGAGTAGAGATATTATCAGTTGGTTTAATTTGGTATTTAGAAATGGGTTTTCTTTTAAAAAGGAAAATAAAAGTTTTAAAAATAAGAGAGGAGATTTCCTAGTCGGGCTCCTCAAGCTCGGGATACGCTTTAGGTCCCGGGTTGGGGTGCTCACAGTTGGTATCAGAGCTTAGTTTAGAGGTCAAGGGTAGATGTCTAAACTAAGGGGAATGTGGAAATTGACGCCGAGTGTTTAATGCAGGAGTTCGTTTCAATGGCCGGAAGCAAGGATGATCAGCGGAAGGTTCTAGAAATTGAAGAAGATATGGGTATAGGTGGAATTCAGAATGAAGAGATGATGAAATTATTCAGGAAGTTTGTACAGGATATGGAGACTAGAGGATCAGTTCCGAATCAACCTGAGGGATGTCAAAGTGATGGATGGGAAAGGTTTGTGAGGATGAACCCACCGAGGGACAATAGCATATACACTTTTTTTAATTTTTTATATTTTTTTTTTGGACAAATAAAACTATTTAAGATGTTGGTTAGGAGTGAAATTTTTAACAAAAAGTTATATAATAAAAGTTGAGAATTTTTTAAGAAATAAAAGTATATAATAGAAGAGGGACGGACAATAGCATATTTAATTTTTTTTTAAAAAATTAACTTTTTTTTTGGATAAATAAAACTTTTTGAGATGTTAATTAGTAGTGAAATTTTTAGAAAAAACTAATATAAAAAAAGTTAAGAATTTTTAAAGAAATAAAAGTATATAATGGAAGTGGGATGGACAATAGCATATATATATTGTTTTATTTTTTTATAATTTTTTTTTGGATAAATAAAACTATTTTAGAATTTGGTTAGTAGTGATATTTTTTACAAAAATTTATATAAAAAGAGGTTAAGAAGTTTTAAATTAATAAAATTATATGATAGAAGAGGGACGGACAATAGAATATATACTTTTTTAATTTTTTTATATTTTATTTTTGGATAAATAAAACTATTTGATATTTTGGTTAGCAGTGAAATTTTTTACAAAAAGTTATATAAAAAAGTTAATAATTTTTAAAGAAATAAAAGTATATAATAGAAGAGGGACGGACAATAGCATATAAACTTTTTTAATTTTTTTTATATTTTTTTTTTTGGATAAATAAAACTATTTGACATGTTGGTTAGTAATGAAATTATTAACAAAAAGTTATATAATAAAAGTTAAGAATTTTTAAAGAAATAAAAGTATATAATAGAAGAGGGACGGACAATAGCATATATACATTTTTTTTAATTTTTAAAAAAATTTTTTGGATAAATAAAACTATTTGAGATGTTGGTTAGTTGTGAAATTTTTTACAAAAAGTAAAATAAAAAAAGTTAATAATTTTTACAGAAATAAAAATATATAATAGAAGAGGGACGAACAATAGCAAATATATGTTTTTAATTTTTTTACATTTTTTTTTTGATAAATAAAACTATTTTAGATGTTGGTTTGTAGTTGAATTTTTTACAAAAAGTTATATAAAAAAGTTAAGAATTTTTAAATAAAGTAAAGTATATAATAGAAGAGGGATGGACAATAGCATATATACTTTGTTTAATTTTTTATATATTTTTGGGATAAATAAAACTATTTGATATGTTGGTTAGTAGTGAAATTTTGGACAAAAAGTTATATAAAAAAAGTTAAGAATTTTTAAAGAAATAAAAGTATATAATAGAAAAGGGACGGACAATAGCATATATACTTTTTTAATTTTTTTTTATATTTTTTTGGATAAATAAAACTAATAGAGATGTAGATTAGTAGTGAAATTTTTTACAAAAAGTTATGTAAAAAAGTTAAGAATTTTTAAAGAAATAAATGTTTATAATAGAAAAGGGACGGAAAATAGCATATATACTTTTTTAATTTTTTTATATATTTTTTTTGGATAAATAAAACTAATTGAGATGTTGATTAGTAGTGAAATTTTTTACAAAAAGTTATGTAAAAAAAGTTAAGAGTTTTTAAAGAAATAAAAGTATATAATAGAAGAGGGACGGACAATAGCATATATACTTTTTTAATTTTTTTATATTTTTTTGGATAAATAAAACTATTAAAGATGTTGGTTAGTAGAGCATTTTTTTTTACGAAAAGTTATATAAAAAAGTTATGAATTTTTAAATAAATAAAAGTATATAATAGAAGAGGGACGGACAATAGCATATATACTTTTTTAATTTTCTTTATATTTTTTTTCATTAATAAAACTATTTGAGATGTTGGTTAGTCGTTAATTTTTTTATAAAAATTTATATAAAAAGTAAAGATTTTTTAAAGAAATGAATGTATATAATAGAAAAAAGAGGGACGGACAATAGCATTTACTTTTTTTTTTTTAATTTTTTTAATTTTTTATTGGATAAATAAATCTATTTGAGATGTTGGTTATTAGTGAATTTTTTTACAAAAAAGTTATATAAAAAAAGTTAACAATTTTTAATGAAATAAAAGTATATAATAGAAAAGGGATGGAATATAGCATATATACTTTTTTAATATTTTTATAATTTTTTTGGATAAATAAAAATATTTGAGATGTTGATTAGTAGTGAATTTTTTTACAAAAAGTTAAGAATTTTAAAAGAAATAAAAGTATATAATAGAAGAGGGATGGACAATAGCATATTTAATTTTTAATTTTTTTATATTTTTTGGATAAATAAAACTATTTGAGATGTTGATTAGTAGTGAAATTTTTTACAAAAAGTTATGTAAAAAAAGTTAAGAGTTTTAAAGAAATAAAAGTATATAATAGAAGAGGGACGGACAATAGCACATATACTTTTTTAATTTTTTTATATTTTTTTGGATAAATAAAACTATTTGAGATGTTGGTTAGTAGTGAAATTTTTTACAAAAAGTTATATAAAAAAAGTTATGAATTTTTAAAGAAATAAAAGTATATAATAGAAGAGGGACGGACAATAGCATATATACTTTTTTAATTTTTTTTATATTTTTTGGATAAATAAAACTATTTGAGATGTTGGTTAGTAGTGAATTTTTTTACAAAAAGTTATATAAAAAAAGTAAATTTTATTTATAGAAATAAAAGTATATAATAGAAGAGGGACGAACAATAGCATATATACTTTTTTTAATTTTTTTTATATTTTTTTGGATAAATAAAACTATTTGAGATGTTGGTTAGTAGTGAAATTTTTTACAAAAAGTTATATAAAAAAGTTAAGAATTTTTAAAGAAATAAAAGTATATAATAGAAGAGGGACGGACAATAGCATATATACTTTTTTTTTGGATAAATAAAACTATTTGAGATGTTGGTTAGTAGTGAAATATTTTACAAAAAGTTATATAAAAAAAGTTATGAATTTTTAAAGAAATAAAAGTATATAATAGAAGAGGGACGGACAATAGCATATATACTTTTTTTAATTTTTTTTTTTGGATAAATAAAACTATTTGAGATGTTGGTTAGTAGTGAATTTTTTTACAAAAAGTTATATAAAAAGTTAAGAATTTTTAAAGAAATAAAAGTATATAATAGAAGAGGGACGGACAATAGCATATATACTTTTTTAATTTTTTTATATTTTTTTAATAAATAAAACTATTTGAGATGTTGGTTGGTAGTGAATTTTTTTACAAAAAGTTATATAAAAAGTTAAGAATTTTTAAAGAAATAAAAGTATATAATAGAAGAGGGACGGACAATAGCATATATACTTTTTTAATTTTTTTAATTTTCTTTTTTGATAAATAAAACTATTTGAGATGTTGGTTAGTAGTGAATTTTTTTACAAAAAGTTATATAAAAAAAGTTAAGAATTTTTAAAGAAATAAAAGTATATAATAGAAAAGGGACGGACAATAGCATATATACTTTTTTAATTTTTTTTATATTTTTGGATAAATAAAACTATTTGAGATGTTGGTTAGTAGTGAAATTTTTTACAAAAAGTTATATAAAAAAAGTTAAGAATTTTTAAAGAAATAAAAGTATATAATAGAAGAGGGACGGACAATAGCATATATACTTTTTTAATTTTTTTATATATTTTTTGGATAAATAAAACTATTTGAGATGTTGGTTAGTAGTGATTTTTTTTACAAAAAGTTATATAAAAAGTTAAGAATTTTTAAAGAAATAAAAGTATATAATAGAAGAGGGACGGACAATAGCATATATAATTTTTTTAATTTTTTTTTGGATAAATAAAACTATTTGAGATGTTGGTTAGTAGTGAAATTTTTTACAAAAAGTTATATAAAAAAAGTTAACAATTTTTAAAGAAATAAAAGTATATAATAGAAAAGGGACGGACAATAGCATATATACTTTTTTAATTTTTTTATATTTTTTTGGATAAATAAAACTATTTGAGATGTTGGTTAGTAGTGAATTTTTTTACAAAAAGTTATATAAAAAAAAGTTAAAATTTTTTAAAGAAATAAAAGTATATAATAGAAGAGGGACGGACAATAGCATATATACTTTTTTAATTTTTTTATATATTTTTTTTGGATAAATAAAACTATTTGAGATGTTGGTTAGTAGTGAATTTTTTTACAAAAAGTTATATAAAAAAGTTAAGAATTTTTAAAGAAATAAAAGTATATAATAGAAGAGGGACGAAAAATAGCATATATACATTTTACATTTTTTATATTTTTTTTTGATAAATAAAACTATTTGAGATGTTGATTAGCAGTGAATTTTTTTACAAAAAGTTATATAAAAAATTAAGAATTTTTAAAAAATAAAAGTATATAATAGAAGTGGGATGGACAATAGCATATATACTTTTTTAATTTTTTATATTTTTTTGGATAAATAAAATTATTTGAGATATTGGTTAGTAGTTAAATTTTTTACAAAAAGTTATATAAAATAATTTAAGAATTTTTAAATAAATAAAAGTATATAATAGAAGAAGGACGGAAAATAGCATATATAAATTTTTTTTGGATAAATAAAACTATTTGAGATGTTGGTTAGTAGTGAAATTTTTTACAAAAAGTTATATAAAAAAGTTAAGAATTTTTAAAGAAATAAAAGTATATAATAGAAGAGGGACGGACAATAGCATATATACTTTTTTATATTTTTTTTTATATTTTTTTGGAATAAATAAAACTATTTGAGATTTTGGTTAGTAGTGAAATTTTTTACAAAAAGTTATATAAAAAATTAAGAATTTTTAAAGAAATAAAAGTATATAATAGAAGAGGGACGGACAATAGCATATATACTTTTTTAATTTTTTATATTTTTTTGTTAAATAAAACTATTTGAGATGTTGGTTAGTAGTGAATATTTTTACAAAAAGTTATATAAAAAAAGTTAAGAATTTTTAATGAAATAAAAGTATATAATAGAAGAGGGACGGACAATAGCATATATAGTTTTTAATTTTTTTTTTTTTTGATAAATAAACTATTTGAGATGTTGGTTAGTAGTGGATTTTTTTTACAAATATTCATATAAAAAATTAAGAATTTTTAAAAAATAAAAGTATATAATAGAAGTGGGATGGACAATAGCATATATACTTTTTTTTTTTGGATAAATAAAACTATTTGAGATGTTGGTTAGTAGTGAAATTTTTAAACAAAAAGTTATATAAAAAAAGTTAAGAATTTTTAAAGAAATAAAAGTATATAATAGAAGAGGGACGGACAATAGCATATATATTTTTTTAGGATAAATAAAACTATTTGAGATGTTGGTTAGTAGTGAATTTTTTTACAAAAAGTTATATAAAAAAGTTAAGAATTTTTAAAGAAATAAAAGTATATAATAGAAAAGGGACGGACAATAGCATATATACTTTTTTAATTTTTTTATATATTTTTTTGGATAAATAAAACTATTTGAGATGTTGGTTAGTAGTGAATTTTTTTACAAAAAGTTATATAAAAAAGTTAAGAATTTTTAAAGAAATAAAAGTATATAATAGAAGAGGGACGGACAATAGCATATATACTTTTTTAATTTTTTTATATTTTTTTGGATAAATAAAACTATTTGAGATGTTGGTTAGTAGTGAAATTTTTTACAAAAAGTTATATAAAAAAGTTAAGAATTTTTAAAGAAATAAAAGTATATAATAGAAGAGGGACGGACAATAGCATATATACTTTTTTAATTTTTTAATATTTTTTTTTGGATAAATAAAACTATTTGAGATGTTGGTTAGTAGTGAAATTTTTTACAAAAATTTATATAAAAAAAGTTAAGAATTTTTAAAGAAATAAAAGTATATAATAGAAGAGGGACGGACAATAGCATATATACTTTTTTAATTTTTTAAATTTTTTTTGGATAAATAAAACTATTTGAGATGTTGGTTAGTAGTGAAATTTTTTACAAAAAGTTATATAAAAAAAGTTAAGAATTTTTAAAGAAATAAAAGTATATAATAGAAGAGGGACGGACAATAGCATATATACTTTTTAAATTTTTTATATTTTTTTTGAATAAATAAAACTATTTGAGATGTTGGTTAGTAGTGAATTTTTTTACAAAAAGTTATATAAAAAAAGTTAAGAATTTTTAAAGAAATAAAAGTATATAATAGAAGAGGGGACGGACAAAGGCATATATACATTTTATATTTTTTATATTTTTTTTTGATAAATAAAACTATTTGAGATGTTGGTTAGCAGTGGATTTTTTTTACAAAAAAATTATATAAAAGTTAAGAATTTTTAAAGAAATAAAAGTATATAATAGAAGATGGACGGACAATAGCATATATACTTTTTTTAATTATTATATATTCTTTTTTGATAAATGAAAATATTTGAGATGTTTGATTAGTAGTGAAATTTTTTACAAAAAGTTATGTAAAAAAAGTTAAGAGTTTTAAAGAAATAAAAGTATATAATAGAAGAGGGACAGACAATAGCATATATACTTTTTAAATTTTTTTATATTTTTTTTTTGTTAAATAAAACTATTTGAGATGTTGGTTAGTAGTGAAATTTTTTACAAAAAGTTATATAAAAAAAGTTAACAATTTTTAAAGAAATAAAAGTATATAATAGAAAAGGGACGGACAATAGCATATATACTTTTTTAATTTTTTTTTATATTTTTTTGGATAAATAAAACTATTTGAGATGTTGGTTAGTGGTAAAATTTTTTACAAAAAGTTATATAAAAAAAGTTAAGAATCTTTAAAAAAATAATATATATAATAGAAAAGGGACGAACAATGGCATATATACTTTTTTAATTTCTTTAATATTTATTTATGGATAAATAAAACTATTTGAGATGTTGGTTAGCAATGAATTTTTTTACAAAAAGTTATATAAAAAAAGTAAAGAATTTTTAAAGAAATAAAAGAATATAATAGAAGAGAGACGGACAATAGAATATATACTTTTTTGATATTTTTTATATATTTTTGCATAAATAAAACTATTAGAGATATTGGTTAGGAGTGAAATTTTTTACAAAAAGTTATATAATAAAATTTAAGAATTTTTAAAGAAATAAAAGTATATAATAGAAGAGGGACGGACAATAGCATATATACTTTTTTATATTTTTTTGGATAAATAAAACTATTTGAGATGTTGGTTAACAGTGATTTATTTTTTTAAAAAAATATAAAAAAGTTAAGAATTTTAAATAACAAAAAGTGTATAATAGAAGAGGGACGGACAAGTGAATATATACTTTTTAATTTTTTTTATATTTTTTTTTGGATAAATAAAACTATTTGAGATGTTGGTTAGCAATGAAATTTTTTACAAAAATTTATATAAAAAAGTAAAGAATTTTTAAAGAAATAAAAGTATATAATAGAAGAGAGACGGAAAATAGAATATATACTTTTTTTAATTTTTTTATATTTTTTTTGAATAAATAAAACTATTTGAGATATTGGTTAGCTGTGAAATTTTTTACAAAAAGTTATATAAAAAAATTTAAGAATTTTTAAAGAAATAAAAGTATATAATAGAACAGGGACGGACAATAGCATATACTCCCTCCGTCCCACCTCACTTGACACCCTTGAGGTGGGCACGGGAACTAAGAAAAAAGAATAAAATAAAAAAAAATATGTGGTAGAAAATGAAGAGAGAGAATGAGTGAGGTAAATAGTAGTGTTGATTGAATAAATTGAGTGGTGAAAAATGAAGAGAGAGAATGAGTGGTGGGGTAGAGTGAATATAAAATTATAAAAATTAGGCTATTTTGGGAAGTGTCAAGTGAGCTGGGACGGCCCAAAATGGAAATAAGTGTCAAGTGAGGTGGGACGGAGGGAGTATACTTTTTTTTATTTTTATTTTATTGAATAAATAAAACTATTTGAAATGTTGGTTAGTAGTGAATTTTTATAGAAAAAGTTAAATAAAAAAAAGTTAAGAATTTTTAAAGAACTAAAAGATATAATAGAAGAGGGATCCAATAGCATATACTCCCTCCGTCCCAGCCTAAAAGGCACAAAATGGAGAGGAGCATGCGAAATTAAGAAAAGTGATGTAGGAAAGAAAAAGTTTAAATGTTGTGAGTATGAAAAATTAAATAGGAGAGAGAATGAGTGGGAGGTGATGTAAGAAAGAGAATGTTGTGAGTGTAAAAGTAAAGTAGGAGAGAGAATGAGTTGAGAGAATAGTGATTTAAGGTTTCCTTTTTGGGAAAGTGCCTTTTTAAATGAGACGTCCAAAAAGGAAATTTGTGGCTTTTAGGCTGGGACGGAGGGAGTATACTTTTTAATTTTTTTTTTTAGATAATTAAACCTATTTGAAATGTTGGTTAGAAGTGAAATTTTTAAAAAAAGTTAAGAAATTTTAAAGAAATAAAAGTATATAATAGAAGAGGACGGACAGTAGCATATATACTTTTTTAATTTTTTTTTTTGATAAATAAATCTATTTGAGATGTTGGTTAGTAGTGAAATTTTTTACAAAAAGTTAAAGAATTTTTAAATAAATAAAAATATATAATAGAAGAGGGACAGAGAGTAGCATATATATTTTTTTATATTTTTTATGGATAAATAAAATTATTTGAGATGTTGGTTATTAGTGAATTTTTTTACAAAAACTTATGTAAAAAAAGTTAATAATTTTTAAAGAAATAAAAGTATATAATAGAAAAGGGATGGACAATAGCATATATACTTTTTTAATTTTTTTTTTATATTTTTTTTGTATAAATAAAAATATTTGAGATGTTATTTAGTAGTGAAATATTTTATAAAAAGTTATATAAAAAAAGTTAAGAATATTTATAGAAATAAAAGTTTATAATAGAAGAGGGACGGACAATAGCATATATATATTTTTTAATTATTTTATATTTTTTTGGATAAATAAAACTATTTGAGATGTTGGTTAACAGTGATTTTTTTTACAAAAAGTAATATAAAAATTTAAGAATTTTTAAATAAATAAAAGTGTATAATAGAAGAGGGACGGACAATAGAATATAAACATTTTTAATTTTTTTTTTTGGATAAATAAAACAATTTGAGATGTTGATTAGCAATGAAATTTTTAACAAAAATTTATATAAAAAAAGTAAAGAATTTTTAAAGAAATAAAAGTATATAATAGAAGAGAGACGGACAATAAAATATATACTTTTATTAATTTTTTGTATTTTTTGGATAAATAAAACTATTTGAGATATTTGTTAGCATTGAATTTTTTTACAAAAAGTTATATAAAAAAAATTTAAGAATTTTTAAAGAAATAAAAGTATATAATAGAAGTGGGACGGACAATAGCATATACTCCCTCCGTCCCACCTTAGTGTAGACTAAGGTGGTGGGCACAATAACTAAGGAATATTATTAAGATAATGAAAATGTGTGGTAGAAAATGAAGAGAGAGAATGAGTGGAGTGAATAGTAGGTTGGTTGAATAAATTGTATGGTGAAAAATGAAGAGAGAGAATGAGTGGGTGGGGTAGGAAAAATAAAAAATAATAAAAAACTTTCTAATTTTGACAGTCTACACTAAGGCGGGACGGACGAAAAAGGAAAGAAGTCTACACTAAGGTGGGACGGAGGGAGTATACTTTTTTATATTTTTTTTGGATAAATAAAACTATTTGAGATGTGGTTAGTAGTAAAATTTTTTACAAAGAGTTATATAAAAAAAGTTAAGAATTTTTTAAAAAATAAAAGTATATAATAGAACAGGGACGGACAATAGCTTATATACTTTTTTTAATTTTCTTATATTTTTTTTAATAAATAAAACTATTTAAAATGTTGGTTAGTAGTGAATTTTTATACAAAAAGATAAATAAAAAAAGTTAAGAATTTTTAAAGAACTAAAAGATATAAAAGAAGAGGGTTCCAATAGCATATATAATTTTTAATTTTTTTTTGGATAATTAAACCTATTTTAAATGTTGGTTAGTAGTGAAATTTTTTAAAAAAAGTTAAGAATTTTTAAAGAAATAAAAGTATATAATAGAAGAGGACGGACAGTATCATATATACTTTTTTAATTATTATATAATTTTTTTTTTGATAAATACAAATATTTGAGATGTTGGTTAGTAGTGAAATTTTTTACAAAAAGTTAAAGAGTTTTTAAAGAAATAAAAATATATAATAGATGAGGGACAGACAGTAGCATATAAATTTTTTAAAATTTTTTTATATTTTTTTTTTGATAAATAAAATTATTTGAGATGTTGGTTAGTAGTGAATTTTTTTACAAAAACTTATATAAAAAAAGTTAATAATTTTTAAAGAAATAAAAGTATATAATAGAAAAGGGATGGACAATAGCATATATACTTTTTTAATTTTTTTATTATATTTTTTTTGGATAAATAAAACTATTAGAGATGTTGGTTAGTAGTAAATTTTTTTACAAAAAGTTATATAAAAAAAGTTAAGAATATTTATAGAAATAAAAGTATATAATAGAAGAGGGACGGACAATATCATATATACTTTTTTTAATTTTTTAATATTTTTTTTGGATAAATAAAACTATTTGAGATGTTGGTTAGAAATGAATTTTTTTAAAAAAAATTATATAAAAAACGTAAAGAATTTTAAAAGAAATAAAAGTATATAATAGAAGAGAGACGGACAATAGAATATATACTTTTTTTTGATTTTTTTATATTTTTTTGCATAAATAAAACTATTTGAGATATTGGTTAGGAGTGAAATTTTTTACAAAAAGTTATATAAAAAAATTTAAGAATTTTTAAAGAAATAAAAGTATATAATAGAAGAGGGACGGACAATAGCATATATAATTTTTTATATTTTTTTTTTGGATAAATAAAACTATTTGAGACATGGTTAGTAGTGAATTTTTTTACAAAAAGTTATATAAAAAAAGTTAAGAATTTTTAAAGAAATAAAAGTATATAATAGAACAGGGACAGACAATAGCATATATACTTTTTTTAATCTTTTATATTTTTTTTGAATAAATAAAACTATTTTAAATGTTGGTTAGTAGTGAATTTTTATACAAAAAGTAAAATAAAAAAAGTTAAGAATTTTTAAAGAACTAAAAGATATAATAGAAGAGTGATCCAATAGCATATATACTTTTTTTTTTGGATAATTAAACCTATTTGAAATGCTGGTTAGTAGTGAATTTTTTTAAAAAAAGTTAAGATTTTTTAAAGAAATAAAACTATATAATAGAAAAGGACGGACAGTATCATATATATTTTTTTAATTATTTTATATAATTTTTTTGATAAATAAAAATATTTGAGATGTTGTTAAGTAGTGAATTTATTTACAAAAAGTTGAAGAATTTTTAAAGAAATAAAAATATATAATAGAAGAGGGACAGACAG